>CM029376.1:7851228-8293969 GCA_017165825.1 Hepsetus odoe
AAAACAGCAAAAAAAGTGCACTACTGTAAAAGTTTCAATGCTAGTACATATCAACTGTCAGTGCATTAAAATCAATGCCCTCTGCTTCACTGCATTATGAGCAGCCATATGGTAGAACTGAAACACCCGGAGCCAGCAGGAGAAATGTAGACTCAAATCTGATCATCGTACAGACTGCTGGAGAAGTGTAGGCGCACAGCACATCATAGTACAAACTGCCAAGCAACTATTATAATTTTCTTACCATCACACAGACTGCTGGAGTATTTTGCCCCAACCTTTTCCTGATCAGCAGAAGAAAAAAACACTCACAGCTGACATTATCACTTCTGACCATTTTATGGACTGTAGGTGTATACACACTTGCATCTGGCCATCATACAGATTGTAGAAGTGCACACAAAAATCTGACCATCATTCAGACTGCAGGAGAAGTGCATGCTCATATCTGACCATCATACAGAGGAAAGGAGAGGTGTTTGGTCCCATCTGACCATCATATGGACTGCAGAAGTGCACACACACATACATCTGACCATCATACAGAAGGCAGAAGTGCACCCTCACATCTGATCATCACACAGACCGCAGATGTGCACAGACTGCAGGAGAAGTGCAGGCTCACATCTGACCACAAGAACCACAACAGCAAGAACACCAGGACCCAAGCAGCCCTCATCATCACATGTGTGTGTGAAACCGTACGGGCTGTTTCACACACCATTCCCGACCTCCTGAAGCTCCTCCAGCGTCCAAAACCAAAGAGCACCGACCAGTAAGGAGATCCCAGCAGAGGAGCGGAGGAGGCTGAGGAGGCAGAACCTGCACACAGCACGACTATATCTGCGAATCAAACACACACACACACACACACACACACACAGCTCACCTTTGGGGTTGCTGAACGCCGTGTACCAGGACAGCGAGAAGAGCCCGCACAGTCCGAACACTAAGACTGTCAAGAAGGTGCCATTTCGGAGCCTCATCTCCGGACGCGCGCCGGGGGCATGACCGAACCGCGCGGTGGAGGCGGAGAGGAGAGGAGAGGAGGATGAGGAGGAGAGCAGGAGAGGAGAATCAGCTTGAGTCCGCGGAGGCGCGAGCGGTGAGGATTGGGCGTCTGCGCGCTGGAGAGCGACACACGCGTCTGATACAGCGCGAGGAGGGACGGGAAAAAAGGGGAAGGCGCGTGGTGTTTGATTTTTTTTTTTTTTTAGGTGAGCGCCCGTATAAGGAGTGAGAGAGAGAGAGAGAGAGAGAGAGAGAGAGAGAGAGAGAGTGTGTGTGTGTGTGTGTGTGTGTGTGTGTGTGTGTGTGTGAGGCTCTGCTCTCTATACGGTGCAGCTGCTCCTCCATCCGGTGGAAGCAGTGCCCAGTCTTACACTTAGAATCGGCTGACCATCAACACCACGGACTAAAACTACCGACAAACCTGCAGGAATACATGCAAGTGAAGTGAAAGTGACAATGATTCCAAACAGTTTGGATTTCAGTGATCCACTGTGTGTAAACAGATTAAATGTTACATTACTGTTATCCTCCCCATGAGTGGCCTTCCCACAAATATCACTCCAAGAGCAAGGTTCTAATAAGATCATAAAGAACCAGAAACCCAGGGAAGCATCTAAGAATCAGTAGACTTTAGAAGTACAAATACTTTGTCACTGTACTCAGTACTTTCAAACAATGTTAATACACTTTAGTTGAGTGTGGATGAAAAGGAGGAAGATGCAGAGTTCAGAAATGGATCTTTTCATGAAGAAATGGAGACAGATGATACGCTGTGGCTCCTAAACGGGAGCAGCCAGAAGAAAAAGAAAAAGAAGAAGAAGAAGAAGAAGTTGAGTGTGGAAGAATACTGAAGACTTTTACTTTTAATCTCTACATTTTAAGACAAATATCTCTACTTTTTCTGCATATATTTTCAAAACAGATTTGTAACCTCAGTTTTATTTCACCTGAGGGGAAATATCTAAAAATCAAAACTGGTTTCAAGCTTAATAAAAATACAACACAAAAAGGTCCATCAACAAAAATCACAGACATAACAGGATGTAAAAGAGAACAGCTGGTGGCAACACAGATGAACTTAATTATTTTCAGTAAATTAATTTATTTGTAGCTGAAATGTGAAAGGTGTTTGGTCTTTGAATTATGTTAATTTGGCTTGAGGTTCGGTTAGCTTTGCCGTTCAAAGGCCTCCTTTTTACTTTTATATTCTGAGTCAATTTTGTAAGTAAAGAATGTGTGTACTTTTGCCATCTCTGCAGACCTCTCATGCACAAGCTTATCTCAGTGTCAATGATTCCCCCATTGCGCAAACATTGAACAGGAATAGTGTAAACGGAATGATTGCCTGAGTCCAGGATTATGCTGGAGAAACATTGCTGCCTAATAAAAGTTTTGCAATTTGGCACCTGGTTTTACCTGTGTGAACTAAAATAACACTGAGTGGGTAGTACGTGGAATAATAAGGCAAAAAAGAACATTGTTTAATGACATATCATTGTATTATAGTATAAAGACCCCATCACGTCTGTGAAAAATCTGGGTGGTGTCACAGATAATAGCTGTTTTTCTGCCATTGTACTAGTAAAGCTTGCCGTGATTTGATGGAGCTGTACATTATGGACTGTATCAGGAAATTTTACAAGAGAACATCAGAGCATCCCATTGTAAACAGCCGCTTAACAGAAGGTGGGTCCTGCAAAATCACAATAATCCTGAGCACAACTGTCAATTTAACAAAGAAGGAGGCCATTTAAAATCTGCCTTCTGAAATGAACAAGCATAGACCTTAATCCAAAAGAATGATGTCAAGACCTGAAGCATGAAGTTCATGCAAGAAAGGCCATCAACATCCCTAATCTGAAGCAGTTTGTTTACAAAGATTTCAGTAACCCTCTGCAGGGAGGAAGGAGTAAGTCTGAGAGATTAGTCAACAGCAACAGGAAATATTCAGCAGAATTGGTTGCTGCTCAAGGGGTCACTGAAAGTTACAGAAAGTAGAGTTTTACATACTTTCCATTTGCCAACAAAGGCGTTCAGTGTTATTTTTTCAATAAATAAATGAAACTCAAAATTTTAAAGGATTCACAAACTTTCTAGCATCACTCTACATATATAGCTCCTGATAAACTTTATGTAATGATCTGAGCAGTAACCAGCAAGACTGTTATAATGCAGCCATTTTTTTCATACTAATATGGGAATCATTGTTTTGTCCTGAAAAACTTTGTTTGAAATTTAGGTATTGCGTTTGATTGTTTTTTATCTTTACTTTTTAAGACATATAAAGAAAGAAAAAGACTTCATTTTTTCTGTTTTTTTCTGTCTTCATTTTTTCTGTTTTTCCTGTTAGTCAGCTGGTTTGTGAGGTCTACTGACATTGAATTATAGTTGTGATTATATGTCACCACAAAGCATCCTCACTCCAGCAGTGCTTCTGAGCCTAACCTGGAGTGAAATCTTGTTTTTAAACAGAGCAAATGTAGTAATTTCAGAGACTAAGAAATTCTGAAAAGCTAACTATTTGAAAAACTGTGCAATTGCCTTGGAAGTTACACTTGAGTGCAAGTGTTGCCCTTGCCCTCCCTTTAATTCACACTCACGTATTCTGCTTTAGTCCTACTGATTTTCATTCCTTAAGAACATATCTCCACCTCTACAGGGTCTCCCCAAGCTGCACCCTACTCTTGCTACAGATCATAATGTCATCTGCAAACTTCATAGTCCATGGGCTCCTGTCTAATCATATCTGTCAACATGTCCATCACCACTGCAAACAAAAAAGTCTCAGCATTGATCCTTGATGTAATCCCACCTCTTCTTTAAATGCATCCATCACTCCTACTGCAGACCTTACCACTGTCACACTGGCCTCATACATACCCTGTCATATGCTTTCACTAAGTCTACAAAGGGCCAATTCAATTCCTCCTGACCTTCTCCAGACTTCTCAGTCAGCACCCTCAGAGCAAACATTGTATCTGCTGTGCTCTTTCTAGATATGAAACCACACTGCTCCGTACTAACCATGACCTCTTTTCTTAACCTAGCTTACAATACTCTTTCCCATAACTTCATGTTGTGATCAGCTTTATCCCTCTATAATTGCTGCTGCACTACTCATCACCCTTATTCTTGAAAATCGGTACCAGTACACTTCTTCACTCTTCAGGAATCCTCTGACTTTCCATTCTTCATCCTCTTAAAAGCTGCATTGCTAACTCCTTCCTAATCTGCTGCACTTTCACTATCCTCATGTCATTCAACCTTCCCTCTCTCAATCATCAGCCCCTCAGATTATTCCTTCTGTTCAACATGCACTGTTCACTTTTGAGCATGTTTTCTTTGTTATTCTTTATCCCTATCCTGCTGCACATCTCTGAACAGCTGTCTCTCTGTCTACCTAACCAGTTTATGACATTTTCTCCCTGTTTAGCATCTTTTTCTTCACTAGCCTCTTCTTCAGTATACACTCCTGTACTTATCCTTCTGTTCCTCCGCCAGGTTTCCTTATCCTGCCTTTTCTGTCCAGATGTCACACTAAAAACCTTTCTTCTTCCACATTAGTTGTCCAGCAATCTGGTAACTCTTTACTGTCCACTAGTGCACGGCTTCTGCCTGAATTTCACTTTACAGTCTTTTTCCTTTAACTTCCACTATTTGATCCTCAACTCTGCCCTTACTTTATTCCCCTTCTTGACCTCCAAAGTCATTCTACAGACTAGCATCCTTTGCTATTTAGCTACACTCTCCCCGCGCACTATTTTGCAGTCTCCAGTCTCCTGCAAAGGATATAATCCACATGTGTGCACCCTCCACTTTTAAAGGTCATCTTGTGCTCCAACTTTTTCTTAAAATAAGTATTTATTACAGCCATTTCCATCCTTTTAGCCAAATCCACTAGTAAAGTGAAAGTGACTATTTGTCATTGTGAAACACAGCACAGCACACAGTGAAACACAACGAAATACAACCTCTGCTTTTAACCCATACACACCATGCAGCAGGGGGCAGCTATTTAAAATGCCCAGGGAACATTGATGGGTACAGTACCTTGCTCAAGGGTACCTCAGGGCAACCTAATGGTTTGGGATTCAAACCCATGACCGTCTGATCCTGGGGCCTATTCTCTAACCACTAGGATTCCGCTGCCCCAGTACCACTTGACCTTCTGCATTCCTCTCCTTAACACTACCCAAGAGCAAAATTTCAATTCAATATTTTTAATTTAGCATATTAGAGAAAAAGGTGTCCTAACCATAACACACTTATGTTTTTTGGGTTTATTTTATCTTATTTGTGTTATTTTATATTATACTCGCAAACATAGTGAGGATAAGCAGTAAAATGAGGAATGAATGAATGATAAATAACAATGTGTATTAAATTGTGATATGTAGGAAAATTTGTTAAATCATGTATTGGTACCTGTCGAGAATTCTTTTGTAATTTCATTTGTAACATTTTTTTCTCTTGTTTAGAGGTTTTAACCCAACAGCTAGCATGTTATGAGTGCATTAGCATTTTAGCATAAAAGCAGCTAAAATAGTGAACGAGTGAATAAATAATCAATTACATTGTAAATTCAATTAATATATGTAAATGTGTTCAAACGTGTATTGTTATTGGCAGAGGATCTGTATGTATTTTCATTTGGAACAGTTTTCTGTCATATTCTGAGTTTATAGTCCAACGGCTGGTATGTTATAGGACTGTACGAAGGTGAGCTCCTCTTTTGATTTGTATAAGAAAACCAGGCTGATAAAGGTCATCTTAGCGCTGACCTTTTCCACACAAACTGTATTCACTGAGGAGTGGCGCCACCCAGCGGCCGAGTGCTTCACCACAAACAGCACATAATGGCAAAGAACAGGGGATATGCTGGGTATGTTAAGGTATTCTGTATGTTCAAAACCCAGTTTTTATGCAAGATATAAATATGTTTCCAATAGACTTGTGAAATTGGGATTTTATTTTCGATTTTTGAATCCAGTTTTTGAATCCAGGATTAACAAAAAGGATATCTTAACTATATAATCCCACCCAGAGGCAACCATCATTAATACAGATTATTTTGAAAATTTGTTCTCGCATTTGCACCATTCCATCGACTGAGGTTGCATCCAAATACCCTCTGAATACACTCTCTCTCCCACTCAATTTCTGAGCTGCTTGTCCTTGTTGCAGTGGTGCATGAGCCAGTCCCAACTCTCACAGGGCAAAAGGCCAGGAAACACTATGGACAGGATGCCAGTCCTTTTTAGCATCTCCAGTCCAGCTGGCGTGCATGTCTTTGGATGGTGGAAGGAAACCCATGCAGGCTCATGGAGAACATGCAACATGCTCCATACAGAAAGGATCTGAACTGCCCCACCAAAACTTGAGCTCAGGATCTTCTCACTGTGAGGCGACAGCGCCACTCTGTTTTCCCTCTTTAGTGAAGTCACAGATCAGTCTAATGGCAATCTGACAAGACGGAAGTGCTTTATTCATAGTTTGCACATGATGTTACACCCTTTTAAGTCTGGTGACCTGGAGGGCAAAACAAATTCTTTTATTGTCCACCACATATTTTTACCAGGGTTGTTTTATCTCAACCCGGGACAGATGCACTGCTGATGGCTGTACTTCTATAGGATCCCAACAGAGGCTAAGAACAGAGGAAGAGAGTGATTTACACTATTAGACATGTCTCCGTCTCTGTGCTGGGAATTTCTTCACTCTGTTTAGTGTGGTGATAGTATAAGCTAACGATGGCTAAATAAGAAGTTGTCTAGTTAAAGTGAATGTTCAGTTAAAGTGAATGTTCAGATTGAAAAACAATCAGGAATCTACAACAATGTGTTTTTGTGAGGTTATACATGTGATGTTGATTTAAAAAAAAAAAAGGAAATAGTGAAAAATAGTGGTAAATCTCCACCATTTAAAAGCAAGGCAGCATATTAAGGAGGATACTGTGTTAAAGCTTTCCCAGAAGAAACTTTTAGTGACAGTGAACTCTTCAGATGTCTTCAGACTCTTCAGTGACAAGCATAGAGCCCTGGGGGCAACCGCCCATGTTGTGAGCACTTCCAACTCGACGTCTGTCTAGAACAGAGCAGTTCACATCATACCCCTCTCAATTACTTTAATAACATTTGAACCTTTTAACAAAGCAGAAATCAAATGGGTGGATGTTTTCCACTTTTAAGCAAACAGATAAATAGGAACTAGATGTTAGTAAACATCTAGTGATGAAGCTGAATGAAAGAACTATTATCTGAATTTTTATTATTTGAAAGGTACCAAAACTACATGTTAAGTGTTTTTGATTTAAAAAAAAACACTTTCTTCTCACCGTTGTTTTGGCCTAGACTTATTTACCAATGAACATGTGAGTGAGATCATGTGTACGAAGTGAAATAACTACAGTGGGACCTGACTGCTGAGGTCCTGTGTGATGTTAGATTGAACTGAAAGGTCACAGAGAAGTTTCATAACCTGCTCCCCTCTCACTAATCCTATTATAGCATATAAAGGTATATAATTCATGTTTTTTGGTGACTGAAAATACTGCGGTGTGTGTGGTAAAGGGATCAAAAGTCATGGTCTTTGATCTCATATCTCATTTTCTTTTGATGATGAGTTATCTAAACATTTGTTCTTGTAACAGAGAGAACCTGTAATTTTATGGGCGTTTGCCATTCATGTCACTGCGCTCGTCACATGACTGACCATTATTATGAACTGAAGTATTTGGACACAGCCCACGTATCACGTACTCCTCGAAAGCGTCGTGAGCGCGCTGGAGCCCGCCGCGCATGCGCACACATGTCGGCCAAAGGGTACCAACCTTCCCTGTGTGGAGTGATGGAGCTGCATCCTGTAACTTCTAGAACCAATTAGATGGGGTTTGTAATCCAGAACTAATCCAGTATCAAAACAGTCCCTCACATCATCAATGCTTCTTGGGGACAAACACCATTAGAGCCTCAAACCAATGTTTCAGCATGTAGCCTTTTCAAAACGCTATTTTTGTCTTTCTTGCACTTGTCTGTCTTGTGTTCTGTGTCGTGTATGATGTGTAACACCAGGGTCCAGGAGGAACGTTGTTTCGTTTCACATATAAACTGTGTATATCGTTGAAATGACATTAAAAACCTACTTGACTGGAAAGATTTTAGTCTCTTATTGCTAAACCCGGTCTAATTTTGGAGTCAAAAGCGTCACTGCCAAATTCATAAACGTGTACAGTAACGAGTCTTTTCTAGAAGTTTCGAGACATTTCCTCCGGTTTCTTACTCATCAACACGGAAGCGATATCGGGTTGCTCTGTAAACAAAGCGAGATCACATGACAAGGGTGAGTCATGATCAGGTGACCTCTCGCGCGCATCACGTCATCAGCTATGAGCGCGTGCTTTCCGAAAACAAAACAGAGGTCATTCAGGTTCTCAGCCTGGCTGGAGTCTGAGCCACCCTGCAGTGCGTTTCTTCAGAGTCATTATCAAACACGTTTTCCTTTTCGTCAATGCTTTTACTCGAATCTGCAATTATGTGCACATAACAAGAACGTAGACCATTACAGAGCTGTACATTTTAACTAAGGTTATGGCCCAAAACAAAAAATACACCTAAAATATAGGACACTTTAAGACAACCATTATGTAGGAAAACTGTAGAGCAAAATGGTTCAAAATAAACTTAAAAAGAATGAATATATATTGTACACCAGTGCATAAAATTTCTAAAAGTTCTAATGCATTTGCTAAATACAGAAATTTCATTGTTTAACATTTTACACAATGGGGGAGATTTGGCAACATGAAATTCATGAACATAAAAATAATTCACCCAAACACCCGACTGCTATGTGCACAAGCTGAGGGTCGTGTCAGAAATTAAACGCCCCATGGGACGGTGACCATTTTCAACCTTAAACTTGATCACTTTTAAAGAATTTGTTTAAAGAATTCTTTAAACGCCATTATCTATCTATATATATATATATATAGATATATATAGATAGATAATTTATTATTATTTATTTATAGCTCCTCTACTTTTCTCCTGTACTTGTTCCTGTTCCTCTTTCTCTATATCTTTATATATTTTTTCTTTTCTGTCTGTACACCTGTCTTTTTTTATAAGAGCCCTGTAACGCCCAAATTTCCCATTCGGGGGATAATAAAAGATCACTCTACTCTCTACTCTACTCTCTAAAGGGTAAATCTCATTCATAGTTTTGAAATTTCAAGTAGAAGTAAAAAAAAATCTGTTGAAAACGATTAAGTACCAAAACTTTTCAGAATTTCAAGCTCAGTATCAGCATTAGATCTAAAGTTTATCTTCTTTCTTTAAAAACATAGATAATACCTAAAGCTCAAAAGTCAAAGGTTTGGTTAGAATGAAATTAAAGAAGATTTTTTATCACCCTAATTAAATGTTTGAGGTGGAAAGATCTTTACAACTAAATAGATATCGGTAGAGGAACCTATAGCCACAGTTTTGGTGTTTGGAATCAGGAATCTATAACAATGTGTTTTTGTGAGGTTACACATGTGATGTCGATAATAAAAATGGTGGTATTTAAAAACAAGGCAGCATATTAAGGAGGATACTGTGTAAAAGCTTTCTCAGAAGAAACTTTTAGTGACAGTGAACTCTTCAGATGTCTTCAGAGTCAGTGACAAGCATAGAGCCCTGGGGGCAACCGCCCATGTTGTGAGCACTTCCAACTCTACGTCTGTCTAGAACAGAGCAGTTCACATCATCCATCCATCCATCCATTATCTGCCACTTGTCCCAAATGGGGTCGCGGGGGAGTGCTGGTGTCCAACCCAGCGCACACAGGGCGAGGACGGGGGACGCACCCTGGACAGGTCGCCAGCCCATCGCAGGGAGGAGCAGGACGGGGACGGCACCTTGCTCAAGGGTACCTCAGGGCAACCCACTGGGAAGGGGTTCGAACCCCCAATCCGCCGATCATGTGGCCAACACCCTAACCACTAGGCCACCGCTGCCCCACATTTCATATCATACCCCTCTCAATTACTTTAATAACATTTGAACCTTTTAACAAAGCAGAAATCAAATGGGTGGATTTTCCACTTTTAAGCAAACATAAATAGGAACTAGATGTTAGTAGCTAAATGAAGCTGAATGAAATAACTATTTTCTGAATTTGTATTATTTGAAAGTTACCAATACTACACGTTAAGCATTTTTGATTACATAAAACCACTTTCTTCTCACCGTTGTTTTTCTGTATAATTTTCTAAACTAAATTAGAAAATTATACAGAAACATCAATAACTTGGCCTAGACTTATTTATCAATGAACACAGAGTGAGATCATATGCATGAAGTGAAATAACTACAGTGGGACCTGACTGCTGAGGTCCTGTGTGATGTTAGATTGAACTGAAAGGTCACAGAGAACTTCATAACCTGCTTCCCTCTTGCTAATCTGATTATAGCTTTGGAAAGTTTATATCATTATCACAGTGTTTCTGTCACATTCATCCCAGCCACTGTTTTCAGTAATCTGTACTGCCCTCTAATTCACGAATTAGTCTTTTCACAAGGCAACAGTGCCCGTCACTGGGGAAAACTTGAACAAAGGCTTACAAGCTTAGAAGCTTGGAATTTAATCCTTTTCTAACAGTTGTGTAACCTCGGCGGACAATCGAGTTAACCCACTTCTGTTATGATATACATAACTCACAAAACAATCTGAAGCTCTGAGGGAGGCTCTTCCAGTCAAAGGCTACTCGAGAAGAAACACCTATTTTCAGCACAAGACTCTTTCTACAAAAGACACAAGAAAATGGAGCTGAAACTGATGGGAAATTTGTACCTTCAGGCATTGTACTGTCCAGCAGTGGAGAGCAGTTTATAATCTGAAATTTTCTTGAAGAAATGTCTCCAAGTAACTGAATGTGGGATTTATGTAGAGTTTTTCCCACACTAAATACAAACGTTCATATCAGAATCCAACATCCCACTAAAAAAAAAGAGTAATGATCACTATTAAACATTTCTCTCTCAGATGACAAACCATGACACACTCTCTTTGACATATGATAAGCCCTGTAATTTTATCATGCTACTAATATCACATCATGCTAAACAGAACATGACTGGAAGATTATGTTTTTAAATAAACCTTAATGGACCATTTACATTTATTTGCCAGATATTAACATATTGGTAAAATAAAAAAAAAACAATGTGCAGAAGTGTGTCGCATGTAGCAAAAAAGAAAGGCTGTTTTAAAAAAATGGACAGATGCCATATTCTGATTATTTGAAAAACCTTTCTAAATTACACCAGCAAGAACAAAGTTAATATTTTAAAATGGTCAAGTCAACAAGTTAACCTTGACCCAAAATAATTATTGTTAATGGACCTTCTTTAAGCAGTTCATGTGATGAAAGCCCACTAATTTCCAAGAGTTGAAGCTTTTCTGTATTGAGGAATAGACAAAAATGAAATGTTGATGTGAGTGACTGGTCAAAAGTTAAAAAAGATTGCATTTATTGTGCACAATGATGTCACAACACATGCTGAAAGCTAAGTTGTACATAATTTTATGCACTTTATTCACTCACAGTTATCTTCTGTAAATCAATGGCCAGTTGTGGTATTTTATGTCTCCACGATTTGATTGGGTTCTCTTTATCAACTTTTTTGCACACATCTGATGATGTTTTAGGACATGTTTATGCAGAAGCATATAAAATGTTTCCAAAAAAAAAACTTTTAAGCACCACTGTACAGAACATAGTGTTAGCCATAGTGTTAGCTCCACCCAGATAGCAAAGGTCGAATCAGCACCTGACCTGCCATTTTTGGACACACTTTATTTACATGATGTTTCACCCACCAGTGTACATCACACTACACTGTAGTCAGAAAACACAATGTGTGAAATTTGAGTGTTATTTTACCTGCCCACTTCTATTATTTGTGCAAATTTTTACAACAGTTATATGTTGCTAAAGTTGTATATTTTTTATTTAACATGGCTATTTGCATCATTTGCTTAATTAAGTTTAGGGTCAAGTTCAAGTTTACTGTACTTTTTTTTACTAGTGCTTTGTAAAACAGCATATATTGTAAACCATTCACTATGTGAAAAACAGTAATTATGTAATAATAAAAATAATAATAATAATAATACATTTCTACTTTATGTATACCATGCAAAATGTTTTGTTAGACTTGTTTTCTTTGGTCTGGTTGGTTGCTTTGCCACTTTGTTCACTGATACTCAAACATTGTTCGTGATTTTTGGTGACCTTTGACCTACCTGTATAGGTGATGTGTAAAGTATTCAGATATCTGCTGGACCATGACTTATGACTTAGAGATTTGTTTTCACAATTCTTCAGTCCACCGTAATTCTTTAATCTGCTTTAATAGTCTGCCAGGGCTCAGGTGTTCAACAGCGTTGTTATGGTAAGATTATCTTATTATTTTATCTGTCACTGGCATTGGCACTGGCAAAAGTCACAGAGTCCATCAGTAGGTTGGTGAGATCTAAATGGAGCTTATTTTGTTAAAAATATACTTGATGATGTTTTTAACTTGAATGATCTGAGTTCTTAATGATCCAAACTTGAGGTGAACTTGTACAAACTAAAGGGAAAGAAGTCCTGCCCAGCAGGATGTGTTCCTTTTAAGGTGAACTGCTTTAGTGCTAACTCAGCATGACACAGCACTTCACCTGTATCACTTAGTTAGGATGCAGACGCACTAACAAGCTAAAACACCCACACACAACCAGCCAGCATGAGGGGGTTAGGAGAAGCGGAGGTGGGTATTAGGATATGTTAAACTAATACAGAACAAATGCTCAGGATTTCTCTTCAAATGTGATGATTGCATCAGAGTGGAAACATGGTGAGCTGGATTAAACCAGAATGATTAAGAAAAATCCATGGCAGGGTGGAATAAACCGGAATAAACTGGAAAAATCAAAGGGCACACATCTAAAAGAACAGACTGGATTAGGGTCCGACTCCAGGAGATTGCGTACACGCAACATTAATTAAAACCATCGGCGCTGAAAATGTCGGAAAAACTAGGAAAAAACTAGGAAACTTACAACTGAAGGGGGTCCCTTTAAGACTTCACCTTACAAGCAACGGCGCCGCCATTGTTTTCAGCTTTGTGAAACTCACAGTGGTTTTAGTTGAGACGTGCTGATTCATTATTTGGTCAAATATGAAGCCATAGTTTTGTGGTGTTTCTCAGTTATTGTGCTGTGGTTTGTCCCTGTCCGGGAGCTTCAGCTTAAAGCTGCAGTACAATTTTGCTGATGCAGTTTGTTTGGCCTGTGTTGTCATGTTTTTTGAGACCATTTCCATGAAACATGAAATTATTTTGTGACCTATACACCTGTAATTTGGACAGGCAGCAGCTGTCTGGCTCTTTTAGCTGCCATTATTTCAAAGACCTCTTTGAAACCATGGGAGGATGGTTCCCCTTTATGCAGACATGTCTTATCAGGAGACCTTTGTCCTAGTATAACCGTTTGAGTGATGTAAAGATATTGTTTATGTTCAACCTACTTTTAGATATTTTTATTCTGTACATATGCTAATGGTTTGTCCTTTGTGTGACTAGAACACCAATACTCTTCCTGTATTATAAACCCTTATGCACAACTAACATTTTATATTACAGACATTTATATTGCTAGCACTTAGGAATTATGCCCCCCACAATTGGAAAGTTGTGGGTTCGAGTCCCAGAGCAGTAGGTTGCTCTGAGGAACCCTTGAGCGAGAAACCTGCCCCATACACTGCTCCCTGGGTGCTGGATGTATGGCTGCACACTGCTCCACTCTCTCCTTGGATGATGGTTTAAATGCAGAGGAGCATTTTGTTGTGTGTTTTGTTGAGTGTTGTGCTTCTCACTGACAAACATTCACTTTCTCTTTATTATCTTTAGCGCCTGACTGGTTTTGATTCCTGTATAATTCTTAGTCTTCATGGATGCTGAAATATCAACAACAATAAAGGAAAAAGCTATACATTTTAACCAAAATGAGGTTAGAATTGAGTGTGATTGTGTGTATATCTAGCTTGTCATTAACACAACATGGACTATCTCAGAGAGACAGCTGAGATAAACATCATTGTGATGAGTTGGATAAATTATGCTGAGTCATAGAGGGGCTTAATCACTGCTTTATTATGATTTGTTTGTTTGTCGAGTATATTCATGATTTGCTAAATTACAGCATATCTGACAAAATTTTTTGTTTAATTCATGTTGTAACAAAGTGTGTGGACATTTAAACAATGTTTAACATCTTTTTCCAAGCCCATGGGCATTAACATGGAGTTGGCTCCCCTTTCTTTTTTACACCATGCTGTTTGTCAGCACTTACTGGTGACTAGTACAACAGAAATTTGATCAAATGACTACACAAAGGAACGGCACTGGTTTCTTCAGTACAAGAATCTAAGACCAGTGTTGATGAAGACTACATGGCTGTGTTCTTAGTTTTAAGAACTTATTAGCATTTGGTCTCCTAATACTTTGTGCGGCATATGACAAACTTCTAAAGCAGATCATTAGAAATATATGATCACTGACTTAAGCCGTCCCTGTCACACTCCTCCCTGCGATGGGCTGGCGACCTGTCCAGGGTGTGTCCCCTTCGCCCTGTGTGAGCTGGGATGGACTCCAGCACTCTCCTGCTACCCTGCTTGGGACAAGCGGCGGAAAATGACTTACTGACTGATTACTGACTTTCAACTTATTGATCTTTTAACTGTAACTCTCAGAATAAAATGTATAGAGTATACAGACAATGAGCTTCAAGTGAAAAAGTGAAAGTGACTACACTTGTCATTGTAAACCGCAGCACAGCACAACACAACGAAATTCAACCTCTGCGTTTCACCCATACAGCAGGGGGCAGCTATTGAAAGTGCCGGGGACCAGTGATGGGGATAGTATCTTGCTCATGTACCTCAGGGCGACCTACTGGTGAGGGAATTGAACCCTCAATCTTCTGATCCAGAACAACTCCATAACCACTAGGCCACCGCTGCCCAATCAATAAGATTAACTTTTGTGCTGCTATTATATGAAATGTGTGCAAAATAGACCAGCATGAAATAAAAGACATGCTCATCTGAACACGTCTGTGTGAGTGTGAAATGTAAAATACGGTGTAGCAACCTGCCGGCAGGCCTGTGTAAAGGTAAAAAATCTTTCATCCCAGTGTGTGATGTCTGTGGAGGTTTCGGTTCAGTCCATGTTACCAATTTGTCTTGTCTTGCGTTAAGTCAAGGTGACAAGTGGTTGTGCACCAATTCATCTACCTAAACCACAAGATGCAAACACGTTATTTGCTCTGATTTTTTAATAGGGCTCACTAATGAAACAAAAAAAGTGTTCAAATCCAGTGTTTAAATTAGTGTATTGGAAATAACCATTGTACATTGTCTTGATTCTACCAAAAAAATAGAAAATTCTCAAATGGGAAAATTCTTTCAAGGCCTTTAAATTCTTTAAATGCCATGGTGATCTCAAAAAGGGGGAAATCCCAGTTTTGAAACTGCTGTGTCATTCCTCGTCCCTCCACATCCCCCCTCTACGGCGCCCCACCCACCCCATTCCTTCTCCCATCTAAATAACGAACACGCCGGCAGCTTTGCACCGCCCCTTTCAGACTCAGTCGATTTTCGATTGGCTGTCGCGTTGTATAAATACTGTAGCTGAGGTCTCCGGGACACACGGAGAAGGAGGGCTGTTTAAGAGGCGGGACTGACTGCTATTTTGAAGGGAAACGAATTTCAACTGCGCAACAAACCTCAGATAAGGAGTTTTTCTTCAACTCGAGTGGAAAAGGACGAGAAAATGTCGGTGACCGTCAAAGCTTACCTCCTGGGGAAGGAGGACTGCCATAAGGAGATTCGGCGCTTCGCCATCGACCAGGACGTGTCGACAAGTTTCGAGTATCTGAGCCGCAAAGTGGCGGATGTGTTTACCAACCTCTGCAACGTCTCCTTCCAGATGTACTACAAAGGTAAAGGCTCTGAGACTCG
The DNA here is from genome assembly GCA_017165825.1 of Hepsetus odoe. NCBI lineage: Eukaryota > Metazoa > Chordata > Actinopteri > Characiformes > Hepsetidae > Hepsetus > Hepsetus odoe. Next base: position 7,867,286 of record CM029376.1, read on the forward strand.
TCCCACATGTCTAAAGTTTGACTGTGTTTATGTGAGAGCAGTGACACTGGGTTTCAGTCAGTCTTCCTCCTTGTACTATAACCCGAGGGTGTTGTTTATTAACTCCAGGGCCTTTATTACTGCGTTATTACACTGTTATTAATGCTCAATTCATCAGTACCACAGCTCAACGCTCAGTTCAATCAATGTCCTCTTCCTGGCCCATTTATAAGAGGGTCAGGCCCTTAAAGTGAACTTTTATTTTGTAATATTACTGTTCGAGTGGATGTCCCCACCTTTACAGAGCATGTCATTAAAAGTCCATATAATTACACTGTTACCACGCTTCCTTTCTTTTTGTGTTTAATTATATCCAGCATGTAAGCAGTTCAGCTGATCCAACCTGTTCATAGCTTTGTAGACTGGACTCCACCTTCAGGCATAGAAAAAATGTAACAAAATCCCCAGAGTCTGTATCTGAGAGTTCAATCAGGTGTTTTTTTTTTTTGTTTTTTTTTGCAGCCTTCTAGGTTTAGTGTCCAGATTATCCTGGGATATTCTAATCTGTGTCCCACATTCAATACCCACTGAAAATTTTTTTTCGAAAAGTAGATTCAGTTGTAAATAATTGAGATCCCCATCTAAACATTTGGCTTTAATCAAGCCGGACATCTCTGGACAATCTCAAAGTTTTCTTTGTACTGTTTATGCTCATTTTTTAATGCTATAATACTTGATGATACAGAATGACTAATCATAACAGCTTGTTACAAAAAAAAAAAAGAGAAACGCAAGGCTGTAGATGAAGACATATTACAAAACAATGACTTGCTGCCAACTGCAAACTTTGTTCGGCTTTTCTAGATGAGGATGGTGACATGATTGCCTTCTCCACTGATGATGAGCTCATGATGGGACTGGCTCTGGTGAAGGATGACACCTTCCGTCTCTTCATCAAGGGTAAGTTACACACAGGCACAGAAATTTGTGAAGGAAGTAAAATTAGCTCTCATTGATGTTACACAATTGTAACTTAAAACGGTGTACTTTTTTTCTTTAAACTAAAAGCTGAGAATTAAGTTTTAAAACTGTATTAACATATTTTAAAAGTAATTTCAGATGAACAATTCTAACAGGTTTGATACAGTTAAATAATCTTTCAAATCTAGTGTTCCTAAAACAGGCTAAGACTCTTGTCCTGTGCTTGCCCCATTTAGAAAAAAAGGAGCATAAGCGTGACTTTTCACCACATGGAGTGCCAGGGTTCTCCTTTGCCCATCCTCAAGGACCACATCACATGGGGCCACATGGGCACCATCATATGGGGCCTTCAGGGCAACCTCCTATGGGACCACCACCTCATATGGGGCCACCTCCTCATCATCCTCCCATGGTTCACCCTGGTGTGACCTGTGATGGATGTGAGGGACAAGTTGCTGGAACACGCTTCAAGTGCACCGTGTGCACAGATTATGACCTTTGCTCCACCTGCCAAGCCAAGGGTCTCCACAAGGAGCATCCTCTGCTGCCCATTTTTCATCCCATGGCCAACATGTTTGAAGTAAGCCTCATCTAAATAGACCATGCTATAAAACATGCAACACCGTTGACTTCAGTCTTATAAAATCTCTTCTTTCTCCTTTAGTGGTTCCCTCGTGGGAAAATGTGGCGCAAGATGAGGCACTGCATGTGGGCTGGTGCCCAAGCTCATGCACAGGCTCAAACCCAGACCCAAAACCAAGCCCAGGCCCAGTCTGGTCCATCTGGAACCCAAGCCAGCTCCCAGGAGGCCAACTCACAGAATGACCAGGCTCAAAATGGTAGGCTTCTTTTGTAACCAAAAACATACTTTGGGGTGGTGAGGCTTAAGTGGCCATAGATTTAACTCTAAACATTTATGCAAAAATGAAGTATAGTGTTTACCAAGCCTAGGAACATCCTCAGTACTTCCTTTTTACATAGTAATGCCCACTTAAATCTTTTTACGCAAGACCTTGAAAGAGCAATATCAATGACATGGCGAAATCTTCCACTCACAGTAAAGAAGCAGGTCAGGTGCAGCTGGATCACTTTTCAGTGAGGATTCTTTCATTAGCTTAGATCCAATGGCATGTACCTAAACCACATATATTATTCAACAGGAGCCTCTAACTCCACCCAGGCTAACATGGAGTACCTGAAGAACATTGGAGAGGGTGTGGCTGCTATGCTGAGCCCCCTTGGTATGTGCCCCACCAAACACAATGACACGTGATTAAACATCCTTTATGCCTGAACCATGTGATGAACACGTTAGGACCTCCTGTATATTTGTTTAACAAATGAACTCACTTCACAGGCATAGATGTGGACATTGATGTGGAGCATGATGGCAGAAGAGCCAAAGTAACACCAACTCCTCCTGCCTCAAGTGGACCCCCTAGTGGCCGCAGCGATGGTGGTTCAGGAGGCCTTCTCTCCAGAGGGATGGAAGGAGGCCCAGTGAGTTCAAGCAGTGCGGCGAGTACCAATGATGGAGCAAAAGTAAGTGAACGACCCATACAAAATGTAAAAATTAAAATCTTATTTGTTCCCAATAATCCATTAAAAACAAATTTTAAATTTCTTACACAGGATCAGAGTAATGATGAAGAATGGACTCATTTGAGTTCTAAGGAGGTGGATCCATCCACAGGCGAGCTACAGTCCCTAAGGATGGAGGTGGATGGACAGGAGGTGGTGGAGAACCACCCTTCCCCCCTCACCACCAATCCCACCCCTAACCAAGGCCCCACTGGCCTGCGTGAAGCTGCCCTCTATCCACACCTTCCCCAAGGTACAATGCCAAACATTACTAAGGCTCAACAGACTATGTGTACTTTGTTCTCTGTACCACCTTAAAATTTATGATTTTATGAACCATATATTCTATAAATTGCCTTCTTTCTTAACCCAATATCCCATTTCAAATCTTACATAATCTGTCTTCATCTTCCCTGCTCAGATGCAGACCCTCGACTGGTGGAGTCCCTGTCACAGATGTTGTCAATGGGCTTCACTGATGAAGGTGGCTGGCTGACCAGGCTGCTCCACACCAAGAACTATGACATTGGAGCTGCTCTGGACACCATCCAGTACTCCAAACAGCCTGCCCCACGGAAATGAAGTGGCAGGATTTAGAAAAATAGGGGTTACATTTACTAAATAGAAAGAAAACCCTGGCTAACGCTAAAGCAATCTACCAATTCTGCCATTCTTAAATGTGTAACAAATTCCTTTCATACTGTTGGCAATATAAATTACTCAGGCATTTTGAATAACGTCAGTTTCTAACATTTATTCTCAATATTTGTCTTTAAAAAAACAAACAGGAATTAACAGACTACATCAAACTGTAATAGTCATAAATAAGTCTATTCACTAAACCTGTCACTTTGGCTGTCATTTTATACAAACAGAAGAGAGAAGATTGAATCTTGTTTTGCATATTGGTAAACATCAAAACACAGATCTCTGAAACAAATGTTTATGCATTTCTGAAATACAATCATTGATTTAATGTACCGTTTTTGAAAAATTCTAGAGTATTTTTGTTAGTCACAATGAATGGGAATGAATGTTATATTCGTTACTTCCACATTTTCTTGTTCTGTCTATGAAATAAAATCTGTCTGCATGAATACGATTTTTCTTTGCATTATTCTAAAGCGCATACTAGCAGTTTAGTGTCTGAAATGTGTACTTAATAAAAGATCATTTTGGGTACATCCTGTCAAATACAAAATTAGATTAAATTGCTAGATTAAATTGAGTCATCAAAGTCCTCATCTGTATGAAAAATAGTGCTAAAAGACAGGACAGGACATGATGTTTGGCTGGGTGGGGAACCATTACGCATCGGACACTCTGTAGCAGTGAATTTTGGTGCAAAGGTAAAAGAACTGGTGGAAGTGGTCCCAGTCATATTTTCACTCAATTTCTCAAAAACACTTGCAGTTCCCTTACCCAGTCCAGTAACTGCATCCAATGGAACTTTTGCACAAACACTTTCTTCACAGCTCAAATGGATCTTGTTTGTTTGTGTAACTGTGGGTACAGGAATCGCTGATCTTTGAGCAGGTGATGAGTGGGCATCTTCACCATCAGGTCCCTGAGAGCTAATCTGAGCATCTTCGCTCATCTCAGTCTTGTCCTCATCAACAAAAGAAAGAAATCTAGCCCACTTGGAGCCTGCAGCTTCCTGCTTAGTTTCAGTGGACGTCTGAGAAAAGGATGAAGGTGCAAAGAAACTGCTGGAAGACACTGAAGTTTGATGCGCTTTAGAAAGTTGCTCATTTGTTCCACATACACCAACAGCACTTATCCCACAGTACATATCACCATGACTGGCTGCAGATGGGGAAGCATGAATAGCTGAAGCTGATGTTTTGGGGTTTGTGCTAGTGAAGGTTACTTCGGAGGAATGTCCTAATGCAGCTGATGAACTGAGTGAGCCACCATGCTGACGGGCCTAAAATAAGCAATTTGGAAAATAATTTCAGAAAAGAATCTTCCCACCCTTACATTATCTGCACATCACCTAACTTATTCAAGAAAAATGTATACACCAACAGTTTGGGGGGGCCTCAATATCAAGTTAAACACCAAGTCTGTTTGTACTAACAAACTTATAATTTTAACCCTATTTTTAATATTTTCAAGAAATTATATTTCAAGATAACATGAGCAAGTGATGAGCATGTTACTGTTTGTACAGGTCTTGGTTTCTGCTGTGAAGGTCAGTCGATTTATTATAGCAAAGATTAGAACCAGGCACAGTTAAAATTCTCTTTTTACACACCACTTACATTTACTGTAAACGAGAGCAAAACATCTGGTGTGAATACAGTGCTGTGCAAAGGTTTTAGGCAGGTGTGGAAAAAAATGCTATAAACAAAGGATGCTTGCAAAAATGGAAGTGTTAATCATTTATTTTCATCAATCAGCAAAATGCAGTGAATGAACAAACTCGGCTGGTGGGTTGTTCCAAACATGACTGTGTTTCTCCTCCGTGTGACATTGATGATCATCAGCATCTGTTTGGTAAAACTGGTTGATCAGACACCGACTATAATCCTACAAAATCCCTGACTTTGTGCAAGTGTACCTAGAAGAATTGATGCTGATTTGAAGGCAAAAAGGTAGAAACACCAAATATTGATCTGATTTAGATTTTTCTTTTGTTCGCTCACTTTGCATTTTGTAAATTGGTAAAAACAAAAAATCATTATTTATATTTCTGAAAGCATTTTTGTTTACAGCACTTTTTCATACCTCCCTAAAACATATGCACAGTCCTGTAGATCACTAACCAAGACATTTACCTGAAAAGGCAGCCACTTGGCCCCCCGATGAGCAGAATCAGCACCAGTGTCCTCGTGTTCATAAACTGTGTTAAAGGAGCCTTTTAGGGTGAAGCTTCTTTTCCTCTTTTTACTGCTGGTTAAGATGAATAAACACAAAGGATACGAAATATAAATGGATGTGAAAAATCCTTTTGGCCTAAAAGATATGAGATTTATGTCTGGATCAAACAAAAATCTTGTTTTATATGTAATACTCTTCCTCTTGCTTGATTTAGATGCTGAGCAGAGAGATGGACTATTGTGCGCAGCACATTAAAGACTATATAGCCATGGAACTGACCTGATTTTCTCACCAACTCTGAATCTCGTTCTCTCTGTGTAAACATTTTCTTCTTCTTCATCATGTTCATCATCTCTCAGCCCGCTGTCTGTCTGATCCACATATTTGCTCCAGCGGCTTACAGCCTGTACCTCACCCTGAAGGGTAATGATTAATATGAGGCTGGTGCTGCTATGTACAAAGGACTGAAAATGATAAACAAAACAAGCTATACCTGTTGCCCACAAGACTGAGCTTCCTCATCAAAGCTATCCTCCTTACACTCGTCTTTCTCCCTTTAAAAGAGGAGGGGATGGTTAGATTGGTGGTACTTATAATATACAATACTGAAGCATTTCAAGAGAACACTTACAACTTTAATAATCTTATTAAATAACAGTTACACATACATATTTTGGGTGCTATTTATGCTGATGTTTTGGATCTTACATACTCACTGTAAATCCAAATGATTATTCACCTACCACTTTACCCAGGCTCTTTCCTGTTCTGCCTCCAGCAGCTCTCCACGCAATGAATTCAACTTCTGAACATGGCGCCTGCAATCAGCACCTGATCCTCTGCCATATTCCTGCAAGCAACAAAAATCTAGAATTGCAGGAAATAATAATACAAATGTAATTCAATATATTGCTAGAGATTATTTACCTTTATGAGGGACTGTTTTTCCCCACACATCTTGCAGCTCCATTTTTTGCTCTTTTTGACCTGGAAGGAAAACAACGTATACAGCTTGATGAAAAAATAAAGCACTGAGCTGGTTTCCTGGATCAGCACCTGCTTGGTCTGCCACAGATAATCACTTGAAGATAAGCATATTGATCTGGGACCTTTGTTTACTCAAGAATACTTTTACTTTTATCATGACCAAAGAGTCTGGCAGCAGAGTCGTTTCTTTCTCTCAGTGACTTGCTGGACATTTGAAAGGTGGAGGTGGAGGCCTTCTCAAGCACGCTCACATATTATTGCAACATTAGCACACGGTTTTGGGACAGTTTCTACTCCCGATGCACAGAGACTGTTTAACAAACTTTAGAAAATTGATCATTGACTGTGTCACTCTGGACTGCCAGTCACTCCCATTTCCTTTCATCTACTTGCATCATCACTTTACATGTGACTTTTAATGCAATATGGCAATGTGATGCTGTACTGATGCTGTACGTTGTACACATGACCATAAATCTTATGAGGCCTTTAAGCAACTTAAAATAGCGAGTTAAATTGGGCAGCGAGCCCTAATGTTTAGGGTGCTGGACCCAAGGATCGGAAGGTTGTGGGTTCCAATCCCAGACCAGTAGGTTGCCCTGAAGTAACCTTGAGCAAGGTACTGTGCCCATCTCTGCTCCCTGGGCTTTAAACAGCTTCCCCCTGCAGCACAGTGTGCATGGGGGAAAAGCAGAGGCTGAATGTCGTTTTGTCTCCTTGTGCTTCATCGTGACAAATAATAGTCACTTTCACTTTTTCAATGTAAGCTGGCATGGAGAATCAAAGAGAGCATTTCTTCACTTTTCTGTCATTAAAAAACAATTAACACACTTGCCAAGCTGGTGTACTGGAAACTCTGTTACAAATTGTACTGGATTCTGTTGCAAAGCCTCTTTTCCAAAAGAAAACACTCGTAAATACTTAAAAACAGACCTTTACATTTTCCTCAGAAACTACATTTACATTCGATTCAGTTCATATTTAACACAAATCACGGAGCAGTTCCTTCCTACCTGTTGTACTTGAAATGTTTCGCAAGAGAAACACCTCAGCACTTGAAACTCCTGCACCATTTGTGGGGTATTTTTCGTGTTTATTTTTTTAAAGTTACGAATTTCTCCTTCGTCGGCCTGAAACTCGCAGCTCGCGCTCAATTACGTCATTACGTTTAGCACGTAGTGTCGTCATCAGTGATGGCGCGGGGCGGCGCCCCCTGCTGGTTGGTTTTTAAATCACTTCAAATTCAGTTTATTGATCACGTGTAGGCCAGTTTCAAGTCAAGTAGGATTTTATTGTCATTTCAGCCATATACACAGTACAGAGCCTTACAATAAAACTATTTCAAACCAGCAATCTCATTATTAAAAACACCAATAATAGGTGAGTAATTGTATAAAATATAAAAACAATTTACAAGTAAAACAGTAAGGCCTCTGTCCCGCAGCACACACTGCAGTATTACAAGGACTGCATCGTGTACCATTACACATCAGTTACACACAATAACTGCTCCTTTTCAGAGCACAAGTGCCAAATGTATAAAGTGGCGATCACATGCAATAATATGGGGATAAATGTATGAGAACAATTCCACTGTTCCATTGCATATACAGTGCTGTGCAAAGGTTTTAGGCAGGTGTGGAAAAAATGCTGTAAACAAAGAATGCTTTCAGAAATGGAAGTGTTAATCATTTATTTTCATCAATCAACAAAAAGCAGTGAATGAACAAAAGAGAATCTAAATCAAATCAATATTTGGTGTGACCACCCTTTGCTTTCAAAACAGCATCAGTTCTTCTAGGTACACTTGCACAGTTTTTGAAGGAACTCGGCTGGTAGGTTGTTCAAAACATCTTGGAGAACTAACCACAGATCTTCTGTGGATGTAGGCTTCCTCACACCCTTCTGTCTCTTCATGTGATCCAGACACACTGGATGATGTTGAGATCAGGGCTCTGTGGGGGCCAGAAGAACTGATGCTGGTTTGAAGGCAAAAGGTAGTAACACCAAATATTGATTTGATTTAGATTTTTCTTTTGCTCACTCACTTTGCATTTTGTAAACTGATAAAAATAAACAATCATTATTTATATTTCGGAAAGCATTCTTTGTTTACAGCATTTTTTCCACACCCGCCAAAAACTTTTGCACAGTACTGTACATCATAAAAAATAGATGCTCATGCTTTACAGATATGATATAAATATATATGAAATATATTAATATATTAAGAGACCACTGCATATAGTATTATAAGAAGTAATGCATTTTGATGAGTGCATATCAGTTACATAGACTCATTGCTTGAATCTTTCAGAGCACAAACTGTCTATATATAAAGACACCAGTGCATGCAATAAAATGTATGATCATGTACCATTGCATAAAGAACAGAATGATTCTGCATGCTTTACAGAGTACCAAAGTGTAAAACATATAAAGCTACCAGAATGCATACCATACCGTAGTGCATGATATTAAAAGGAATGTTTGATAAGTATTGTGTACCACTGCACATAAGTTATGCAGAATAATTGCTTGTACTTTAGAGCCTTAAGTACTGTGAGACTCTGAGTCTTGTGGGGCAGGCTGTACCACACTTTCCAAATTGAAATCACTTTAAATGAGCACAGGAATTGCATGATCACAGCAGAGGACAACAGTGATGGCCTAGTGATTACAGAACAGACCCCATGATTAGAAGGTTGTGGGTTTGAATCCCAGACCAGTAGGTTATCCTTGAGCAATGTACTGTCCCCATCATTGCTCCCCGGGTGCTGGATACAGATGCCTACAGGTCCAATATGTGTGTATGGGTTAAATACAGCGAAGCAGTTTTTTGTCTTTCTCTGTGCCATGTGATGCTTACAAAAGCAAATGGTCACCTCAACTTCTCTTCAAAACCCATGTCTCAGTACAGGCCACAATGCACTTTGGGTGAAACTCTCCTAAAACATGAATTTCTGTCTTTTTCTGCCAGTTTAACCATAGGGATCAGTGACATAGTGCCTCATGCTGAAGCAGTAATGTGGTCATTCATTTTGTATAGTCCTGCCCAACAGTATCACCAAGGGTGCAATTAATTCTCCAGGAAAACATACTTGCCTAAATAATTAAAATAACAGATGACCTAAAACTAGCACACTTGTTGTAGCATAATATGGTAATCACCAAAGTGTGCTACATCACCAAAGATACTTACTACATGCCAGTGTTTGAGATTTACACAACCAACTTGCTTTGGGTGTTTTTATTCCAATTGTTCAAACTCAGCAACTCAGTGACACAAACCATCCCCTACAGTTTTTTGATCTCAAGTTCTGTTTTTCATGATTGTTGTTCCATACTTTGTTTCGCAAAAATGTTTTTTTTTTTTTGGTAGTCATGTGTCTACTTCCAATAGAGTACTTCCAAAACAACTGCCAACATGCACAGGTCTGGCCGTCCAAGCAAGTTTACCCCGAGAGCAGACCACAAGATGCTAAATGAAGTCTCTGACCACCCTAAAATGTCATCATGGGACCTACAGCGGGCGCTTGCTACTGTTGAAGTGAAAGTGCCTCTACAATCAGAAAGAGACTGCACAACTTTAACTGGCATGGGAGCTGTGTAAGGACACCTTTGCTCTCGAAGAGAAACATCAAGGCCAGACTGTAGTTTGCCAGAGAGAATGTAGACAAAGACCAGGATATCTGGAAAAATGTTCTTTGGACAGATGAATCTAAAATTTTATTATTTGGACACCAGAACAGAGGATGTCTGGCGTAAACCAAATACAGTGTTCCAGGAAAAGAACCTCATACCAACTGTGAAGCACGGAGGTGGAAGTGTCATGGTTTGGAGATGCTTGGCTGCAGCAGGACCTGGCCAGCTCACCATCATAGAATCCACTATGAATTCTACCATGTATCAGAGGGTGTTTGAGGAACATGTGAGACAATCTGTAATAACATTAAAGCTGAAGCGGAACTGGACCCTGCAACATGACAATGACCCAAAATATACCAGTAAATCCACCAAGACTTGCTGAAAAAACTAAGTAATGGAGAGTCCTAAAGTGGCCGAGTCAAAGCTCAGATCGTAATCCCATTAAGACGTTGTGGGGTGACTTTACACGAGCTGTGAAAGCGAGAAACCCCTCAAACATCTCACAGCTTAAAGAATTTTGCATTGAGGAGTGGGGCAAACATTCCTCAGACCAACGTCAGAAACTGGTAGATGCTAGAAGAAGCATCTCACTGCAGTTATTTCAGCCAAAAGGGGGTAACACTAAGTATTAGGGGGTAGGGTGTACTAACTTGTTCCTCAGTTAGAAAACACATTTTTGTCGATATCTTTTGTTTAATGAATAAATAGAGGTTAATTTTTGTTGTTTATCTGCAATTAAATCACTCTTTCCAGAGATAAATAAAAAGATTAGACACTGATTTGTGAACATTTCTTAATGAAGAACTGAATATTTAATGGGGTGTACAAATTTTTTTTCACATGACTGTATATTTTTAATGCAATATTTTTCTCAGAAAATTATGAGACGTTTTGGAACACGGCTTTTATTTCAGCCTTTCATCCTTATTTCCATTGAAAAATCTTATTTCATTGGTAAAGGAAGAAGAAATTCATTAAAACACTTTTCAAGCAAGACAATGAATCAGCAAAGATTAAAAAATTATTTGCCATTGCAAGAAATACATCCCTTTGTAAATCATACAAATGTTAATCAATTAATTGATTACTAAGTTAAAAAAAAAAAAAAAAAAAATCACGTAACCAAAAGATTTAATCGATCCTGTTTAAGTTTCCTGAAAACCTTACAGCTACACACAGTCAAGTCAGGACGGAAAAAATATCCCTGAGTTACATTCAGTGCTCATTATTAGTGAATGAACTCCATGGAATGCATTTTGTATGGTACCAGAACAATAAGATTTTCCATATATTAACACTGAAATGATCTGCCATCATGAAACATATAAAAGCTGTTGTGTCATAAACTATCAGGATGATAGTTGAATTTCTGATAACTTCAGTAATGGCATTTTTGAAATGTTTGGTTAAATTCACTATTTGCAATTTACAGATTCTAGGCACAGTTTTTTTTTTCCAAATCGACCATCAATTAGCTGCAGAGGTAATAGAGGAGAATGCAAATGGATTGAGCTTGTAGCCGGTTCCACCATAAAATTTGTTCTGAAATTCCACCCTGGAAAAAGGTAGAGATAGAAATCAGAAGGAGGTAAGGAGAACAGAAAAAAAATGTATGTCTACAAAGTTTTAAAAAGGTAAATAAGAAAACAATTTTGGTTCATACGATTAACTTGCTTGTGTGTGACTGTGTTTGACTGACTCACCAATGAAGACGCAAAGCATGAAGAAAAGCAGAGAGTCCCTCCATGACAAGAAGAATAGAAACAGTCAGAACAGCAAAAAAGGCAAATACAACAGCCATGATTACACTTCCCACATATCCAGTATTTGTGAAGGAGATATGCATCACCATCACCCACAGCACTTCTGACAGCTCTGCAAAACACAAGCGGGCACATGCACATCAAACACATTCAAAAAAAGTAACTTTTACACCACTCCTTAGTCTTTGCATGAATTTTATTAAGGCTCTGAGGCTTATATTAATGTGTCTTTTGAATATAAACATAGACAAGACATCCTAACTCAGGTGATCAAACTTATTTGTACATATGGTTTATGGAGAACCCAGTTAAATATATTCAACTCTTTCTATAACATATTAGAAATAAAATATTCAATTTATTGTTTTGCTAAATTCAAGAAAAAAAAAAATGAAATTGTGTTGACAAAACATGTTCTCTGTACACATTATTAAATGAACGTGGGACACTCACGAGCATGAGCCAGACTGAGCGCCCAGAGACGCAAGTATGAAGCCGTATTGGAGATGCAGCCCAGGCAGTATTCTATAGTGTGGATGGCCTGGTGCATGAAAACATTGGTCACATCGAACTCCTGCAGATCATCAGGACAAAAGAGAAATGAGACAAAGTTAAATTAACATGGCTGATATTCCACAAAAAAAAAAAAAAAAAAAAAATGCTGTCATGGATTCAAACCAGGTACCTGGAAGCATCCAAGCACAAAGGTGTGCTACTTTCTTAAGCACACAACAAAGCCAGATTCATCAAGCAAGAGACATGGTAAATTAGTATTTCCAAAAACATCTACTGTGATAGAGGAAGTAATTCCCCCCTTTTAATAAAAGTGAGAGTGACTGTCATTGTGAGCACATCTCAAGGGAGGTGTCCCTGTAATCAGGACATGGAAGTCGCTCTGGATAAGATGATCTCAAAATGGATTTTATGGGGCAGCGGTGGCCTAGTGGTTAGGGAGTTGGCCCCGCATCGGAAGATTGTGGCAGACGCTTGAGCAGACGCTCTTATCCAGAGCGACTTCCATGTCCTGATTACAGGGACAGTCCCCCTGTAGCAATTCAGGGTTAAGGGTCTTGCTCAGGGACCCAGAGGTGGGATTTGAACCTGGAACCTCTTGAGCCACAGGGCAATAGACAAGTATCCTACCTCTAGACTACCACCTCCCTTGAGATGTGCTCACAATGACAGTCACTCTCACTTTTATTAAAAGGGGGGAATTACTTCCTCTATCACAGTAGATGTTTTTGGAAATACTAATTTACCATGTCTCTTGCTTGATGAATCTGGCTTTGTTGTGTGCTTTGTTGTGTGTGGGTTCGATTCCCTCAAAAAGTAGGTTGCCCTGAGGTACCCTTGAGCAAGGTACCATCCCCATCACTGCTCCCCGGGCGCTTTCAATAGCTGCCCACTGCTGCACGGTGTTTGTGTGCATGGGTTAAAAGCAGAGGTCCAATTTCGTTGTGGTTCATGGTGTGCAGTGCTGTGACCTCGCAATGACAAGGGTTGTCACTTTCACTTTCACTTTCATAGTACAGCACAGTCAACCACAAAGAAAAGCACCCTCTGCCTTTAATCCATAAACACAGCATGCAGCAGTGTGTAGACGTATCCAGCACCTTGGGAACAAGGATGGGATCTGGTACCTTGCTCAAGGGCACCTCTGGCCAACCTACTGGTCCAGGATACAAACCCACAAATTTCCAATCCTGGGGCCCTTTCCCTAACCACTAGGCCACCATTGTCCCAGTAATCATAATGCTATGTCTGGCATTCTGGCAATTCTGCAAAATTTCAATTATAATCTTTCTCCTATTCATAATTACTCATTATTTTTCTGCAAGACTAACTTTTTTTGTGTGACTAAACTCTCATTTTTTTAATGATAAATGTCTTTTAAGAAAGCATTATTCTAGACAGCAAACCCTTGGTACCTACTGCAAAATGTGCTGATATTGTCCTAAAAACAGGGGAGAGGTGAAGCACTCAGCCAAGAGGCATCAATAATCTAATGGTTAGGGACTAGGCCCGAGGATCGGAAGGTCAATGTTCAAACCTCAGACCAGTAGGTTGGCCTGAGGAATCCTTGAGAAAGGTTCTTCGCTGCTCCCCAGGGGTTTCAATAGCTGCTCCCTGATGTACGGTGTGTGTGTGTGGGCAGAGGTTGCATTTCCTTGTGTGCTATGGTGTGTTTCACAATGATAGTCACTTTCATTTCACTTTTTACTTGTCCTTACATCAACTTTAACAGGCACAGATATCCAGGATTTCCTTAAATATAATCTCTGATCAAACTCAAATGACTGGGCTCTTTATGAGGTCACAAAGATTCTAGGAACTGTGATTTTAGGTGTATTATTTTGTTAGTGGCCAGTGCTGCAGAGCATTTGTTTGAGTAAAACAAATGCATGACATAATTAAACCTCTGTAAAAACAAAACATCACAAAATCTTAAAGTTAAACTCAAAACTGCATCAGACCTAAAAATATATTCTACGCTGCATCTCCCCAGTTTTATATGATCTGTATGTAGAGCTTGTGGTCCATGTCCTGTATAAGCTAAATCTCACCTCCTCTTCTCTTGCCTCCAACTCTCCCTGTTGAGCATTTATGGAGCCATTTTCTGACAGCAGGGGGCGCCTGTCATCCTGTGGAACAAGAAAGAGCAGTCAAAATGCAAGCACATACACACAAAATCCATAGCATATACACAAACTCTTACAGTGGGCTGGCGTCTCTTCCTCCTGTATGTGATGTACTTGTGAATTGGTTTCCCCACAAGCAGCACAGGAACTGAGCACACAGCCAAAATCACCAGAACCTTCTGCACTGTGGCCTAGAGTAAAAATGATTGCAAATGAATAAGATCCTGGTGTCTACCAAATAATCATGCCACTAAAAATTTTGACAACTATAACTGAATTTAACCTTGGGCCTGATCCAAAACTAAGCTCCAAAGATTCTTCAAGAGTAAAATATGTGAATGCTAGTAATAAGCAATGTAAGTTAACCACCTTTTATTATCTACATTAGTATTTCTCACTGGGGCATTCTTTATACCTTCCTTTTAAAAACTGCAATAGATGTATATTTAAGGAATATTCCAAAGGGGGAGACTATGAAAAATGTTTCTTTTGTTAATCAGATCTGAGCCTCAGTAAAAATTGTATAAATATAAGCTTTCACTGTTATAACATTTATTACTCAGCTTTACTCTAAGGATTCATTCAAGCTTGGGCGCTGCTGTATTAAACTAAAAATATAAAATGTGATAACGTGAAAATATACTTGACAAACCTGGCCATTGTATAGTGGTTGGTTTTCTTTATTCTCTACAAACAGGAACATATCTATGAAGTGGATGAGAATACTGGGTGCACTGTCTGAGTGCATAGGACTATAGGCCACCCACTTGAAAATCACCATGAAGATGAGATAACCAAACAAGCAAAGCATAAAACACAGCTCAGGAATCAGCACCAGAAACACACTGCTTATCTCTCCAAAGTGCCTAGTGAGAGAGAGAGAGAGAGAGAGAGAGAGAGAGAGAGAGAGAGAGAGAGAGAGAGGGAGAGAGAGAGAGAGAGAGAGAGAGAGAGAGAGAGAGAGAGAGAGAGAGAGAGAGAGAAGAGAGAGAGAGAGAGAGAGAGAGAGAGAGAGAGAATTAATCAGACATTCTAATCCAGAGTCATGTACATTGTCTAATTATGGTGCTAGTGTTGGTAAAAGGATAGACGCAAGCTTGAACCCACAAACTCTAGCTCCAACTTAGTATCCAACTCCTTGGTTATCAAAACCCCTTCTGAATATCCAAAAGAGCACATGCATAAATACACAGGTGCACTCACATGTAGTTAAACAGGGAAAGGCAGACACCGAACGTCATGTGGATGACTCCAATGATGACAGACATTTTCATCTTATAGGAGTTGAGGAATGTCAGGTGGTTACTAGCCAGTCCCCAAATCTGAGACAAGCAGAGTTTATGGTTACCTAAAGGGTTGACACATTTTTGCATGCAAAATTGTCCCTGTACCATAGGAGTAGCTGATAAAATGGCTACTATAAATTAAAACGGAATTTAAAATGAATGTTTTAAGCCACAAGGTGGCCACACTGTATTCTTACTGGGAAACAATAAAAGAATGCAGTAAAATTATTTTTACAAAGAAGACGCATGTAAATGAAACAGCACATTTTACAACAACAAATAGAAACAGGTAAAGTGTTACCGGATCAATGCCGAAAGGATATGGTCCTGTAAAAACTCCTGTGACATTTGGATCCAGAGAGAGAAGGGGATTTGCTCTAAAAGTCTCCTCCCTAAAAACAATTTTATTCATGCATCATTGTATATAAAAAAAAAAATGTAATGATAAAAGTGTCACTGCATGTGCCACGTACGTCCAGTTGTAGAACAGTGCGTTGGGTTGTATATGCCAGCTAGATGAGAAGGTGCTAAGGCCTCTGCTGAAGCACTCATTATATATGGCTCCAGTGTAGATAGAAAATAGCCCCATCAATAGTATCAGATAACGCCCTCCAAACATCATACGCCAGATCTGACAACAAAAAATAAATAAATAAAAAATGTGGGAAAATGAGGCATAACATCTAAAGAAGAGATCAGTAGGGCTTAAAAGAAATGAAAAGTTTGTGCTGAGGATAAAGCAACAGTTTAGCATGTTAAATTGCAGAGTAATCTAAAATAGACTTTCTTATATTCTTCTTTTTTTTTCCTCTCTGATCTGTTATCTTGGAATGAATTATGACCATCATAGCTAATGATAAGTCTGGGAAGAATTGGATATGCAGTTTTCACATTGGGTGGCATGGTGGCACAGTAGGTAACAGGCACCACACAGCGAGAATGGCCTGGGTCTGATTCCCAGGTGGGGCGGTCTGGGTTTTCCTCCCACCTTCCTTTGAGAAGCTGGGATTGCCTCTAGCGCCACCCTCAACACTACTGAGGGAAAGCAGCTCAGCTGAGTGAGTTTTCAGTTCCTAATAAGAACATGCAACCCTCAAGCCTTTTCATATCGATATAGACATGTCTTGGTCGACCTGAATTTAGGTTATGGGCTGGAAATGTGAATGTCTTCTTTCCGGCCAAACTATTGCTTTGAAACATGTATTTATTCCTGACCCAATGAAATAGAGAAGTGGACTTTGCAAGTCTGTTTTACCTCATTAGTGTTGCTTCTCAGTTTGGGGTCCTTCTCTTCCAGAACCATCCAGAGTGCAACTAGTGTCATGACAATGCCATGGCCCACATCCCCAAACATCACGGCAAACAGGAAAGGAAAAGTAATGATGGTGTATAGAGCTAAAGAGAGATGAAAGGAGAGAAGATGAAAAAGACAGAACGTGGCACCCAAGTACCACTCTAACATTTGTCTTGTTTATTTACCTGGGTTGACCTCTCTATAGCTGGCTACTCCATAGGCATCTACTATATTCTGGAATCCTGCAGTGAAGGCGTTGGTGGGAAACAGGGTAGGAGGAGAGGTGGTAGCAAGCAAGCGATTATAGAACGATTCAACACTGCTACCACTCTTTCTCTGACAGAGAAAGAAAAAGAGGGTAAAAGGTTAAAATGTGAGTGGATAATCACAATCTTCCCTTTTTAAATGAATTTAATCATTAAAGATACTAGTTTACATATTTAATTCAGTGTTGCACTAAAATGTTCAACTTCCTTATGTGTTCCCTGTCCAAAACGACACATTCGACATGTCCATGCCTGCAAATTTACTCTTTAGTAGTTACCATTGTGAGCTTGGACAAGTTTACCAGAGCTCTGCCAAAATCTCATTGAATATAATGAGAAAATAGTAAGAACCCAGTTTTTAACCAGAAAAATGTGCATGAGGTCATTTTCAGCCCCTTTTAAGTTTTCCACATTTTATGTTTAAGCCTCATCTTATAATACTAAAACTAATTAAAAAAAAAAACAACTTATATATATGTATAAAAACGTAATACTTTAGTCCATTTACATTTACGACATTTAACTGATTAATCAGAGTGACTTACATTTCTTAACTACAGGCACAGTCCCCCTAGAGCAACTTGGGGTTAAGGGTTTTGCTCAAGAACCCAATGATCTTAGTGCTGGAGGTGGAACAACCTCTTGGTCTGTAGGTGAGTAACCTACCATTAGACCACCAGCACCCCAGTACTTGACTCCTTATTTTAAGCTTAACATGGATGAAGTGAGAGCTTCAATATACAGGTAGTTACTCCTAAGATGCCTGATTAGTTTTGAGTCGTGGCTTTAGCTGGGTAACTTGCCTGATGATATGTGCCAGGTCATTGTTTAGTTAAAAAAAAAAAAAAAAAAAGTAAAACTTTTGCCACAGCCTGAGATCTTAAGCAATCTGGAAATGGTTTCTCTATGTTTTCATTATCCTATAATTTTTCTACATCTATCTTTTCCTCTATCCTGATTGGTCTTCCAGCTCCTGTTGCAGTATAAAATATCAAATAATTTGAGGAAATCTGGGGTTAAATGCTTTAGGTATTACAGTGATGTCCTTGGTAGATTTTGGTATAGTCCAGTAACAAAATTTTAGCAAGTCTTCATCAATTTAAGTAAATCCAAAACTTGGGGTGTTCAATACTCACCCCTCCCTCTCGCAAGGCACCCTGCAGAGCAGGAAGCTGTCTGACTGGACACCAGGCTTCAGCAATTAGGCACTTTTCTGTGACTGAGGGGCTGCAGAGGTTCAGCACCATTTGAACAGCCTTGCACTTCTGCACCCGGACACGCCACTGAGGCAAAACAGCCACAGCACGCATCAACAGCTGCTGCAGGTACTGTTCAGTTTCGCTCATCACCTGCAAGACAAAAGCAAGAGCAAGAGAATGAGAGAAAGAAAGATTTTACAAGCACATAATTTCAACTTTATAATTTGTAAATGCTTTCTGAAATAACATCTCTATTACTACAGACAATTCTGAAAGCTTTCCCTTTACATATAGTCATGTGAAAAAATTAGGACACCCTATAAAAGCCTGTTTGTTTTTGTACCATTCTTGGAAATATTTATCGAGATATTTATTGAGATATTTAATCTCAATTTTAACAATAATTTTAATCTCAATCTTAACAATACAGGGAGTATAGTAATACAGTAATATAAATAAAAACTGAAGAAGACTTTTCAACATCTATACAATGTAATTCTACAAAAGCGTAATTTCTGGTGAGGAATAAATTATGACACTCCAACCTTTATTCCCAGTTAAGATGGCTCAAATCACACACAAGTGTAGCACATCAGGTGCACATGATTAGAACATTGTTACTCAGCGTTTTGAAGAAGGTTTGTCCATTTAAACCTCAGATATTTAGTTTGGTGTGCTCCTGGCAGCTGAGGTGAGATTCAAAAGAGCTACCTGAGGCCTTCAGAAAGAATATTGTAGCATCTTACAAGTCTGGTTAGAAAATAGTCTACAAGTGGAGGACTTACAAAAAACAAGTGGCAACATGTCCAGGTCTGGCTATCCAAGCAAGTTCACTCTGAGAGCAGACCACAAGATGCTAAAACAAGTCTCCAAAAACACTAAAATCTCGTCACGGGACCTACAGCGGGCTTTTGCTCCTGATGTGAAAGTGCCCCTACAAATAGAAAGAGACTGCACCACTTTACCTTGCATGTGAGCTGTGTAAGGAGGAGACCTTTGCTCTCAAAGAGAAACGTCAAGGCAAATGACCCAAAACATACCAGTAAATCCACCAAGATCTAACTGAAAACTAAGAAATGGAGAGTCCTGGAGTGGCCGAATCAAAGCCCAGATCTTAATCCCATTGAGATGCTGTGGGGTGACTTGAAACGGGGTGTACATGCAAGAAACCCTTGAAACATCTCACAGCTTAAAGAATTCTGCATTGAGGAGTGGGGCTAACTTTCCTCAGACCGATGTCTGAGACTGGTAGATGCTACAAGAAGCATCTCACTGCAGTTATTTCAGCCAAAAGGGGGGAACACTAGCTATTAGGGGGTAGGGTGCCCTAATTTGTTCCTCAGTTAGAAAACACATTTTTGTTAATCTCTTTTGTTTAATTAATAAATCAAGGTAACTTTTTGTTGTTTACCTGCAATTAAATCACTTTCTTTTCCAGAGATAAATAAAAACAGATTTAGACATTGATATGTGAACAGTTCTTAATAAAGAAATGAATATTTAATGGAGTGTCCTAATTTTTTCCCCCCCACATCTCTATAGTAAATGTATCAATACAGAAGTATTTTGAAGTAGGTGACTTAAAAGGGTAGTGATTCAAATGGGGAAAAAAAAAAATGCTTTACTTACTGATTTGATGTCTTCAATTCTGGATTTCAGTCCATTCAGAATGTCTTGTCTCTCCTCCTGGCTCTCTGCATAGGGGAACATCTGTGTGTGGAAGCTGGGAAAATTGTGTTCAACAGGAAAATGTCATTGAAGTAAATACAAACAATTAAAAAAGTAAATCATTACCAGAGGATATGCAACTTGCTTTATGTCAAGCTGGTTTTAACTCCTTTTATAATTCCTCCTTCTTTGTTACCATTGAAATTGAAAATAGAAAATGATACTGTCCTCACTGAAACTGCAGTTTTAATTTCAAATATCCTCCATATAATAGTAAAATTAATGACGTTTGCTTCCAAAAAGTAAACATTCAGTACATGTTTTCTGATTATATTCACCAAAGTTAGAATCTTCAATTATATATATTTTCAATCAATGCATCATTTATAGTGTGAAACAAAGACATTTGCTGTATTTTTTAATTCTCATTTACAGAGGAAAGCATTTCCTACAGAGATCAAACACCTCAACCCACCAATCACAAATCTTCTTCACTTTTTGTCCAATCTGGTCTCCCCAGTAGGAGATAAGGAAGACTTTCCATTGCACCATCTCCCCCTGAGACACAACCAGAATAGTTACACAGTAAAAAAACAATTCTCACTGAGACTCCTTACAGGAATCAGTTGTCAAATGCAGGGTGTCACAAAACAGACTAAGTACTTTACTGAGCAACATCACTGAATGATGTGAAACAAAACAAAAACACTGTCACATCAAGACATTTTTCCACCAATGTGGAAATATTAAAAAGGACATTTAAAATACACATACATTAACATAAACTAAGGCAAGGCCTAAAATTCCTATAATATTATAAGCGCCGGGTTTACACTTTAAGTAAAATTAGGCAAGATGGCAGCCATTTTTTACTTGCAGCAAAAGTTAAACTTAACGTCCATCTAAATTCATTCTAAATGATGAGTTTGACAGTGTGATTAATGAGAAACTTCTCACACTATCAGGATGTTCCAGCTTCTCCTCCATCTCTCGAAAATCTACAATGATATAACCACGGCATGCTCTCCACAGCAACCTCTCAAAGGATGGCACTTTCCATGGGTGGACCACACCTGCAACAAAACTTAGCCTTACATCTTGCCGGTGTTCTGTAAAGCCCATTGTATCAAAAGAGGGGGGAGGAGCCTGTGAGATACACACACACACAAACACTATTAAATACAGGCACACACATTTTTTATACATATATAGATGGAGACATGGAGATGTAGTTTGGACCTGAGAGGCTGTGAGTGAGTGTGTTTGAGTGAGCACTCCTCTATACTGGCACAGCTGGTTCAGTTGAGCTCGGATACTGTCACGGTTCCTGGACACCTGTGAGAGTACACAGTAAGCAAAAATAAATAAACACAAATTTACAAAGTGTTAGAAATTTCTGGAAGTTGCTACTAAATTGCAGACCCACCTCCCTGAGTTCACGAGCTAATCGTTCACTTTCCTCCTCTATGGTGAGCATCTCCCTGGGCTGGGGGGCTGGAGGGGCAGGCACAGGCTCCTGCATAGTTGACCGGAGGGACGGAGAGAGGGAGCGTGTAATCTCCTGCTCCAGAAATGCTGTTTCAAGCATAACAACTCACAAGTTAGATAAGATAACTTTGATATAGTTTAAAAAAAAAAATAATAAAATCCTCACCGAAAGTTTTCTCCAGTTCCTCGCATCTCCTCACTTCACTTACAAATTTTCTTTGAAAAGCATTCACATTTGGATTCAGCTGAGGTAATAAAAAAAGGAATAAGTAGTCGTACAACTACTGTCGGTGTATGAATTAGAAAGAGAGAGTAAATTTATCCATTTGCTCACATCTCGAAACTCAACGATGCCCAGCTCTCCCAACTCACTGACACAGTTGTAAGCTGCACCAGACTGCAGGAAAAGCTGCACCAGGCACACCTCCTCACTGCGGAACATAGAGCCCATGACCTGGAAAAAGAGAGGAAGAAAGAGCGACAGAGACAGACACACAATACCCTTCAGACACTCAAATATCACATGTCAGTTCCTCATACTGTCCTAAGTCCATCATTAAAGATATGATATGAATGTTCCTACAGTAAAGCTTCCTCTCTTTCCTGCTGCATGTGAGTATGAGTCCCACATATTTATGTCCTGTGACCAAAAGAACCACAAACTGATTTTTCTACTGTCTACCTACAAACAGAACATGGTTCTTGGCTGAACCCTCCTTACATTGCTGTTCTGCTTTAGTGATATATGTCAACTAATGAGCATATTATGTATGGCACAGTGACCATATAGCAGTGGTGTTCCTGTTAACAACTGGTCTATTTTTACTTTTTTTTTTTTTTTTTTTCCTTGTGCTATTTACTCATGGCACACAATCTCTGTCATGTTAAGTACAATATGTGGTTTACTGGATGCTTTAAGTCGGCTTTGAATCCATGAAAAATAGAACTATAATATTATATATTATATTCTATAATATAATTGGTTTGGAGAAGGAAGATGCAGAGGACTGGAAGAAATGGAGACGGTTGATCTGCTGTGGCGACCCCTAAACAGGAGCAGCCGAAAGAAAAAGAAGATACTATAATATAATAATAACTATATTATATAATCAATCTGTTGATAATCAATCATATTATTATCTTCCTACTATTACAGCACTGTGTGAGGTTAGTTTAGAGTGAAGATCAATAGCTTGACTAGGTATTTACACCCAGACTGGACCCTGCACCTCTAATGTGATCTCCCTTTGGACACCCTCAGTCTTTACGTTTGGTGTCACACGAGGTCAGTCCCTCTGGAGTCCGTGTAAACAGTGGACATTCACCCCATCAAACAGTTCCTCCTGACTTTACACAAGCACAGCAACACGTTCAAGTGTTTTGTTCAAGTCTAGGATGCAACTACAGCCCGTGGAGCCCGTGGAGCCCGTGGTGTTGAACTATATAAAAGAGAATGGAGACCGTTTCCTCTTCCAGTCTCATTTGAATTCTGCACCACTTCTCTCTGAACGTCAAGCAGACACCATTAAATCTTCCAACACAGCCGACCGTCCTCGACCGTCTTTTGGCCTGGTTGTCCTCTAAACCGTTCCCAAAGTTAACATTTTTCCTCACAAAAGTTGTACAAATCAGGAGTTTCCCACTTCCACTATTCAGGTTTCGTTTTCGTGCTGGTGCCGCTCAGGCCTCGGCGACCGTTGCAAAATAGTGAGAACCGGTTTTTCCCTCCGCACTTGAGCAATACAAGCTTCGGGACGTTTGAAAGTAACTTTAACGGTTCTGTCCTTAAAAACAGAGCTGAGCCCGAGCCTGTCTGGCCGTTTTAAAAGCACCTGCTCCTCCACCACCGCTTCCTATCGCTCCTTTCTCTGTTTTCTCTCAGCTGTGGAGCTTGTTTTGAGTGGAGGAGTGCGGGGAG
This sequence comes from Hepsetus odoe, assembly GCA_017165825.1. Lineage (NCBI taxonomy): Eukaryota > Metazoa > Chordata > Actinopteri > Characiformes > Hepsetidae > Hepsetus > Hepsetus odoe. The sequence continues at coordinate 7,890,806 of CM029376.1, forward strand.
ACTCACCCGCCGACGGTGAACTCGCAACAGAAACCGACTTCAGCACCGACTTCCGCCCGCGGTGTGTAAACAGAGGCTGTTCCTGGGTAACGGTGGTCTCCGTGTCGCTGCTTGGTGTGAGTGAAGCTTTCCGCCGGCTGAATCTCAGTTCTTCCGTCCAATCGCCCTCCCTCTCCGCGAGTCACGCTCTGTTTACCGTCACTGGTCACATTCCGCAATCACGTGACCGCGCTTGCTCATACAGGCGTTCTGTCTGAGGGTGGGCGATACTGCTGATCGATTCGATATTACAGAATACCGCGGTCAACAAACCGATAATAACACTATCCTTCAAAAGAGGAGAATTTCTAGAGTGAAAAACAATTAAATGTGATGAAGAGAAGACGCAATAAAAAAACAATAATGTTGCGTAATTGTTTTATATTTACATGCTATTAATAATCAAATAATAATATATGTGCAGTGAGATCAACTTGAACAATTCGCTCTTATTCTAGTAAATGTTAGTTTTCAGTAAATGCACGTGGAACAGAAGAGTTAGTAGTAACAGAAGTTAGACACTAAAAATGGCAAAACACCAGTCAGAGCGCCGTGTCTTCCTTTTGGCCGTGTCTACATATATCATTATGTGGAGCATCCCTCCGTTTAAACTGCCATCAGGAGGAGAGTTTATAGAAACACAGACAGCTGTTAGCCAGCCACCATGTTTTTTTTAATACACAGGTATATTTTCTATACTGAAAATTTAACGAGATAATGTATTATAGAGATAATGTAGGGTGGCGGTGGTCTAGTGGTAGGGTACTTGCCTATGGACCTCTGGATCAAGAGGTCCCCGGTTCGAATCCCACCTCTGGCACTACCACCATTGGGTCACTGAGCAAAACCCTTAACCCTGAGTTGCTCCAGGGGGACTGTCCCTGTAATTAGGGCATGTAAGTCGCTCTGGATAAGAGCGTCTGCTAAATGCCGTAAATGTAAATGTATTATTTAACAGTTGTTAGCTAACGTTTATGGTAACTATGGCTGCAATCCAAACTGCACACCACAACACCAAAAATTGTGAAAGTGACCATTTTGTCATTGCAAAATGCAGCACATCACACAGCAAAATTCAGCCTATGCTTTTCACCCATACACACCATGCAGAAGGAGACAGCTATTTAAAGTGCCCAGGGAGCAATGATGGGGATGGTACCTTGCAACAGGTAACCTACAACCTTCCCATCCTGGGGCCTTGTCCACTAGATGCTGTGTATGAAATGGGACATGTTCATTGGACATGTGCATTGGACATGTTCTCAGTCATGTATTACGTAAAGGGTAAAATGTGTGTTTTGGGATGCAGCCATTCTGTTCTGCTACCAAAAGTGGTCAAAGCCACTACGCTGGAGCAAGAAAACAAACCAAGCCAGATCAGTGTTGTGAAGATTTTAAAAAATTGCCCATATTAATTTCTATCAGCACTGCTGAATCAAGTCATCAGCTAAATACATCCTCTACAGCAATGTGATATTCTTTGAAGGGATTTACCAAACGGCACATTATTCCTCAATCAAAAGAAAGTGAGGAAGACCTGAGAAAGGAGTTATTGAAATATATCAGCAAAAGGTTAAAAATCTAACTCTGGGACTTTAGCAAGTGCAGTGTTTGACAGAATACTGTATTATAACTATAATACTACACAAATACTGCGTTCATTGCTGCTGTATTCCATCTCTGTAACACAATATACTGTAGTCATTTTTTGCTATTTATGTTGTCCTGTTGTATTGCCTGCACTTGTAGTCCTGTGTTGTGCTCTGTGTTGTCTTATGTGCAGCATCGTGATCCTGGAGGAAAGTTGTTTCATTTCATAGTGTACTGTGTATATATGCTTGGCTTGACAAGAAACCACCTTGGAAACCATCATCTCCAGAAACAGAAAACTTGAAAAATGTTTAAAGGAATTGGCCAACCTAGCAATATAAAACTAAGAAAACGCAAAACCAAACAGTCACAGGAGAACATCTGCAGACCTCTCTCAATATAGCTATGGCCAGAAATTTTAAGAATGACAAAATTTGCTGCCTCGGATTTTATATTGGCAATTTTCACTTACTCCAGAATGTTATGAAGAGTGATCAGATGAACTGCAGATATTTGCAGTTTCCTCTGGTCCTTTGGTGTATTCTATGTCTTGTTATATGTTGTCTCATGTGTAGCACTATGGTCCTGGAGGAACGTTGTTTCATTTCCCTGTGTAATGTGTTTATGGCTGAAATAACAATAAAGCCTACTTGACTTAACGTGGCTGGACTTGTTAACCCAGGTGTGAGTTTTGAAGAGGACAAGGCTGGACATCACTGTGGATTGATTTAGAATAGTAGAATGGAAGCTTTTAAAGGAGGGTGGTGCTTAAAATCATTGTTCTTCCTCTTTTAACCATGGTTACTTGCAAGGAAACACGTGTAGTCGTTGTTGCTTTGCACAAAAATGGCTTCACAGGCAAGGATATTGCTGCTAGCAAGACCACACCTCCATCAACCATTTACTGATCATCAAGAAGAAGAAGTAGAGAGGTTCAATTGTTGTTTGAATACTGTCTTCTAAAGTTCATTCAGCTGTAGGATTGGAGCACCACCAGTACAGAGCTTGTTTAGGAATGGCAGCAGAAATGTGTGAGTGCACCTGCACGCAGAGTGAGGTGAAGACTTTTGGAGGATGGCCTGATATCAAGAAGGGCAGCAAAGGTTCTTCTCTCCAAGAAAAACATCAGGTTGCTTGGGGAATCCTGAAAAAAGATTGTCTGGAGAAGAAAAGGTGAACACTACCATCACTCCTGTGTCATGCCAACAGTAAAACATCCTGAGACCATTCATGTGTGGGGTTGCTTCTCAGCCAAGGGAGTGGGCTCACTCACAATTTTTACTAACAACACAGCCACCATCCTCCGAGAGCAACTTCTCCCAACCTTCCAAGAACAGTTTGGTGAAGATCATTGCCTTTTCCAGCATGATGGAGCACTGTGCTAAGAGGCATAAGAGATAGCTAAGTGGCTCTGTGAACAAAACATCAAAATTTTGGGTCCATGATCAGGAAATTTCTCAGACTTTAATTCCATTGTGATCAATCCTCAAGAGGCGGGTGGACAAACAAAAACCCATAAATTCTGACAAACTCCAAGTATTGCAAGAATTAACCACCATCAGTCAGGATTTGGCCCAGATGTTGATTGACAGCATGCCAGGGCAAATTGCAAAGGTCTTTTAAAAGAAGGACCATCACTGCAAAAATGGACTCTTTACTTAAATTTAATGTTATTGTCAATAAAAGCCTTAGAAACTTATGAAATGCTTGTAATTATACTTCAGTTATCATAGAAACATCTGATAAAAAGTCCTAAAAACATTTTGTGAAAACCAAAACTTGTGTTATTCTCAGAACTTTTGGGCACGGTTGTAAATGTCAGGATTCCAACATAATACTTGTCTAACATAAAGCAACACTTTGATTATCCTTTTAGCTTTTGGCATAATGTTCTGTGGACTTGCACAGCTTTTCCACAATAAGAACATCATGCCCACAGCCAGACATGTGTTTGTGTTTGATTTGCAGTTGTTGCTACTAAAGATGGTTCTACCCCACATTAGGGTTAGGGGTGTATGTTTTATAACTGTGGGTGTATTTTTAGATATGTGAATTACCCAAGAGCAGGCAAATTAGCATCTCCAATCCACCTGACGTGCATGTCTTTCGACTTGCAAGTCCCAGAGGGAGCCCACACAGGAACATGTAAGCTCGACACAAAAAGGACCCAGACCACACTAGCTGGTAAAAGAACCCAGGACCTTCTCGATGTTAGACAACGGCACTTCCCACTGTCCCACCCTTTAGCCAGAAAAACCAAATTGAAGGCATCTGGCTAGTAAGTTAGCAGTCATCCTCATATGAAGATTCATCTTTCATGGGTGCTGTGGTCTAGTAGTAGGACACTAGCCTATAGACCAAGAGGTCACAGATTCGTATCCCATCTCCAGCACTTCAAGTTGGGTTCTGAACAAAACCCTTAACCCAATGCTGCTCCAGGGGGACTGTCTCTGTAATCACAGTGCAATAGGGTGTTGGGACTCCCAGCTATAAAATTAGCTATTTGCTTCCTTCATCATTCACTGTCTAAAAGTCAACCACACAATATAGTGCTGCTGTATTTCCATTTTAACAGAAGCCCCTTTAAGGTGCACCTAGTGCTGCCACTTCAACTAATGTAATGTCAGATGTTACTCCATAACTTTTAGATATCATGTATTAGGAATAAGAAGGGCTTTATTGTATAAATGATCTTTGCATTACCTGCCTTAAATATTATAAAATGTAGTATGAATGTGTCCCCAGTAGTGAATCCCTTTGTTGTCACTTATTCAAGTAAATTCTAGTATGGGCAGAGTACAAGTTCCTAGGTGGAAGAATCAATCATTCATAGTATTTAATGTGATCCTATGTAAGTTCCAGTGAAAAACAAATTGTAGTCAGTAGCATTGTCAATGCAGATTAAAAACAAAATTGTCTTTATTGAAATCCATTTTTGTACTGTGGTTTCAGTTCAGGACAGGGTATAAAATTAGACGCAAGACACTACCCAGCTGCAAGGTTACTAAACTACCATGAAAACAAAAAGGCAGCTCTACATGTAGAGCTGGGAGAAACAAAAAAAACCAAAAAAAAATAAAAATAATTAATGTCAACTAAAAATCAGAGCGAAAACACAAGAATAAATGGCCAAGTAACTGATGGTCAAATGGAAAAGGCGGCCTGCGATCCTCAAGTTTTTTGTCACCAAGAAATAATGTGTACATAAATGAATCATAGTCATGTCTGGAATCACAGATATAGGCTTAATAATGAAGGAAGTATCAGGATGGAGGATCTACTTGTATGAATGAGATTCTACTGCTCTTGGCTTCTTTCTCACCCAAAACGTGAACAGCGTGATCTAGATTATTTCTATTCCTCTTCCTTCACTTCTGCTTTCTTCTTGCCCTTTTCTGCTTTACAGGCTGTAGAACTTGAGGCTTCTGTCCATTCCAGTAGAAGAGAGGAACTGGGCATGCTCACCGAAAGCCACCCCTGTCACCAGACCAGTGTGATCTATAGAAAGTGATAGAGGGTAGATAGTATAGGGGAAAAAAAGAAAAGGAACAGAAAAGTATGAACTGTGTCAATATCTACTGCTTAACCAGAAAGCTCAAAACTTTAAGCATTAATTGTGAAACATCAAGAGTAGATTTCAGGACACCCTTGCAATGGATGACTGATAACAAGGTATTGAGAAATTTCCTTATGAAAAAGCAAACAAAATTACACATTTCATTAAATCTGAGAGTTTATTCAAATTAAAAACGGCTAGTTTTAAAATGGATACCTAAACTTAATCCAGCTCGACTTTAGAATCTGACCTGACATCATACTGGAACCTGGTGATAGGTGCGTATTTTAATCTTTAGATTTGTGCATTTTGTTTCCTGCTTACTTTCCCTTATATTTGTCATTTATTTTTATGATTTAAGTTTTTGTTTATTTTTTTGCCTTGAGCCTGGTCTAAAGATGTGAGATTGTTGCTGTTTTACTGTTACTGTGCCTGTTTACACAATAAAACAAATGTTAAAACTGCTGCCTCTTTAAAAAGCATACCTCCAAGTTTAAAAACACTTGCCTATTACACTACTCTTAAGGAAAACATTACTTTAACAAAACAGAAACTGATGCAAAATTTCTACATTTCACAGAAACGTGCAGTAAACAAAAAGATAAATATATAAATAAAATAAAGCTAAAAATAAAAAAGCCCTAATTAATTAATAAATAAGTGTGTCCATCTGAAACATTAATATAAAACATCATCTCAAATATTCTTTATGCTCTTCCAACTTATCACTGCAAATTCTCTGAGGAAGTCCAGGCAGCCGAGGATTGTTCCAAGATTTCCAAAACAAAATTATAGAATCACTATATAAACCTATGTTTAAATATTTACACTACTGCATGATTCTCACAAAACAGTGACAGTCACCCCTCATGATATACACACTACATACACTTTTTCAGATAAGTGTGCATAATGCACAACAAAGAGCAGTAAAATGTCCTTTTTAAATAATATGCATTGAATCTATCATGTACAGAGAAGTGCAGGTCTTTGTTAAAAACATATTTTAGGTTATCATTTGTTACTTGGGAAAAAAAAAACAAAAAAGTTAAACACTACGTAAATTCCACAAAATTAAACAAATCTTTATATTAGACATATTTTTTTCTGTTTGTTTCCAGTTTCTCTTGCTTTAATCATATGGTTAAGTCAGAATTACAGCCATTTCTTACCCAATTAGCCACTACTCCACTTACATTCCACTTTCCAGGAAGACTAAAAGGTACAAAGGTTTAAATCTGGGTGATTGAAAAAGTGTGTCTTATTATCAGATACGATGGAACACCTGGGTCCTTAAACTGACCAGAAAAAACACCAAAACTCAAAACTACGTTTTCAGTTTCTAGAAAAGCAGGTGCACTGAAATAGACAAGAACTATATAAAGTGACTGGTGCAATATTTATTTAACATTGAGATAACAGGCTACATAATCAAATATTTGAAAATAAATGATGCCTCAATATAATTACTGTCCAGTGAGCATATTAAAAATTAGGTCTGCTACCACTTGTTTGATTTATGGATAATTACTGATAACAGCTATGAAGTCAATAAGGAGAATTTATCATTCTTTGTTTTATGTTTAGTATGTGGGAATGTGTTTTGATCTGATCCAGTCTTGATCCACTCTAGTTTTACTTTGAGTATTCAGAGTTGCCTAAGTGAGTGAGTGACTCACAGTGGAGTGTTGACACACAGAACTTTCCAGATAGAGGACATTTTTGTGCTTCATGTTTGGTTGTGAGGTTTGGTTTTCATATTTTTTTATGTGCCAAAACCCAACATAAAGCAACTTTTAAAAGACACAGAAAATTGAGTAAACAAACAAACCATTAGGACTGGAAAAGCTCCAAATATGCAGAATATTTATGTACATTAAACAGTCGTGTTTAAATAATGGGAAACAAAATTGCTACAACAACCCAATTTATTGAGTTTTTAATAATGCTTGTGCCCTGACCAAATGTGAAGGTGAAACAGTTACACCTACCAGTGAAGTTGAGGACTTCAGACCACTGTTTGCAAATATAAACTCGAATATCAGATCCTCCAACAGCCAGGTAGGTTCCACTCTGGTCAAACACCAAAGACTTCACCTGCAGAGAAAGATGAAAACAGGAAATAATGATTTAGATTGCATTACATGTTAATTCTCCTTAATCACACTTAATGTACCAAAGACCTGAACATGCACAAAATGGCAAACCTCATAATTATTGTCCAAGGTGATCGTCTTAAAGTTTTTCAGCTTTCTCAAATCCCACAACTTCAGAGAGCTATCCTGGGCACCTTTAAGAAGACAAATGGGTGTGATCAAATGAACTGAAAAATAAGAAAATGCAAAACGGAAAAAAAAAAACAAAAACAACCACACATGACATACCAGTGGCCAAATAGTATCCATTCTCTGAGAAAGCAATGGCAGTAACTGGACCAGAATGACCAGGGAAGTTAGCCACATTGGTTCTCTCCTTCAAATCCCAGATCTTAATCTGAGAGTCGGCTGTACCAGTACCAAAGATCAGACCATCAGGATGGAACTGAGCACAGGTCAGAGCTGTAACCAAAGCAAAGGAAAATAGAACACATTGTTAATGGCAAGATAAAAGGTAGGGGCAATAAATGTTTAAAATGACCTTTGACAAAACTTCATACCACATCCTGCTGTCTCATCAGTGACTTTAGTGAGGACACGGCCAGTTTGGATATCGGAAAAGGCCCAGTACTAGGTAACCAAAAAAAGACCAAACAGATCAAACTCTGTTACTGCACTTTCATTTTAACTTGAAGTAAAACTTTACTTTGTGTTCACCATAACTAAATAAAATAATTTCTCTCTAATAATGAACTAATTGATCATTTTGTTTCTGTCTTTGGTCTGTGTGGTTATTACCTGGTCTTCAGAGGAACTGAGCAGATAGTCTCCAGTAGCATGAAGGGACAGGCCAGTTACTCCTGCCTCATGAGCTCTAATCACCTGAACACAGTTGCCACCCGATACAGACCAAACACGGATGGTGCTGTCGGGCGATGCTGAAAACACCACAGACTGCACAGAGGGGAGACAAACATTGATTAGCAAATGGTATAAAATGTATGCAGGTATGTGTGCTATCGGGTCATAGAAAGTCTTCAGACCTCAGATGGGTGATAGATGACAGAGGTGACTTTTTTGGTGTGTCCTTTGAGGGTGGCCACAATCTGCTCCTCCCGACGATCGAACACCACTACATTCTTATCTGCACCACCTAAAGGGGGAGCCAGCCAGTGATAAAATGACCAAAATCTATTCTTAGGCATACACTGATCAACTTTTTAAGTTGTTAGTAATAAATTTAAGTTTTAGATCAGCTGTTACTTTGACACGGTTAAATCCTGCATTCCTATACCTGAACATAAACAGAGTGTGGTTGTGCAAGAAAAAGTTTATACCTGTGAGCACTTTGTTCGTGTCCGTGGGGCAGAGATCCAGGGAAAGGATTCCAGGAATACTTGCGCTGTGAAGACCCTAAAGAAGAGGGAATGAAAGAAGATCAAAATTAGTTAGTTACTAATGGCAACAACACAGAGTTATGCAGTTACATATCACACATCAAACTACTTACAGCATGGGTCGCCACTTGGCGGTATTTGCTGAGATCCTCGGCTCTAACCAGCTCTTCTGGGACAGTTTTTCCTCTCTGAAAAACAGAACGACAGAGGCCAGATTTTTAGACCTGAATGTCCAGCATTTGCTACTAAAGCAGCATTTACACAAACTTACAATGTAATATGCACTACTAAATCAATGACCTTCACAAAATATTACCTTCTTTCTCTCTGTTGTAAGGACAGTAGCCTTGTCTTGCAGCTAGGAAAAGAACAGAAACAAATTTCACTTATGTCCATCAACAAGGCGACAACACATCAGAGTATACAATAGTCACAAAGTAGCGAGAAGAAATTGTGGAGTACTTACCTTCTGTATGATCTCTGGAGTCATTCCCACTTGTTCACTGACTTCCATAGGCTCACCACCCACACCCTAATAAGCACACAGACAACACAACATATGAACATATGCCTCTATTATGTAGATGCTAGCAGGCAGAAATATTACATGACAATTCATTGTATTAAGACAAATCTAGAAACTCCCAACAAATCACTGACCAAGACCACAGGCTGGGAGGCTGGTGCAGCCTGAGGAGCAACCAATCCAGCTTGAGGTTTGAGCGTGGCCAAGGCTGTAGAGGCAAAGAGTAAAGGCATTACAAAAGGAAGACATAAGATGGTGTGTATATATATATTTATACTAACAAAGGTTTGTAATTCTCACCCTCTCTGGCAGCAGTGACTTCTTTAGTAAGGCGAGCAATCACCCTGCAGGCAGCATCATGCTGGTAGAGTGCATGAGACAGCTCCTGACGTGTCGTCTGCAACTGCTGGCGCAGTGTAAAACTGTGCAGCATCACTGCATCCTAAGAGAATGTGTGTTATTTTTGGGGTATTAGAAATATAGTTAATCATAATTATTTAGAAATGCCAATTTTATACACACACACACAGGTGTATGTATATATTACACATATTATATATATTTATATACATATTATATACACTCACCCACTCATCCTGAAGTGATTTCAGAATTGCCGGGATACTGGTAGCAGAAGGGGGTTTCGGCCGAATAGGGTGAGAGACTAAGGACATAAAAGGGTCAAAATCATTCTGAAGCCACTGTAAACTTTTAACTCAATTTTTGAGCATCAACATCTGCAGACTCTAACCTTTTATGTCAATGAGCTGCTCCTCAGACAGGGGCTGGCCGTTGATGGGGTCAGCTCCATTTTCAGCAATGTATTTCTCAATAAGGCGACGTTCAAATACTTGATTGGAGACTGGAGACACACAAGGGTGTTCCGGCACCTCATTCGAGACTGGAAATAAGAGAGGAAAAAGAAAAAGAAAAAACTGTTTACAAGGGAAATCAATATAGAGCATGTGAAGAATATTTTATCCAAATTGCCTGAGATAACATCCCAGAACATGTACCAAGTCGGTTAGTCTTCTGGCTGGATATGGTTAATTCTTGTTTAAAGAGAGGCTGGCTGCTACACTAAAAAAGTAAGTAAAAAGTAAAAAAACTAAGGTTTTAAATGAAGGATTAAAACGCAAAGATTGTTGGACAGTCCGAAAAAACAAAATCTCAGTTTTATTCAATATAAGATTTTAAACTGCAGGTTTTAATAAAACTTCCTTTGTCTCATTGTTTGATAGTGACCAAGCCATTGCTACATCCAAGAATTATTTTTACAAAAATTATTAGTAGATCAACACTAACAAAGTCATCAAGGAAAGGAGGTTTCACTCAACTATTCAGAACCATCTCTCACTCTCTCAGTATAAACATGTGAATCAAATCCACGTGCAAAAACAAGGAAAAGCCAGATGTATCTCGCTCTCTTTGATCATGACTTAAAGAACATGGGCTTTAAGTGGAAGAGAAAATAAAATAATGAAGCCTTTAGGAAACTTTAGCAGTGCTACTGTTACCGCACATGTACAGACTGGCTAAACACCTGGAAATGCTTTAAAGCGGTTTCACTGCCCAGCTCAAACAGCCCTCGTTTAACAGGTCCGTTAGAGATCAGCTTTAGTGTCTGTGCTGGGGTTTTAGAGCTGCCAGGCAGCGCCGGGGTCAGTCCAGCTCGGAGTGAACCGTCGACAGCAGGGCCATGCTGTTAGCCTGCGAGCTAACCCAACACAATTGAGGCTGACAATCAAATGTCTCCCCGGTTACCAGTTTTGCTGCAAAGCATTGTTTTCTGAGTATCTGTGAGTAAGTATTGATGCAGCTTTTGTAAGTATATGGCTCCTTTCTGCCGTTATGTTGCTGAATGTTCGGAGCAGCGCTGTCAGTACAGCGCGCTAACCGCGCTCATTCACTCAGCGACCCCGGAAAAATACAGCACTTACTTGCACAAACCAGAGACATTTTGGGCCCGAAGACGCGCCTCTGTTGTTTTAACTCATAAACCAAAACTTTGGAGCGAAAAACGACCGACTTCTCTGGAACCTGGAATGTTTTTTTAATTGAACGAAAAAGCTAAAACGGCCCACCGTCGGCACACGCTGAGTGGCTGCCGCTCAAAAAAAGCAGCGCACTGCACTGTGGGATAGCAGGTCCTCCAAGCGCTAGAATAGGGCCGCGTCCCAATACGGGAAGTATCCTACCGCCTTCCCAGATACCGACTGATAGTCAGTTAGATCCACACAGGAAGTAATTATGTTTGGTAGTTAATATACAGTAACTCATTATTTAAAGACCATGTTTATAATGTGTATTTAATGTGTATTTTTTATAAAATGTATATGCATTCATTCATTCTCAAAAGGAAACAGGATTTAAAGTATCAGCCTTGACCTCTTATAAAACTACATTTCTCTTGAATGCTAATCCACTACTTATTGCTAATGAAGTCTTCAACTAAATGGGTCTCATTCTTCAAGTAAAAAGTCCCACATACACACACTGGATCAGTCTCTACTTTCCAAAAATTAAAGCAGCTCTTTTGTGAGCTGCTGAAAAATGCTTTTTAGAGTGAATTAGGTTAGATATACAGTCCCTGGTGTAACAGGGCATTATCAATGGGCATTATTATTCTTCCTTTAGCCAGTGTTTCTCTTTTTCATACATGCAAATGTTCCCTTCTTTCGGCTGCTCCCGTTTAGGGGTCGCCACAGTGGATCAACCGTCTCCATTTCTTCCGGTCAGCTGCATCTTCCTCCTTTGAACCAACTGGCTGTGTATCCTCTCTCACGTCCATAAACCTTCTCTTTGGTCTTCCTCTTTTCTTCTCTTTTGGCAGCTCCGTCTTCAACATCCTCCTCCAATATAATCCTCGTCTCTCCTCTGCACGTCCAAACCAACGCAACCTTGCTTCTCTAACCTTGTCTCCAAAATGTCCAACCTGAGCTGCCCCTCTCATTTATAATCGTGTCACACCCAACAAAAAATCAGTATCTTTAACTTTGCCACCTCCAGCTCCACCTCCTGTCTTTTCATCAGCACCACTGTCTCCAGCCCGTATAGCATAGCTGGTCTCACAACTGTCCTTTTTAACCTTACCTTTCACTCTTGCTGGTACCCGTCTGTCACAGGTCACTCATGTAATTTGTCTCCACCCATTCCAACCTGCCTGCACTCTCTTCCACTCTCGCCGTTACACTGAACTGTTGTTCCCAAGTATTTAAACTCCTCCACCTTTGTCACCTCTACTCCCTGCATCCTAACCACTCCACTTTCCTCCCTTTTCTTCACACTCATGTATTCTTTCTTACTCACTTTCATTCCACATTTTTCTTTCTCCTTACTCCATCTTGCTTATCCACAGCACTTCATGGTTCACTATCTTCACATCATACCATCTTCTCTCTCTCTTCATTCATCAGTATTATTTCTGCTCAACACATTCTGCTTGTTTGTGACCACAGAGAGATTTCCATTTCTATCCTTTATCAACCTGATTTGCTGCACATCTTTCCCAGTTCTGTCTCTCTGTCTAGCCAATCTGTAAAGGTCATTTTCTCCCTCTTTGCTGTCCAACCTCTCATACAATTCCCCCGAACCCCTCATCTTTAGCCTTAGCCACTGCTTTCTTCACCCTGCGCTTCATCTCCCTGATTATCCCAGTTCTTCTTCACCTGCCTTTTCTTCTGTACACTCCTGGACTGTATATATCTGGGTTCCACCACCAGGTTTCCTTATCCTCCTTCTTCTGCCCAGATGTCACACCCAAGTGCCTTTCTAACTCTCTTCCTTACCACTTTAGCAGTAGTTTCCCAGCAATCTTGTGACTCTTCACTACCTCCCAGTGCCTGTCTTAACTCCAACCTGAACACCACCTTGCACTCTTCCTTCCTCAGCTTCCATCATTTGATCCTTGTCTGCCTTCACTTTCTGCCTCTTCTTGACCTCCTTCATGCTGATCCCTGAAATAATCCACCTGTGTGCATCTTCTGCCACTATTTTCACCTTATGTTCTTCCCTCTTCTTGAAATAAGTATTTATTATAGACATTTCATGTTTGCAAATGTTCTACATTAAATTAAAAAAGATGCCAGTGACAATTTTGTTTTATCAATTAGAATTGTTTGTATACTAGTATACGCCCTGTATACGCCCTGTATACGGGCAGCGGTGGCCTACTGGTTAGGGAGTTGGCCCCGCATCGGAAGATTGTGGGTTCGATTCCCACCCATGTGGGTTGCCCTGAGGTACCCTTGAGCAAGGTACCGTCCCCATCACTGCTCCCCGGGCGCTTTCAATAGCTGCCCACTGCTGCACGTGTGTGTATGGGTTAAATGCAGAGGTCCAATTTCGTTGTGGTTCATGTGTGCTGTGCCGTGACCTCGCAATGACAAGGGTTGTCACTTTCACTTTTTTTTACTATTTGGCAGTAAAAAAAAAACTACTCTTTATGTCCAAAGGTCTTCCTACACCTCTTCCAATTAATGGATTCAGCTGTATTGTTGTTATTGCTTACACACAGCTTGTATTATCCTATTGTAGAAAAGCTTTTCCAATAGAATGGGATGCTCTAGGGCAGCCACACATGAATCTTATTTCTAATGGTGGTCTAGTGGTAGGATGCTTGCCTATAGCTCAAGAGGTTCCAGGTTTGAATCCCACCTCTGGCATGACCACCAGTGGGTTCCCTGAGCAAGACCCTTAAACCCGAATTGCTCCAGGGGTACAGTCGCTCTGGACAAGCCAAGTGTCAACTGGAGGGTTATAAAATGGACTACAATTTCCAAGGTTTATTGTAACATAAAGGTTCAACAGTCACCTTCATGTAAAATCTATACAAAAAATGAGTGGCACAGTTAATTTTAATCAAGGTGACACATATAGACAAATAAATACAGGCCTATGAAGAAGTTCACTGCTCAGGAATTTTTCAACATTTTGTTATTCTGTCCAAGGGTCCTCCTCCTTGGTCATTGTAAAGGCTGCTTGAGATCGAAGAGTCCAGTTCCTCCTTTCACAACTTTTCCCACGACCAAGCAAGCAGAAGGTGAGTTCAACTTGTCACAGGAGCCTGTTATTTAAGAAAGTAAAAAGGGAGATCAGGGGTCATAATTCTTTTCTCCATATTCATACTTAAGTCTTTTTCAGTTCGGGGTTGGGCTGGTGTCCATCATAATTTGGTGACTTTCACTTGCTCAAACACACATTCTAAACTTGGTAATGAACAGATCAGTTGAGCAGGTTGCATGAACAGGGATGTCACAGTAATTAAATGTCATCTTTAAAAATGATGCTAATATACATTCATACCCAACATGGCAGCTTGTTTCAAAAATTTGTAGCTGGTCTCAAAAGTCATCTGTTGCAGTGGTGAGCTGTTAGACTGAATACCAAACCGGTTGAGAGGCTTGTAAACACCCTCAAAACACATGTAATCAGCCACTAGAGAGAGATGACGGGGGTCTACCTCAATACCTGCATGGAAGAAAAGAAAAGCAATGAAGTGGGATCATAAATGTGAATGATGTGAATAAACTGAATTATGGGTTCTACACATATTGACTTACCATACACAGCAAACACATCCTTGATCTCTTTCTCAATGACCTTCAAAGCCACTTCAATTCCGTATGTGTTGGCCATGGCATGGATCTCATTTGAATACAGACGATTCAGGTCTAGAATCTTAGAACACAAAAAAATATACAGTTAAACTGGGATCACTTTGGTTTTATTAAGTAGAACGTGGCTTAGCTCTTCCTTGGTTTGGCAGTTGAGCAAGGATGCTAATATTTCGCAAGTCTAGGTCACATGAAATTTACGCAATAATATTTCCAACCTGTTATGTTTCACTATATGGTTTTTGGATCCTCTGAATTTCAAGGTCATTAAGAAGGTGAAAATACTACCACAAGAGGACAATACTGCTGCAAATGGATTTGAGATCAATAAATTTACTTTCGCACTATGTCACGTCGATGTGTTGATGTGCTTTTGACTAGTAAACAACCCAATAGTGCTATAAACACAGTGAAATCATTTTAAGTCTGGAACGTCTTGTGTGCCATAGAAATTTTCAAAAAGCCATTCATTCTCATTTTACCACTGAATTTCATTACATCTGTCCTCCACTGGGAAACACCTGTCAGCAAGCACTGATTGAGGAACCTTTTTTCCAGCTATTTATCCAACCCCAATAAGTGTGTCTGGTAAATAAACAATCAACTATCTAATGCAAAGCAGAAATAGTGGTATTTAAACCCTTTTCACTTCCACAAATGGAGAATCTAACTGCCCAAATACTAACGATGCTTTCACATGTGAACACTGCACTTGAAATGTGGACTCACATGTCCATGCCTGAACATCTCCTGCATGTTGATGCCCTCTGTATTCAGGACCAGTTCCTTGTTGCCTGCCTTTGTGGTCACCTCATTAAGTAAGCAACGTGTGATGCCTTTAGTCTCCATGATCACTGCAGTCTGGGCCTGTGCTGCTACTAATGAGGTTAAGTCAAAGTGCACTTTGGTAACTGGTAGAGCAAGAGTGACCTGGAAGAGAGATCAAGAGACATCATGCAAACAAAGAAGAAGCTAAGATTACAAATCCTAACTAATCTTAGTGAAAAACCACAATTTATATATATATAGTGTATATACCTCACACCAGAGGCCATTATGGTGGTCATATTTGTAGCCCTCAATGCAGGTGCTAAGTTGCAGTACTTTGTTCACTCTCATTGAGTCTAGCGCTTCCTGGCAGCTGGAAGCTTCAGATGGCACGGCTTGTGGCATCTCCTCTGATTCAGTTGATCCACCCTGCTGCTCAGATCCCACCTGCTGCTCGGTTTCTTCTCTCCCCTCCTCCTGCTCTTCATCTGCACTCTCCTCACCCTCTTCACTTTCATAGTCCACCTGAAACACACAACAATGGCTTTAACTCTAATCTTTTACATTCAGTGCAAAGTGTACACATTAGCTCATTTAGAGATTGTCCATTAAAAGGGAGGTTTAAAGAATAATGTGGATGATAAAATAGCATGATATGGTGGCTTTACCTCCTCCTCTTGTTTCTCTTTCCTTTTGGAATCAGTAGCATCAGCATCTCCTTCGTTCGCTTCATCATCAACCACTCTGTCCTCCTCTGCATCCCTTTCTCCATCATGCTTAAAACACCAAATCATGCTTACTAGTTCTGACCAAAGAACTACAGTAATATTTATATTAAACCTTTATATGTGCTGATTATGCAGATTTGAATGATTCACAACAAAATAAGATAGTTATTCAGTTCCTAATAAAGGTCTCAGCTGCAAGGCATGTACTAGTCTGCATGCTTTGCAGGCAAGTGCATATTTAGCTCTCTAAAAAGAAAAGTCCTCTAACTATTTAAAATAAACAGCAAAAAAAAAAAAAAAAAAAAAAAAAAAAAATCAAAGCCTGTCCATTCAAAAGTTACCATGGGATTTCCCCTGGCAGTTATATCCAATCTTAAAATACAAGGCTCTTATCCCATCTTAGATAATGTAACGTTTTAAGGTATTTAGGCAATTTAAAAAGCATATTCTGACCAAAAACACAAATATGTAGACGTCAGTTCAAAAACAAAACGTGATATTAATTACATTGTTAGAATTACTACACACAAAATCTTTACTTTTTTTCCTGTTTACACCTTTATTAACAAGGTTTTGAATCTTAATTGAAGGGTAGGACTTGGAATATAAATGATGTGTTTTGTTATAAGCCATCTATTTCATATTTCCAGCAATCAAGTTTCTTCTTCTTCTTCTTCTTCTTGAAATGGCAAACTCAATATTCTCAGATGTTTTTAAATATAAGATTGTTTTCAGGTCTCAAACACTATTTAAACAAAAATGGGAAATATATTTCCCAATGTAATAATTATCAATAACAAATGATTTCAAATATATTATTAAAACAGCCAGCCTTTATGTTTATATTATCATCTTACCTGCCTGGCCACAGAGTTCCCTAATTCTCGATCACTGTCTTTTGATGTAGCTTTGCGTGAGTCCACTGCATTTAAAGAGGCCAATCTGGCATTGAATTTCTTGATGGCTTCAAGCAGTAAACGGAAGAACCTGGAGAAAAATTACAAAAATATAAGGGTGTGAAAAAAAAAAGTGTAAAGCTGTAATAAGGACATTACAACTAAAAGCAACCTCACTTGTCTTCCATAAACTGGAGAATCTGTTGTGGTGACAGCAATTTTTCCTGCTGGTAGCGCTCTGGAGGCAGGAAGTGGAACGTGACATTGAAGACTCGCTTCTTCTGGCTTGTTTGTTTCTCCATTTTAAGAGTCTCCACCACATCTACTTTATGTAATACCTGCAGAACAAATTGTACCTCCAGTATTTATGTGAACAAAAATGCTTAAAAAAAAAAAAAAAAAAAAAACTAGATAATTTACAGTACTGTGCAAAAGTTTTAGGCAGGTGTGATAAAATGCTGTAAACAAAGAATGCTTTCAGGAATATAAATAATGATTGTTTATTTTTATCCATTTACAAAATGCAAAGTGAGCGAACTAAAGAAAAATCTAAATCAAATCAATATTTGGTGTTACTACCTTTTGCCTTCAAACCAGCATCAATTCTTCTAGGTACACTTGCACAAAGTCAGGGATTTTGTAGGATTATAGTTGGTGTATGATCAACCAATTTTACACAGTCATGTTTGGAACAACCCACCAGCCGAACTCCTTCAAAAACTGTGTGCAAGTGTACCTAGAAGAATTGATGCTGTTTTGAAGGCAAAGGGTGGTCACACCAAATATTGATTTGATTTAGATTTCTCTTTTGTTCATTCAATGCATTTTGTTGATTGATGAAAATAAATGATTAACGCTTCCATTTTTGAAAACATTCTTTGTTTACAGCATTTTTTCACACCTACATAAAACTTTTGCACAGTACTGTATATCCACGAGATAATCATAACTGTTGTCTAGAAGTTTTCATTCTTTTTATGCCATGTTAGAAATATTGGGTGATAATAATCCTTTAAATGAATGTATGTACCTCAGCCACACAAACACGTGTGAGCTTTTTCCGAAGAGTCTTTACTCGTTTCAGGGCTTTCTTGCTGTTTAAAACAGGAATGCTCATCATAGGTGTCTTGATATTAGAGCTGGCAATCATGAGAATTTCACGCAACCTAGAATAAAAAAAAAAAAAACAGAAATAATCATGAATAAACTTCTGACTTTTTAACATTTATGGCTACATTTTGTTTATCCATTTTTGCCACTGAATAATTATTGAAAGTATTTGATAAAATTTTATCTAGTTAATTCAGAATTAATAATATCAAAACCAAAAGGCAGTTATCAGCTAAATTAAATTCGCATTATAAACAGATCCCATATGCTGAAAGTCACACCCGACCTGGGAATACCCAGGGTGACATTCATCTCTCCTCTGCCAGCAAAGTGAAAGGTGTTCAGAGTCATCTGTGTGGAGGGTTCTCCAATGCTCTGGGCAGCCAACAGCCCCACAGCCTCTCCTGGATCACATAATGCCCTCTGCCACTTTAGCTGCAAAAGATTCTTTAATCTGCCACACACACACACACACACACACACACACACTTTAAATACATCATGTCCATTTTGTAGTGACGCAGCTCTTCATACATGTTTTAGAGATTGCTGCCATCAAGTCATTTAAAATGGACAAGACATGCAGTGTTGAAAATCTAAGATCCTCACCTGTTATTGGCAAGTGTTTCAGAAAAATCTTCAAATTCCTGCTTGATATTGAACTGACTGAGGTAGGTGTCAACAATGGACTCGAATGTCTCAGATACGGAACCAAAACAAATATCAGGCCTGAAAACAGATAAACAGGGATCTGGGCAGCGAGATGTCTTCTTCAGATACTTCATTTGGTTTGCTTCCTCCAAAGTCCTCCACCTCTCTATCAGCTGTGACAAATATACATCAGTCAGGCTCCGCATCCACAAAGCCACAAAAATCCAACATAGATTAAATCAGGACACTCTGTACTGCTCTGCTGTGATGCAGGCACACCGTACACTGAATCAAATGCACATTTGATTTGCACTTTCATTTTTCCTATTACACCTCAGGGTCTGTGAGAAACAGCATTTGACATTGACTCTGTACCTTTAAAGTGACCTTCTCTCTTCCACTGGATAGGTCTCCAGACAGTCCTTCAGCCTCAGCCTTCATCTTTCCCAGTTTCTTCTGAGAGAATAGCAAGAAAGCACCATCCCTGGGTGATGCATGTGCATGCTTGGCCTTCCACTTCTTAATGGCTTTAAGGTGTTTTTCCACTGCCTCTGGGTCTAGTTTAGCAAGCACTTCATCCAAACATTTAGACTTTCTAAGAACCTTGAAAAGAAATAAATTTAAAAAATTAAATGCAAAAAAATCTTGGGGGGGGGGCATTCTATTTATTTATTTACTTATTTTTAAAATGGCTAAAACATGATCACAGTTCCAAATGAAAGCATAAATAGCACTTCATTTTACAAGACAAGTTATCATGAGTCCAAAGAGAGTGAAATGGTTTCAGATTCATTTTTTAAAGGGTGGAAATATCAGTAATCAAATTGAAAATGATTCTCAGCACACACAAGAGCTGTATGTTGAAAAAGTGAATATTAATATATCCTGCCACCCCTACTGTATCAGTATTAAAATGTGTGAACATGGCTTACCTCATAATTGTCTGTGATGAAAGGGAACTGGTGTGGCTGCAGAAACTGAGTTTTGGGTATATCCAAGCCATCCTCTCCATAAAGAAACTGAACCACACTCCCATCACTGTCCCTCACTGTCAAATCATACTGGACCACCAGTCCCTCCAGGTGCTTTATTACACATCTGCAGTACCCAAAACAGTTTGATTGCTGCTAAACAGTAAAACATTTAAAATAATGGCTGGCTAATGAGATTAACTAAATTTAAATTTTTAAATAATTAAATTTTCAAAGAGCTAACTGATAGCAGTAGCTGGAATTTATTTTTTCTGACTGAACCACTGTACGCCTTCAATGACAAGTATTGACTTTTACAGTTCTAGAGGCCCTATGGATGATGTGAGGTTCTCTCTGCTTACATTTCATGATTTAGCTGCTGATTCTAGTTTTAATGTCTACACCAAAGACTACAGTAAGAGAGAACCGCATGAATTAAGATTCTCTCACCTCTGCAGATAACCGGAACGACTTGTTTTAACAGCAGTGTCTACCAGACCCTCACGCCCAGCCATACAATGGAAAAAGAACTCCTGAAAAATAACAGAAGTTAAAATAAACGGCATAATAATCAATTATTTCTACCAATTGCTTCAATTGCTTGCGTCAAATTATAAAGACACATTAGTCCTCTATGTGCACCCATCACCATAAAATAAAGCTTAAGAATTTCTGGTTTAAGTTTGGTAAATAGTTTTAGAAGTAGATCTCATCCAGTGTACTGAACTCACAGGGGGTTTGATTCCAGTAAGAAACCTGCCAGATACAAAGCCTCCAGAACGAGGTTCAGGGTCATATGGTTGGAAGCAGGGCAGGGATTTGCCAGAAGGCATCAGGGGAGGTCGACGACCTTCTAACTCAATCTGACCTAGCAGACAGGAGATCTAGATAGAGAAAGTAGAGTGTCAGTAGAGCAATGTTATATTTATGTGAAATACTCTTTTGATATTCGATTGCTCATTATAATGCTCCAAAATGAAGGTGAAGCACTTTCTTGAATAAATGTGTTTTGAATTGAGGTACTGTTCATAAACAGCTCATTTAGCAAAAAATAAAAATAAAAATCTTCTGCCTATAATTGGAATAAGTGCAATACATAAGCAATGTTTCTAGTTATTTCTAAAATAATAAATATGTAAATTAATATTAGTGTTTTAAGGTCATTTTTCACTAGAGCTATTGTTAACTTTCACAGAATTAAATGTATTTTAAACAAAGTAAATGGTTTTAAGAAACAAGTTTGAAGTAGACAAATTAATAAATACATGGCATAAATGCTCACTGCATCACTGCTGCTGTTCTATTGACCTTTAAAATGCTTCAAAATAACTTTGGATGCCACCAATTCAGCTGATTAAAAGTAAGGTGCAGTACGAACATATGCCAGATGTACTGGATTCACGAATGAAAAGTCATTTGTTGAAGTTTTAAAAAAAAAAAAAAAAAAAAAAAAAAAGATGGATCACCTGCATTGTATTGACAGTAGAACCTTTGGCTCCAGACTGCACCATGAGCTGAAGGTTGTTCTCAGGAAATGATCGATGGAGGCCCAGTGGCATGCACACCTTCAAAGACAAATTGACAGACTTCTTACTGATATATATATATATATATGTTTAAAAAAAAAAAAAAAAAGAAAAGCTAATTTTTTTAGATATATGTGTGAGAAAAAACATGAATCACAAAAAGGCCCAACAGGGCAATACCTTGTTGATGTTGTTGTTGATTTGATTGACCTCTTCTTTAAATTTGAGATCCACCATATTAAAATCACGCTGGTCTATGTTCAGATGGGCATCCTCCCAGAGGTATCTGCCTTCACTCTCCTCAGCTGTAGCAGGCAAGTTAAAGGCAGCTCGAAGGGCCTGTGAAAGGTGTTAACCAAAACTGGTGAAACATCTGCAGTAAAAAATTTTAACGCAGTCCACATATCAAACTTAAAGTTTTTTCTCATAAAACAGTTTACTTTCTGATGGATCTAATCCCTGTATAAAATGTGTCAACATGGAAAATTTTCTCTTCAGGCCTGTACTAGAATTATTTTTGCTTGCTAAAACTGTCATTTATTCATTCAACAAAAAAAATACATTTCACGACCTCCCAAGTGGTACAGTTGTCTAACCCTGATACACTTTTAATTCAAATTATAATGGATTTAGCCATTCAATGAAAACTGGCTTCCAACTAAATATAAAAGAAAAGACTAATGACTATATTGCCTAATACTATGAAATAACAAACACGCATCAGTTCTGGGGTTGACTTTGCTAGGAAATAAGCCAGTAATATCAATAATAAATATAATACTACTAATAGTTGTTATCTTGATGACTGACCTTGGCTCCACACTTCACAGATTTTTTGATGATTTCCTTTCTTTGTCTATTGGCCCGGTTTTTCACCAAAATGTCTTCCACACCTGTTAAAACCAAAAAGAAATTAGACTTATGACAGTGATATACCAAAGAGTTTATTTGAACTAACAGCTAAGGTGATTTGAGATGAAGCTTGGCTCTTACCCATAGTAAACCCACGGTACAGCTGCAGATAGGCAGTGAAGAGCCGAGCTAAGCAGCTAAGCAGCTTGCCACTGGTCTCTCC
Source organism: Hepsetus odoe (assembly GCA_017165825.1). Classification (NCBI taxonomy): domain Eukaryota; kingdom Metazoa; phylum Chordata; class Actinopteri; order Characiformes; family Hepsetidae; genus Hepsetus; species Hepsetus odoe. Next base: position 7,913,350 of record CM029376.1, read on the forward strand.
TCCATATAGCTCATAGCAGCAGTGGACCAGTCCATAAGCTGAGCTTCCATAGTGGGCTTTGTCCAGAACCCCCACCAACAGCTCTCCATGACGGATAACCACCTAGACAGACATAAAAACCGACAAAGACATTAAATTGTAAATTACATTTAATGCCTGTAAACATCAAAGTCTGTAAGTATAAATTAAAGGATCATTCCAGTCAATCTGATACCTGAGAATCACACATTGAGTCTGGCTGGTATCCTGGCACAGGTCGAGGATGCTCTTTCAGCCAGGCCTTACTGGGGATCTTGGCATTACCGGTCAGGTTCAGTGGGAGGTGGTTCCCTGGGATGACATTCAGCAAGAGGGTGGACACAACCTTTCAGGAAAAGAAATAACATTAAAACGAATTATATATATCATTAAAACCTGCACTGCTGAATTTAAGTGCAAACTAAAGCCAAATGTTCAAAGAATGAACAAAGCTCAGATACCTGTTTACCAGTCCAAAGTATCTGGGGTTTGCAAATAGCAGGGGGAAGTAGTCTGACTCTGCCATTTTTATCAGTGAGCCCTCTATAGACCAGCTCCATATACTGGTCTCGCGTGAAGAAGCATCCACGGAGGGTCATGCTGGTGCCTGACACCATGTGGTCCTGGATTAGCCCAGCTAAGGGCTTTCCATCCTGAGAGTGGGAAAGAAAGAGGACTTGAATGCAAATAATGTATGCATGCTGTGAAAATTAAATACTATAATAATTATTGAAATTTAATTATGTGGAAAGGACAATATCACCCAGCCTTAGTCTGGTTTGAAAGTATTTTTGAAATAGTAATAAAAAAAAAGAAAAAAAAAAGATGAATGACAATTAAACATGCCAATCCTTGATCCTGCAATTTTTTGTAAATTCTCCCTGAACACTCATATCCAGTGACAGTGAAAGATCAATTCAAACAACCCAGTGACATCTGGGACTTGCCTTGGGCACCAAGTACTGCTGGTCCGTGCTGACAAGTGTGTATGCCTCAGCCCGGCCCAACTCACTCTGAGGAAAGTGCGCATTCATCTCATCGCCATCAAAGTCGGCATTGTAGGCCTTGCAGTTTGCATAGTGTAGCCTGAGCACCTTCTCCCCTGGGAGGATGCGTGCACAATGCGCCTGAATTGATGGCCTATGTAGAGTGGGCTGCCGGTTAAGAAGGAGCACATCTCCATTTTTGATGTGTCGATTCACCTATGATAAAATGGAAAAAAGTTTATTTTCCTGGCATTAGGTTTTACTTTCATTTACCATGCAAATCCACAAAATAGAACAGAAATACAAGAGCGATCGGAAAGACAAGTTTCAGGTTACGCTTTGAAATGGACTACAACCGACTTGCTGTAATCAAGAAAAAAAATTATCATGCCATTAGGCATGTTTGTTTTAGTTCAAATCAAGCTCAGGTTCATGTTATAGCAAAAACAGATGATGTGATTCATTCCTCGTAGATACTAACAATCTTCATAGGTATGCAATGGTGGCCTGTACTGGGTGTCAGGAGTTGCTTGGCGATGGCTTCTCTCTGGGTCAGGTTGGTACTGCTGAGGATGGTGCGTGAGCCATCCTCATTAATCACCATCGAAGCACCTGGGTGCACATTGGGCCCGTTGAGCACGGCTTGCCGCAGCTCCTTCACGTTCCAGGGGGTAACAGGCTGTGGGTATGTCAGCTTGGTGGCAAACACCTGGATTTGGGGCAGGAAATCACACAAAGCCATCAACAACACTTTCAAAACAGTTTCACGCTCAAATTTGGGAAAACAATGAGAATAATGAATATCTTTATACGGACTTTAAAGACCAACTTGAACACAGAAACAAACACAAAGTACTATATCTCATTAGAAGTCATGATGCAAATGCATAAGTAAAACTGAAGTATTAAAATTATGACTACCACTTATGATTACATTTAACTATTAATAAATAATAATAATAATTAATAACATTAATAGCAATTAATAATTTTTTTTTTTTTACAGTTTAACACAAAGCAAAAAGCAGGGGCATAGTGGTTTAGGACTTGGCCCTGCAATTGCATGCTTGAGCACCAGACCGGAAGGTTAGCCTAAGGTACCCGAGTGTTGGATGTATAGCCGTCCACTGCTACACAGAGTGTGCTTAAAGCACTATTTTTCTTTCCTTTCTTAAAGCACATTTTATTGCAGTTCTGTGAGGTGATTCCACTTGTGAAGCATCGCCCAAATACTTTTATGATGACAAAAACATAAACACACAAATTTTAAGCCAGGTAATCAAGAATATTAATATTAGTTTCTTCATTTTTGAACTCCTGGGGATTCTTGATTAAAACAATGCATTTAATTACCATAGGTATTCCAATCTCATTGGTTCCAATGTACATATCTGGACAGATAACAGACCGAGCAGCAAAGTCCACTCGTTTCCCCATCATATGCTTCCTGAACAGACCCTCCTTTTTCTCCAAGAGCTGACAAAGGCACAAAGAATGTCACAAGCATAAAATAGCATGAGAACTTACAGCTGAATTAAATCTGAATTAGATTTTTGGGGAGAATGCTTATCCATAAAAGGAAGTTTTTATGGATTTTTTTTTAGGAAAAAGCGTGAGAAAGTTTAGAAAAATTAATATACCTGACGGATGCCGGGGAACTTCTCAGTCATTAGCTTATCCATGTCACTGTCAAACACAATATTGACATGACTCTGTAAGCGGATCCAGACGTTATACAGCTTGTCTGTGAGGGAGAATCCAGTAATGCCAACTAAAAATCCCTGGTCTGCCTGATTGATCTCTTCCATCTCATTGGACTAGTAAGATCAAGAAAAATGATAAATTACAAAAACGTCATCACATTTCAATGACAGTAGCAGTACTGAGTGCTGCTTTTATCATAAAGCTGTACCTCCTTCAATTCTGTCTGAGTATCCTCTATTTCCCTGGCTTTCTCAGCCGCAATGAGAGCGAGCAATTTCTGAATTATGATGTTGTCTTTGATCACTGCCTGCATATTCACTGTCTGACCATTGGTAAACATCTGGTCTCCCAACCGATTAATAGGTCGATACCTGGTTCAGAAAGAGAGTCACATACATGCAATAACACTAACAGACAACAGGCACTAAAGAGAACACTTCTGTCAGGAAGACTTACCTGCATGGAGGAACCATGATAAATTCTAGAAAGAACATGTCAGGGCTAAAACCTTTGGGACTGTTAGCTGTCAGGCCAGAGAGCAAGTGTTTCAAGAAAAACCCTAAAACAGACAGGACAACCAGTCAGAGCAAAAAGATTAGAACCATTTCTCAATTTTATAAAGCAAAGGTTCTTCTCTATTTTGGTTTCAGTTAAACTGAATATATTTATTCAGTTAAGTCCAACTCAAGTTCTTATTTTCAGTAACATGGTGTGCAGGGAATAGTAAAATACATCATTTACGTTTTTAAACAAGAATATCAACACTCAAGAAAGCAACTGAATATTACACAGAAAGTGTGAATATTGAATGAGGTAGTATATATCCAGAGGTATTCATAACTGAGCTGTTAAAATGACATTGTAAACATGGTTGTAGTGCCAAATAATGCAATTGCAATTGTTAAAAGGCTTAAGTAGGAGCTGACATTTTTACACTGATCTGAAATCTGATTTACACAGCAGCGTATAACGGTTAACGTTGGGTTCTGCTGTTAGTGGGTCAGCATCCAATCCACACAGACTTAAGTGCAACTTACCCTCTTTTTCCCACACTTTGATGACATGCTCTCTGGCCAAGCTCGGAGTTAGGTATCCACGTTTACATATGTGGATATCCTCTGATTGAAGAAATGAATCGAAAACATTCTTATAACTAACATGTATTACTTGTATGTACACAAATCAAGGTATAACTTAGAAGCAATAAGAAAAACAGAAAACACAAGCCTTCTTCTCCCGCGTCATCTTTTCCACCTGAACGTAAGACAATCAGTTTGCTGTTATGTTCTCGGCTTACTCGTGCTTTGGCAGCCCTAAAAATATTGAAAATATATTCCAATTAAAACACTACATCTACTGGACACAAAAAAGTAAGCAGTATTTCCAAGACAAACGTAAAATATTTAACAGTCCATTCCTTACCTGCAATTGGGGCATTTTCTTGACATCATGTGGCACCTCCAAAAGTTTCTGATTAGGCTGGTTCTCATCTCACAAACATGCTTGACCTGAAGTCAGCAATTTAAGCAAGCAAACAAACAAACAAACAAACAAACAAAAAACAAATTCAGCATGTACGGCATCAGGTCACGATGCTACAGGGAATAATTCACAGAACAATACGTACAGGTGCAGGGCCATGGCTGCCAGTGCTGGCTTTGAGAATGGGAACAGTATATTTCTCCAAAACCTCCTGGATATCTGCCCCTGATGCCTTTGGATTGCATTCTAAAAACTTTGACATGAACAGAACACAGTCAAACTATCATATGACACAACACACAAAATCATCCTAATATGTAGGATTATTAAAGGCTATTTAAGGAAGGTTGATCAAAACTGCCTAACAATTCTTTCCTACCTACCTGCTGCAAAACAGCTTCAATCTCATAGACCTCCTTGACTGCTCCTACATCTAATAGCTTGAGGCGGTAGAGTAGCAGATGAACAGCAGCCCTTGGACACAGCAGCATGTTGCATGAGAGACAAGAACCACGTACAATCAAGAACAATTTCTGAAAAGGAAAAGCAAAATCATTCAAGTTAGATATATTTCAAGTAGATGAAATGTCATATAAAAGCAGGAACGGTGAGAAGCACTGACATCAAACAGAAAGGGATTGTAGACGGGCAGCTGCAGGTCAATGTGGCCGAAGTGTCCAGGGCAGTGGTTGAAGTCTTGCATGCATGTTGTGCAGATTTCTTTGCTGTCAGCTGGACCCAAGGTCAAGTCGTAAAGTCCATTAGAGGCGGCTGTGCCCACGTTGTCCAGCAGCAAAGGGTTGGTGATGGCTTTAACACTCAGTTTTCTGCGAGAGGACAACAGATCACACCAACACCTCAACCGTGAATCACTGCCACAGAGAGAAGTGAGCTAATCCAGACTCAGGTAATCGGCCAGTTAGGCTAGTGTGGGAGTGCTATGAGTTTAAGCAGTTTAAACATGCAGAAAGGATGTCGACCATGCGCGATAACACTATAATATAAAGGTATATCCCATAACACACAAATAGTCACGACTGTCCAAACGCTGGGGAAGGTTTTCAGCTGCGGGGGCTTCAGGGTTAGCTTCAATGCTAACTTGTTTTGGTAAATAACAGCCAAACTAGATGTATTTACCTTATTTCTTCGTATGAGTATATGCCAAACGACATGCCCTCCAAACGCCTCCATGGCGTTTCTTTCGAGAAAAGCATTTTTCTTCCCTGTAAATAAAAAACATATAATAAAATTTACAGCTTCATACTTTCTCCGAGTCTCACGCTCTCCACTCTCAGCACGTGGGTCCAACAGGCGCGTGGACGGACGAAACCATAAAAACTAACCATAACTAAGAGAAAATAACTAAGAGAAAATATGTACAACGTGCAGCTTTGTTATATACTACCAAATACGGAACTACATGAATGTTAGTGTTCCTATCCCGGCATCTTATTTTTTTTGAGTGTGGTAATATCACGAAACATTTTTGTTTCCTAGCAGAAATAAGCAGCGCTCCCCCTACTCGAGTGTTTAGGTGGTACATTCCCACCTCGGCGTCGATGGAGAAACATGGCGGCGCCCTGTGTGCACGTAGGGCGTCAAGTGTTCATAACAGGCTCGATATTTCGGCGCGGTGTGAAGGAGAGATTACAGCAGAGGTAAGAGTATCAAAGAATAATGAAATGAAATGAAATAAAATAAAATAAAGCGGATGTTTTTGAACCGACCGGCTGTGAGTGGTGTGTTGGCTGCAGTGATGCTCCTGCTGCGGGAGGTCATGGAGATACGACGCAGTAAAGTCTTTATGAACACAGAATAAAACCTCGCACAGCTCCTGCTTGTTATTACTTGTATAAAGCCACGGCCTGTATGCCTGGCAGATAGACGTGCACGATAAATTCACAACTACGCCCTAACTGAACTAACCTTGCCTGCTGAAGTTAGTTAACAAGTCCCAGTCACTGCTTTCTGATCCAAAGAGACACACTGGATAGTGTCCCAATACTTTTGTCGTGCAAGTAAAACCAGCAGTTTATTGTGATTTCTACAGTGAAACCTGTAATTGTGTGCATTACATGTCCTTCCCTTTCCCTATGAAGTAATCAGGGCCCTGAGTTTAGATCATCTGGGTGCTGCTTTAAAAGAGTGATAAAGATATTTTCATCTAATCATCAGTTGTCATCAAAATTAAACATCTGTATTGAAAATTCTGACACTTCAGTGTGATCTTCTGATCCCTACAAGCCAGAGTATTTCTAGAGCAGTGCCTCTGCTAAAGTCTTGGGTTCTCAGTTGAATGCTCTGGTTTATTCCTATAATCTGAAGGCACGCATGGCAGGTGAAAATGTAGAAATGGTGAATATTTTGTGTTTGCCACTTAACGTCCAGGGTGTTTCTCTGCTTTTTGCCCTGAGATTCTCTGAGAGAGGTTTCTGGACCCCCACTTCCTCAAGATTGTTTGTGTGTTGTGAAGTGGTTTATGAGTAATTTCCAATAATATTTTGGCGATCGAGTAATGCTCCTGTGTTGCACGTGAGCCGCATCATATGAGCGTTTTGGTTGCATTGCATTGAATCTTTTTAATATACTCTAAAACATCCCTAAGATTGTAGGGTCCTTTTGAAAGGTTTTAATCAGGAAGGCTGCTCCGCTAATCTTTTACTGCAGTAACAGCCACTGCAATACCACGCCAAGTCATCCTGTAGGCATGTTTTCAAAGCCCATTTTCAAAACCTGAAACCTTCATATACCTTATGTAGCCTACAACTGTCAAACTCATGTTGAAGTTTTAAGGAGCCCATATTCTGTCTTTTAAATGAGCAAAAATACAGGAAAGCCAATCAGAATACAGGAAAAAAAGTAAATTAGATCGTTTTAAAATGCACAGTTATAGTCCTACATAGCCTGTTGTATTTTATGGGACAAATGATTGAGGTGAAAAAGGTGAAATAAGAATGTATTAATTTTAAATATTAATGGTAATAATGCAACCTCACTTTGAACAATAGGAAGTGTAATTTTTTTAGAAACTAACTAAATTCTTTACCACTCAGCTGTTTGCTTCTTTATTGTAATTGCAAGTATCTTATCTGTTTGTGTTTGGAAATTGTCTCAATTTCAAAATAGGTATTTTGGACTGGCTTCTGCCACCTTTCAGCAACCTTCAGCTGCAGCAACAGGTCAGAGAGATTTACATTTATTCTCAAATCCTCTCCTGCTTTTAACCCACTCGTTTGTACCCAGTGTGTTCTTTGGACAGATTCTTTGGACAGTATTTACAACTGTTGAGTTGTTCATACTTTATCTTGGAGGTAAATAGCGAATTGCTTTACACAAAGTTCTGCTTACCTTTTTAAAGGTTTTTCTCTCTTCTTTTGTCAGGATCAACAGAGGAAATTGTCATTCCCAGGAAGAAAACATGGTAAGATGTCATTTGAGCTAAACTGTTTGTATTTAGTTTAATCCATAGCAGTTGTCTTAATGCATATTTTTCTGCCACAGGTGTAAAGAGGCTGTGTTACAAGCTCTGGCATCCACTGTAACAAGGGTATGTTATGTCAAGTGTTTTTCCAGCTTTATTTTAGATGTGAAATTGTTTGGGCTGCATCTTTCAATGATTCAATTCTATTTAAATCAATTGCCATGTTCCAGGACCCCACTGCATCACATTATTCCTTTCAAGATGACCCTTATCTCACACCAAGAACATCTACTGAATTTGTGAGTATCTGTTTGAGCAAAGTTGTCTCAATAGCACGATCAGAGTTTTATCATGTATGATAAAGGCATATGCAATGTTAGGAGTCTTGCCCAAGGATTCACATTGGTGTAGTGTTATGTTTTTGCTTGTGTGGAGGATTAAGCTCCAGTTTCTGTGTGGAGGGCAGTGATGTGACCCACTATATTACACCACCTGGAGACAACTTTTGTGAAATGTTCTAAATTATATGAAAAGGGCCGCATATTCCAAACTCTGCTTTTGTTTCTTGTTTCTTGCATAGAAATTGTACTCCTTGTCCCAGGAATCGGGCAGAAACACGGCTAAGTATTTCATTAATACCTATCCCAAGTACTTCCAGAAAGAATTTGCAGAACCTCATATTCCAGTGAGTGTCACCAGGTATAATTAAAAGATCTGATAATTGGACCTTCACTATAAACGCTGGCTTTCCTTTTCCTTACACAGTGTTTAATGCCAGAGACTGTGGAGCTGCAAATTAATGAGGTGTCTGAGGCAGCTCTTACTGAGCGGATTCAGCTCAGGAAGGTGAAAGCAGCTGTAGATATGTTTGATCAGCTGCTTCAGGCAGGTAAGAGCATCTGCTACAATGCCCACCTACAGTTACGTTTGTTAAGCCCCAAAAAACAGTATATTTCAATATGACTTATGTCTGTTCATCTGTGCTTTTCTTTGTTTTTATGTGATTGTTTTCTCTAATTTCCCCGATATCATTCAGTTTATTTACTAGAATGCACAGTTCTGAAAGTGATTTTGCGTCTAAAGTGATTTTGCGTCGCCCCGTGTCTGAAATAGAGAAATAGAGATAAAGTGACTACCAAAGTGAATACTAAATGGCTGTTAAACTTTACACAGGTACTCCTGTCTCATTGGATCTGACCAATGATCTGTTGGACTTGATCTGTCTCTATGGAGACAGGGATCCAGTACAAGATAACACACCAGAGCAAAGAACTGAAGAGCTGGTAAGTCCTCTGACCACTACAAAGGAAAGGCAGAGAAACATCCTGGAGAGGGTGTGAGTAGACTAAGAGTTCATACTGAACCTAAAATAGTTTAAATGCAGTTTAATTGTATTTGTGTGACAGGGGGAGGAGCAGGAGGACGTGAAGAGGAGAAAGGGAATGCCACAAAGAGCCTCTGCTTTTCTAAGGACTGTGTGGAGGTGGGTTTGCCAGTTTAGTGGACAGTAAGAAATTTAAAAACACATTTTGTGTAAGGAAAATTGTTTTTGTTGACTGAAATGTTTACCAGCTGAAAATTCATCATGTAAAAATGTAATTGTTCTTATTTTACTGACAGGGAGAACAATAACGCTGAAAGGATCTTTAACATGATGCCTGAGCGTAACAGACGATCATATGGTGCGCTGATCCAGGGCATGGTGAAGGTACGGGTCAGAACTTCTGTCACAGCGTTGCTTGTATATTTTAGTTTTTTCTAAGCTCAGTTTGTAGAGTTTGATCTTGTTTTCTTGAACCCACAGCATGGTGCCTACTCTAAGGCATTCGACACATATACGGACATGCTGAACAATCGACTGAGTGGTATGGTTTCTTTTGTCAATCTGTTAACAGCTGTAAAAACTATAAAGGATTTTAAAAATGTTTTCAGCCTTTTCTTTCTCACATTAGCATTCAACACATTTACAGCGGTGCCTGAAAGTTTCTTTATTTCTATAAAAGTTTGCTTAAATCCCTATAAGTAGATAAAAAGAATCCAGTGTAACCAATTAAACAAAAATATTATACATTAGTTTCATTCTGTGTTATACTGTTATGTAGTAATTAAAGACAATGATTCATATGTTCTGTATGTGAGTGAAAAAAGTATGAACTTTTAGAATGAGCAGGAGATTTAAAGGTGAAAGTCAGGCGTTTTCAAACAATGACAAATAGGTGTTAGTGGGTGCTGCGAGTGTGTGTTGTGTTTTTTTAGGAACAAGGATCTAACTCTAATCTTAACAATACATGCTTGTGAAAACAGATCATGGCATGAAAGAAGAATATTTCTAAGGTTCTCAGGAAAAGAATTACAGGAAATGATTACAAAACCATCTTTAAAGAGTGTAGATTCCACCAATTCAGTCAGTGGCAGTCACAGATTGTGACCCAATGAGGGAAATTCAAGTGTTTAATGGACAGAATATGTGTGGTCACAAACAATCTCAGGGTAACTTTTAAGCCGCCAAAGCCCTCTGTCACATTGGCTAAAGTTATTGTTAATGAGTCTAACATCGGGAGGTCATTGACCAGTGATGGTGTGCACGTCAGTGTGGCAAAGAGAAAGCCAACTCTTTCCAAAAAGAACAATGCTGCCCATTTTCAAATCCTGTGGACAAGCCAGAAAATATGTTTTGTCCAGAAAAGACTGTATAAGAACATACATTTATGTTTTAACTGGGTTTAGATTTTTATCTACTTATAGGAATTACTTGAATGTCTGTGGCAGAATATTTATGCAGAAATGTGGAAATTTTTAAAGGGTTCACAAATTTCCATAATAATTTAAAAGAAAAAAAAGTGCATTTTTTTATTTCACTAGTCTTAACATTTCATAAATATGATTGCTTAAAGGCTTAAGGTCTCATTTCAGGTACAACAAAAAATCTTTTATTACCCTTTAGGTGATGTTTATGTCTTCAATGCCCTCATCAGTGCTGCTCCAGAGATGAAGGAGAAATACAATGAAAAATGGGATCTGATTTCCGTAAGTTTAATTTGATTGCAGAGATGGTTTTGAGGTGTTATTTTCAGTTAAGGTTTTTTTTTTTCTCTCTCTCTCTCTCTGTTTGTGTTTAAAAAATAAATAAAATAAAGGACTTACTGAAGCAGATGGCTGAGCAGAAAGTGAAGCCCAACCTGCTGACATTCAATGCTGTCCTGAAGGGTTTGCGGCGCTGTGGTTCCCTGGCCAGGATGCAGGCCTTCCCAGTCTTTAATGAGATGAAGGCCCTCGGAATCGGTTTGTCCTCAATTTCAAACATGCACAGTTTCAGAGCTTTGGGCTATACTAATGCTATAGAACCAAAAGTGTTCTTGGGATGATCAATTAAATGTATTTTTCATGACATGTGAATGTCTAAAATACGTTTCTATACTGTTGTGTAGAGTTATGAAGCTAATGTAGTAGAACAAAGACTGGATGACCTACAGTTCCATTCCTTGTTGGCCACACTTGCCATGTAAATGTATTTGTCTCTCCTAATGTAGCCCCCAGTTTGGCCACCTATAATCACATCCTTGGCATCTTCTATAAAGCAGGTAAAACATTTTTTTTTTTTGTTTTGTTTTGTTTAACTGTACCCCAAACATTGTGATGGACACACCTGGACACACCTGCTCACAAAGCATATATAAGTAATGAATATATAACAACAACAATAATAAATATTGCTCTTCAACCTTACTACCTCATGCAACAACTATTGGCTCCGTCACATTAATAAGGAAAGACATACAATTAATTTAGGATTGATTAACCGTGGTTTTAATAATAGTAGAAGAAATCACATTAACGCTGAATAAAGAACGCGGCCTTCCAGTTGTATGTAGTGCATGTCTGTAACTGAGATAAAATTGGCTTGACATTGCTAGTTTATTACTTTTTTTTTTTTTTAAGCTGCTAAACTGTTGCATGTTCTTTATCAATTTAGTTTAGTTTTTTTTTATTTATTTTTTTTATCTGAATTTTATAAGATTGGTCCTTTAAAACAAATTCGAAATATTTAAGCACAACATAATCATTTAGATCTATATTTAAGTAATAATAAAAATAACTATATTCTAGTCAGACTTTTCCAGATGCTAATCTAGTATTTGGTATTTTTATTTTTTTTTATTTGCTTTTGGTTAACTGAGTCATTTTTCTGCTCGATAGCCACCTCAGCTCAAGGGCACACGGAGATTCTTCAGGAAGTGTTGAGCGAGATATCAGGCAAGAGCTTCACTGCCCAGGACCCAGATGATGGTATGACCAAAGCTGTCTTTATTATCCTTATATGTTGATTTTTAAACATGTCTATGCTTTGTGGTAAAATCAAGTTTCTTGTCTTGTTGATTAAATGTATTTTAAGACTGTATGGAACTGATTTATAATTATGTTTTGCAGTGCAATTCTTTAAGGATACCATGAGAATTGTAAGTACATTTTTAAAGATTTGTTATATTACTATTTGACCATCTGCTTCCTGAAGTAATCTTGTTTGTGCAGACATGAAATCGTGTTTTTCTAGTGAACGTTTACCTTGTTTAATTAAATAAAGAGCAGAGGTTTAACTTCTGTTAACAGGATCCTTTTTAATAACATGGGCCTAGGGGTCATCCGGTCTGTCTCTACAGAAACATTTTAAGACACCCAGAGTGACAGATTTTTACAAAGGTCTTTGTACTCACTATATACCAGATAAGTTATCAAGAGATGCTTACTTCCTGATATCCTAATATGGGTTCCCAAATACTGCAAGTCAATTCCCAAAGAGCAAATGTTAATCAAAACTTCTGTCAATATGATATCGCCTTGTAAAATATTACAGCTGCCCTAAATGTTTAGGAATGGTCTAGTTTCTTTTTTTTTTTTTTTAACCTCAAAGATGCTTTCCCTCTCCGAATAGTGTGCTTGAACCCTCCAGCCTAAATAAATCACCTACTCCTTTTCTCAAATCTACAAGTTTTCTTGATGAAATGTTTTCTGACGAACCAAAATGTTAATAACTGCCAGAACTCAGTAGTTTAATTAATACATTTCACATGTTTTATTAAAGGGACTAAATTAGAAAAGTGATAAAACAAAAGAATCCTCTGCATCTCTGCAGTGTCTGGGAACTAAGGACATAGAACAGGCCTACCGAGTACACAGCCTGCTACAAGTGGGAGAAAACTGGAAACTGCTGGGAGATTCGTTCTACCAGAGCATCTATTAGTGAGTTACTACGAGCAAATACGCTTGTTGGAAATGTATTTAAACATTTTGGCAAAAAAAAAAAACCCAAAAAAACGCATTGCTTCTTTGTCTAACTCTACCTAGACATATGTTTTGAAATCAGAACTAGATTGTTTTTGAGCAGTTTATTATTTTAGTGTATAGATTGTCTTCAGTGGAACTAGACATTAAGAAGTCTCTCAATTGCAGTGGGCGTTTCTTCAACCTGTTGTGTATGATGGAACAAATTGACGTGGTCCTGAAATGGTACAAGGAGCTCATTCCCTCAGTGAGTACAATGGCAGACACTTGAAGAATCCATTTAAAGCACCGCTTATTTAGCAAACTTACTTTCACATATGTTCTCGATTGCAGTTGTACTACCCCAATTCGCAAGGAATGAGAGATTTGCTTCAGGCACTCGACACGGATAACAGATTAGACCTTATTCCTCAGATATGGAAAGGTGGGCACTATTTCCGTGAGACAACTACAGACTTTTCTTTAAAATGCATTAAATACTTTTTCAACTTTACTGGTAATGTTATACAGGACAGTCCATTTGATATCACTTCAGATCTTGCCAAACGTGTGATGCTAGTTGATGCAGCATTACAATGGAACTTGATTTCTTTTTGGATAAATGGATATTTGCGGTTTGATTTGCATGCTTGACCTTTTATTTCTACTTCCTTTTGGAAATCTTCAGCTTTTTTTGGGGAGAAGCAACTTTTTTTTTTTAAGTATTGTGACTTCTGACTCTGTTGTCTATTTTTCAGACATCAAGCGAATGGGCCATGACAACAAGATAGAGTTGTTGGAGGAGATACTTTCCCTGATGGCCCGTGAGAAACAAAGCCCAGAGGTACAGTCTCTACAGGGAACAGCAGCAGGTTGTTTTTTTCTAACGTTGAAGCAGAAAGCAGCTCACATGCTTAGTTGTTTTAGGTCTGAGGCCGATTAAAATCTTTAGCTAAAATGAAACATTTTAGGAAAATATTCCTTTAAAAAAAAGAAAAATGTTCTTTTATTTTGCAGGTTCAGCAGTCGTTTGCGGACTGTGCCCTTGATATAAAGGCTCTGTATACTCTGACTGACCGTAGGCTGCAGCTGAGTTGGTCAGCCAGCTCCCTTAGCAACATCACCTCGATTCTGATTGAAGCCGAAAGGAAACAACAGGCTTGGTGAGTTACGCAGAGCAAAGTATGGCTGACCCATAAAAAAGCACATCAGCTCTTGTCTAATACAGCTCTTAAGAGTCGTTAATTTATTTTGTTCAATTTAGGGAAATGTTGAAGCTCTTCAAGCTGAACAACAGAGTTCCATCGTAAGTAGAACATCTTGCCTGTTGTTCACTCACAGATGTCTTATTTGTAATGTCTCCTCCTGCCCTCGCTTGGATAATACTAGTATAGTATGGGGCTTATTTATTAATTCATTAAAATCTGTATTTTCTTTCATAGTGAGAGCCTTCTGAATCAGTTCTTGGCATCTATAAAGGCAAGCAACAATGCTCAACAGGCTGTGGAGCTGGTTCAGATTTCCTCCAGCTTTTGCCTGCCATTCACCCCAAGTCTAATGGAGAGAGTGCAGCAGGAGTTTGAATTAACAGAGGACCAGAGGTAAGGTGGTGTTTGTGTGTGTGTTTTTTTTTTTTTTTTTTTTTTTTTAAGAATTTTGTTTAAACACATTTATTGAATTGCATTCAAAATCTGATACAATGTTTTTTTTTCTTCTCTCCCATCAGGACCATTTTATCAGATCTGGAATCTCCAAGAGAGACGAGTGATTAAAATGCATGCTGCTGTGATCCATTTAACAACTGTGCCATTAAAAACAAAAATTTAGATGTACCTGAGCTAAAAGTCCTTTGTTTTTCATAACGTGTGGGGAAAAAAACTGACCAACATCAGTAAAACGATATTCTAAATATACATATTTGGATAAATTTGATGGAAACAAAACAGAAAACAGATTTGCTAAAAGTTGTATCTATAGCCCAGTGCAGTGGCTACAGTCTTGCAAAAGTTAAATGAAAACATCATATACTACAATATGACTCAACATCCATGATTTATTGATATCCAGTATTGGTGGAGAGAATCGAAGCATGACAAAATGGATTTGGTTATACTAAACAACCAGCGTATTAAACCTGAACCTGTGAATCTCAAAAACGGTGAACTGATTAGTTTCAGACAAGCTCCCAATAGTAATAATCAGCCAAAAGGCCTTGTGTCTGCAAAACCCAAAATTAAACAGCGGACATGGGGGTTCTGTGGTTGCACTTAGGAGTTACTGGACTGCCATTGCCAAATGTTACCTTAAAAGATGTGCATGAGGTAAAGGTAGCCATACAGCACAATGTTCTTTTAGGTAGGCCACTTGAGAAATATTTACGCCTTGCATAAGTGCTCTGAACAACAAAAAAAAAACCTTGGCTGGTGTGCCACATTACGTATAAATTAATCTGAGGAGCAACAGGCTGGTGTTAGCAGTCAGCTGCCCTCATTCTTACAACTCTTTGACAGTGTGGGGTTATTAAGGAGCCTGGGTAGTGCCTAAACCAACTGCATTGGCATATGCCGAGAGGAGGCTGATAACCTGTTTGGTTTCGAGGGTGAGCCGGGCTTCTTTAAGCCAGTCCTGAGCTACGCGGCGTGATTCACCACGCAGCTGGTTGACAAACTTGGCAGCAAGCTCCAGGTCGCCATGCTCAATGCTGTAGGATGCATAAGCAAGCAGCTTGAAGGTGTCAAGGTCGTGGGTCACCAGCTTGGTAGGTGGTGCCTCCTGCTCCTTCTCAAATAGGAGGACGGATTGCAAGTAGGAGAGGAAATACTGGTACAGACTGTTGCGTGTCTCATCGATCAGTGCCACACGCCGTGCCAACCGCCGGACATCGTAGAAGCGGGCGCGCAGGGAGGCCTCGCTGTATATACCTCGTATCAGCGATTCTTCTGGCAGTGCTGAAGCTAGAGCCTGGGCAAATTCATTTTCTGTGCAGCTTTCCTTAATGGCACGAACAGCACCCTCTAGCGGTTCAGTGGGAACATCAGCAGCTGCTGTCTTCAAGGTGTAATTCAGTGCCTCCACAGATAACCACAACTGATGTGCCTTGCGGGCCTCTTCCTCAGCTACAACATGGCCTGTAAAGAGACACCATATTCTATTTTAATTCAAACCTTGTTGGGACAATACATTTGGGATTATTTTAATCAGAGTCAATAACTTTTAAAAATAAGCCTGCAATAGTTGAATAAAAGTTCCTTTCATTAGAGATTAGTATGATCAAACTAAAAAGTACCAAGAAGATGCAAACTTACTGTCAATGGCCTCCTCTATGCCCTTGAGCCTTGCATAAGCAGAATTCATGTCCAATGTGAAGGCATCAAGCTGCTCCTGAGTCTGGCATCGATAGTGTGTCTCCTGCTCCATCATCTTATTGTTTAGAACCTTCACAAGAAGATGGTTTGAGATTAATGTCCCTGCATTCCTGATTCATCTTCCCAACTTTCCAGCATTTTTCACTGAGAAGCTCTTTCACTGTATGATGCCTAGTGATTTAAAAGGAACTAGAATTTTTTCACAAAAAACTAATTGTTTTATTGAAGTTAAAGTATTGTTTTCCAAGCTAATTTAAAAAAAATTTTTAAATGCAGTCACTGCAGAAATAATATAATCAAAATGCCAAATTGAGCCTCTTTATGATTTGAATGCACCATCTCTAAGATTTAACAAACCTAGCGGATGAACATTCAATGGGCCTTTCAGGGAGAATCATTTTTACATGATGAGTGCAGCATTTTGTTCCTTACCTCCTGTGCTTCCTCGCGTAGCTCCTGCTCCTGCACTTTAAGCACATCACGCAGATGGTCAGTGTGTGCAGCTGCCTGTCTGCGCAGCTGAGTCCTCATCTCTGCCTCCATTACATCCCTTACTTCATGCACCTGAAACAGAAGAGAAGCTGAAAAATACCATTTCAAAATACCAGCAATTTGCACTGTAGTTTTGACATGTGCAAGCAGTACCAACGTGCTAATATGTGGGACAAACATTCATTTCCTACTTTCTTCTCCTGCTCAAGTCTCAACTCCTCCCGCTTGTGCTGGAGTGCAGTGGCAACAGCCTGCTGTTTTGCTCTTTGGTGTTCCTGCTTCTGCTGCTCCAGTGCAGCCTCGATGTGGATTTGCTCCCGTACTCTTTGCTCAGCCAGTTCACGGTTCAGCTGGTCAATGCGGCGGTGAGCGTGAGCAATTAGAGAGTTCAGGTCATCAGCACTTAGCTTCCCTGCTGGAGAGAGATATGTGGACAGAATTACTCCTGAGTGACAGGTTCCTGTATGCTGTTGGGAAGTGGAGAAGCTGCTGTTTTTAAATGCAAATGGCTGAGAAAACAGCAGGTCAAAAACAAAAAAAAAACCTAAGCTGATCATGGAAATAAAATACTGTTTTAAGTGTAAACTTAAAATTAAGTACAATAAACTTCAGGGGAATAATATATCAACAATCTAGGCTCACTCAAAGGGAAATTTCAGCATTCAAGGGATTCTCTTTGTTATTCAAAATCAACTTTGAAGGATACGCCACCCTAAAAACTAACCATGGTTTACATTTATATAAAAAAAACAACTATATATAGAATATATACAATTATAATTAGCACATTTAAAATCTACTATTATTGTCTACAAATATGGTCTCAAACCATACAATAAAGCCTTTTTTCAGCCAACTACCACTGATATAACCAAGCCACTAAGAAACCTAAAGTTTCAAAACAAAGATAATTATTCTGAAGAATGGCTATCCACGTCACCATGAGTCAAACCCATCTTGATGCTTTTAATTATAAGTGTTGTTCTTCTTCTACTTTCACATGTTCCCATTTAGGGGTCGCCACAGCGGATCAACTGTCTCCATTTCTTCCGGTCCTCTCCGCCTCCGCCTCCTGTATTTTCGTCAGTGCCAGTCTCCAACCCATACAACATAGCTGGTCTCACTACTGTCCTGTAAACCTTCCCTTTTACTCTAGCTTTTACCAGTGTGCCAGTGCTCAGCGCTGATCTATGATGTAATCCAACCTCTACTTTAAACGCATCAGTCACTCCTACTGCAGATCTCACCACTGTCACACTGGCTTCAAACATATCCTGTATTACTCTTGCAAACTTCTCTGCCATGCCTGACTTCCTCATACAAAACCACAAATCCTCTCTAAGCACCCTGACATACGTTTTCTCCAAAAATTAGAAATATGCTAGATCTAAATAACCTCTATTTAATACATTAAATTATTGTAAATCAATAGTGTGTGAAAAAGAAACTGCAAAGTGTTTTTCCCCCCAGTTAGCTCCCTTAAATTAGTTCTGTCCATTTTGAACCAATAACTACGATTCTATACCACAAATCAATACACAATACTACCAATGGTGGGAGGGTGACTGCCAGCACAAGCCTTGTTTAAAGCCTGTAAAGTATCATGGAATCTTTTTAAATCTCATGACGACTGGGCCAATGTTCAGATGGTCGTGCCACTCTAGATTTCTTAACACAAAGAGCTGGATTTTGCTGTAGTCCAGCTGTACACAGATCTGGCCATGGAATACTGGAACTCAGACAATTCTGGTTTAACTCACCTGTTGTCAGGTTTTGAGTGTCTGAGCAGATGAGCCACTAAACTTGCTGGACATCAGCCCTCCCAAACCAAATTTACTGCATGGGATGTAAAGTAGGTATATAGCAGCTTACTGAGACCCTTCCAATTTGCTTGGACTTCAGGAGTGATACTGCTCAGCTCTCTCTGGAACTGAGCCTTGGCCTCGTTCACCAGCTCACTATACTGAGAAACAATCTTTGCCTCAGACTGGGCTGTCTGCACCTAGAAGGCAGATGGAGACATCATTTTAGGTTTCAGCTTATAGTTAACAGCATCGATCAAGTGGCAATAAAAAGGATACTACTCCAGCATAATAACATATGTAATATACTAATGTAACTATAATTTAATTGCATAGATTTGCATGCCAGGAGAGAGTATAAGATTATTTGCTCTGAAAGTCCCTACATTTAATAGGATTTTAAGCAGTTATGGTACTTACTTTGGTTACGACTTTGTCCAAGTCCACAATCATACTGTGCAAGTTTTCCTCTGCAGCCAGGATCTGGGGTCTGGCTGCTTCAATGTTTGACTCCTTGGCACTGCTGATCTCAACTCTAAGCTTCTCAAGCTGTTCTCTAATTACATAATCACGCAAACACACACACACACACACACAAGGTAGAAGCTGACAAAATCAAAGCAAGATACAAAATATCTATTCTGAAATATGTTTGATGCTTTTTTTCTGAAATATTCTTTGTGAAAAGGCATCATGGACAGGGTCACCCCAGTCAATACTACTGACATAGTTAAAGCACTTTGGATTTCTGATCAATTTAGCGTTCGGTAAAGGGCCCTTTACCGAACGCTAAATTGATCAGAAATCCACTGAGTCTACAAATAACTTGTTAGCATTCTGCTGACTGATCTCCATCAGCTTTTTTATTTACTATTAGCAACTAAGATGATTTATTCTCCCCGATTTCTTAGTCTTACTTGGCTTGGAGAAGAGCCTGTCCAGCCTGGTCCACAGCATGGGTCCGTTCACTCATTGCATCCTCCAGCTCTCTCCACTGTGCAGACTTCTTATCAGGAGAATCCTGAACACATAAGCAAACAAATGGGGTAATTACAGTCTGACACTTAGCAAAGACTGCATGCAAGAGTTAAACTAAAACAGTGATTTTTCTTTTTTATTAAAAAAGAAAAATAATTGTAGAAAATACTGTAAATTTAGACCTGCTGACAACATCTGACCATACTTGGGTAGTAACACTAGTTAAGAATTGAGTGTTCAGTGTAATATGCTTGTTTGGTTGTAACATCCATATGTTTCCCTTTTAAAATATTTCCATTAGTAACACTGATGTAGTCAGTGTCTTCTTTTTCGTTCAGCTGCTCCCATGTAGGGGTCACCACAGCGGATCAACTGTCTCCATTTCTTCCAGTCCCCTGCATCTTCCTCCTTCAAACCAACCAGCTGCAGGTCCTCCCTGCCTCCGCCTCCTATCTTTTCATCAGTGCCACAGTCTCCAACCTATACAACATAGCTGGTCCCACTACTGTCCTGTCAACCTTCCCTTTTACTCTAGCTTCTACCAGTCTGCAAAAAATCCCTCTAGCCACTCTTCTTCACCCATTCCAACCTGCCTGCACACTCTTCTTCACCTTACTTCCACACCTCCATCTCTCCTCAAGCTGTTCCCTACTCTCACTGCAGATCACAATATCATCATATCATCAGCAAACATCATCGTCCACGGAGACTTCTGTCTAACCTCATCCGTCAACCTGTCCATTACTATGGATTTATCGCTAATCCTTGATGTAATCCAACCTCTACCTTAAACGCATCCGTCACTCCCACTGCAGATCTCACAACTGTTACACTGCCATCATACATATCCTGAACTACTCTCACATACTTCTCTGTAACACCTGACTTCCTCATACAAAACCACAACTCCTCTCTAGGCACTCTGTTGTATTTAAGTTTAATTCTGAGTAGTACTAAAACAGACTAATCAAATCATGGGAATTTCATTAAACACTGATTTACTTCTATTAAAATCAAATTGTGAGAGATTTATACCCAAAGCCACAATTTTGTCCATTTCAATTCAATTCAATTTATTCTTGTATAGCGCCTTTTACAACAAAGTTGCCCCAAGGCACTTTACATTGATGGTCGATGATGGAACAGGTTACAGTAATAGATGTTAAAGCCGGACGACTACGGAGGAGAGGAACCAAAAACTCCACTAATGTGGAGAAAAAAACCTCTGAGGGTCCAAGGTCAACCGGCTACCCAACCCCCTTGGGTAAATATAAATGTTCATATAAGAAAACCTCTTAAGATAACCTCTCTGGAGAGATAAAAGTGTGCTCACCTCTGAGTCCATAGCCTCTTTGAGTTTCTGGGTGTGTTTGCCAATGGCAGTGAATGCTATTTCTTGTGCCCCAATTGCCTGTAGGGTGAGCTTGGCTGAAATGCCAAGAGCCTCCTCCAGGCTGGCTGACAAAGCTGAAAACATGCAAAAACAAACATTTCATACACTCACAACTCTCTCCACAATGTGGTCTGGTGAAGTCTAAACTCAGATACAATCAGATATTGTAACAATAATTCTAATTACTAGAGTGAGATATGTATTACAACTGTTGTATGCTTTTTTTTTTTTAAATGGCTGAAGCACCATGTTGTTTGGGTACTTATAGCCCAGAGTGCTATAAATGTTAAACATTTAATATATACATCTTATATAAACATTTTTGCCAATTGCCTGCATCACAGTATCAATATAGTGAACAACATTAGGCTATGCAGCTTTATTTGGTGAAGGTATTTCATGTATTTCACTAAATAAAAAAAGACCAAACAAAGAGTCACTTTGTACTGTAGGTATATGATACGAGTGTCTAAAAAGTCTTGGATACCTACCAGCCAGAGTATCCTGTTCAGCCTGGTCCTGCTGAGCTAAGCGGGCCACAACTTCTTCCACAGGCCTTTCTTTCAGGGCAGGTTCATGGGAAGCACACTCATGACATTCTTCGTCTATAAGCACATAAAAACACACAAAGATCACCAATATGAACACCTAATTTACTTAACCGCTCTCACCGTGGGGAGAAAAAACAAAAACAAAAAACGATGTAAACATATCAGGTATTAAAGATAAAAGTGTGATCCTAGTATGGAGGAGTTAGGGTTTTAGACATTTAAAAATAATAATAATAATAATAAAATGGTCATGCAAAAGGAAGAAAGAATGAATGGGTTAGTAAAATGTTAGATGCAAGTCAGACAGAAAACTCAATGGTAGGGATGAAGAATTTTAAAACACACATGGTGAGGCAGACATCAGTGCTATGTGCCTAACCAACTGATCCAAGAGCAGCTTCTTTTTGAGCTCCAAAAGCACTTGATCTTGCTAGCTGGTCCAGGATCAGTTACCAAAGGGCAGGAGCACTGGTCCCTGCACCGCGGCTCTGACCTGCCGCAGGCTGGGCGTGTTGGTGGGTCTGAGCGTCAGGCTGGGCGGTGACTGGTTCGTTGCTCGTGCCTGGGGCAGGTACAGACTGCACTTCACTCATTGCAGAAATGATATGGGCTGCCTCTGCTGAGGCCTCTGCAACAACAGTGGAACCCACATCAGGACATCAAAGACGTAGGAGTGGCAATGGAAACCACTGTGTCATTAGGAACACCTGCTGAACACTCCACATGGTGTTTGGAAGATATAATTCTTGTTTACATAAGCTGGTCTGGGCCACACCTTAAAGTAACTGGTTGGTAAAAATAAATATGATTTGAAAAGATATGATTTCCCTTTCACCCCACATGCACTAGATGAGACAACAGGTGTTTGAAGTTTACTTGATCTTGCACTGGCACTTGGATGAAGTGAAGCTTATTAAGCTGCATTGTTTAGTAATATCAAACAGACTTGCCAGTACACTTTAAATGTATACAATGAAATGTGTCTAATTTTGTACACAGAAAAAAGGTTATGCTTTGTCTGATACCATATGAGCAAAGGGTAAAAGAACTGGCATTCTGAAATTTCTTGAATCAAGAGTGTAAAGTAAGTATGGAACAGTTTGCACAGTTAACTGCTGGGTAGACGTTTCCAATACTTGGGTCAGTTTTCCAACTAAATTACAGTATTTTCTTTAGAACATCATTATGAATTTGTTCTAAAGTGAAAATAACTGGTCACACCAAATTACTGCTGATGGAATAATAATTTCCCCAATGAAATCAGAAACCACGAAAGCAGGAAAGAAGAAAGTGTATAATGATTTAAACAGTAATCAGTTCAAATGTACATTGGAGCAAAGAAGATAAAAACATGTTCCAAGTTATTGATTTGGTTAGCAAATACACTTTATAAATTAAGGGTGAGACAGTGCTAAAAATGTAAGATTTAAAGATACAAGGGCTCCAAGAAAAGACAGTGAAGAAAATAGTCCAAAGCATGAGAAAAGCCCTGACTGATCCAATTCAGTCCAGCCTACACCAAACAAATTTAAACCCAAGACATCTATACATTCATAAAAGAGTTAGATAGCTTGGTTTAAGTTGATGCATTGTGGCCTGCACAACGTCGTCTTAGAACGCTAATCTAAAATGAACCAATCGATTTAATTCTTTTTAAAGTTACGTTTATAATAGGTTGTAAAAGGCAACATCAGATATATCTTATCCTATACAAAGAACTTTTCCCATTAATTGTCATATATTTAATAATTTCACTCATACATATGTTTCCTCTTGTGTAACAGCTCTCCATGTGGTTATTATACACTGTAAGCATGATATAAATAATAAGTGCAACATAAAGCTCAGACCCCTGGGCCTGCAGGCTAGTTTTTCTATATTAAACCATATTTAAACAGACAGCAAGCATCTCACTGTTCTGATTAGGTCGCTATTTCTTTAGAGATCTTATGTGCCATCCAGTCTAAACTGATAGATCATAGGAAAAAAAAAAAAAAAAAAAGTAATTTCTATACCTTTCATAAGCCAAAATAGTATAGTGAACTCATATACAAGTTCTTTTATGCTGCTTTAACACAGCATGTTCCCTTAGGAGAACAAAAATCCTGCCAGTGCCATCATTAATTACACCCTTAGAATAGATGGTTGTATTTATTAAAAATAAATAAACAATTAAATAAAAACCCAAGAATTTAGAGAAATCTGAACTTGCTTCTACTGAATTTTCGATGAATATGCACCAAGTCAAGCGTTTGATATGGGCATTCAAGTCCATCTGTGGAATTAACTAGCAACAAAAAAAAGAGCACAGGGCCCTGGAGACTCTAAAGAAAGCTGTGTCCAGAAAAAGTCAGATTGCTCGCCATGTATTCTCTAATCGGGTAACTGAGAAGACTTACTGCATGTTATGTTGGCAAATGGAAGTAGCACAAAATAGAGCAGGGGTGTCAATTAAATTGATTTCTTGTGTAGAATTATTAAACTTTATGTTTAAATCTCTCTCATATTTTCAGTGTAAGGGACCATCTTTAAAACCATCTTTTCCAAATGTGCTAATATTTACAGAGTTTTCTTTAACTATCCACTTTACAAACTCTCAAACGCACACAAACACACACGCACCTTCTATGGTCTGTGGTGTCTGAGCAGGAGTTTCCTCTGATGCAGGCTTGGGATCCACAGGTGCTTGCTCTGTCTGTTTTTCTTTACTTTTTCCTTTTGTTTTAGGCTGCTTTGAATCCTTTGAGGCTTCAGACACGGATGATATCTGCAGTGGTTCGACCTTCACCTAACATACATATACAAAAGCCTTTTTTGAAAAGAATCTCTAGAATCATTCACCCAAGAGACACGTTCTCAACTGTGTCAGTTAGCTCAAGCGGTTAGAAGTCATGACACAGAGAACATGCAAGGTAAACTTTACTGTAGACAAGTAATACAAAACATTTTAAATTTACAACAAAGAATAGTAGATTTTGCCCCTTACTGGTTTCTTTTGCAACGGGACCGGAGGTGGTGGAGGAGGACCAAGTGTCATCTCAAAAATTTGGTCAGAATAGGGAACACTTTTCTCAATATTTGCCCTGAATTTGGGATCCCATTTAGCATAGAGGATCGTACCACCTAAACCTCCACCAACTGTGAGAAGGCTGGCAGCCACAATCTTCCCTGCAGCAGACCTGCAAAATATACAATGCATTTAAAATTTATTTTACTTATAATGGGCCATAAATCTGAACCTTTTTGGCAGTGACCCCCCCCCCCCCCAAAACCTCAGACCTAAACAAGTCTCCAAATTAATCTCTTTCATCATTGCAGGAGAAGGCTCAGTGAAGTGCTGGCAATGTGTACAAAGTGTTAGTTTTTGACTTCTTTGCCAAAATCACTAATAAATGTAGAAGACACTGTACATGACTTGCCTTTTCTACTAAACATGTCAAGACAATGAATAACCAAAATAAACTGTTAAACTGGAATAAATGCACTTCTATTGGATGATGTTAATCAATTCTTACCCCGAGTTCCCAGCGGAGGTGTAACGACGGCAGTGTTGCAAAGTGTGGACTGGTACCTTTCCGCAAAGGCATTTCTGAAGAGACAAAAATGAGAACCATCAACCAGGACTGAATAAAACCAAATGAATAAATGCAAAGTAGGTTACATTTTCCCCAGTAATTTTGCCATGGACTGCCAAACTGTCAAATTATCTACACTGCCGGAAACTGAAAAATGAAGATAATATTAGAAAGGTCTGTCTAATATAATGTTCAAATGCATGCTTAATTTTCATGTTTGTCTTTCTTTTGTTGCACCTACATATTTTTTTCATTTTGTCTCCTTATAACCCATAACCAATTGTTTCATATTATACTTTAACTGTTATAGTTAAGAGCATGTGAATTACGAGGGCAATAAAATAGAATGGACATGGCCCACACAAGTCACTGTTTCAGTGTCAGAAGTCAGAGGGACCAGCCCTCAGATGGAAGTCAAAGTAAACCTTGATTTACTGGCAGCGGTGGTCTAGTGGTTAGGGTGTTGCCCCAGCATCGGAAGATTGTGGGTTCCCCACCAATAGGTTGCCCTGAGGTACCCTTGTGCAAGGTACCGTCCCTGTCACTGCTCCCCGGGCGCTTTCAATAGTTGCCCACTGCTGCACGTGTGTGTATGGGTTAAATGCAGAGGTCCAATTTCATTGTGGCTCACTGTGTGCTGTGCTGTGACCTCGCAATGACAAGGGTTGTCACTTTTGCTTTCTTTTTCACTTTCATTTAGTTTGTTTCACACCTCTGGATATCACATGAACTTCAGTGATAACCTGTGTGTTGAATGTTTATGGAGTGTTTATGAGGAATAGGTAAAGATAATTATGTAAACGATGAACAGTGCAAAAAACATTATTGCACCAATAATAGAAAGTAAATAGTTATGAGCCGTTCACTTAACAAACAAACGAGACTATTTTGTCACTGTGAAACACGGCATGACACAAAGCGAGACAACGAAATTCAACCCCTGCTTTGCACCCCATTAAAGCTCCCCAGGGAGCAGTGATGAGGACGGTACCTTGCTCAAAGGTACCTCAGGTCAATCTTATGGTCTGGAAATCAAACCCACAACCTTACAATCCTGGGGCCAACTCCTTAACCACTAGTCCACTGCTGCCCCTAAAAGGCTGATTTTCATATTTAAATGCTGTTCATTTGCTTTAAAGCAAGGGATAATTTTTATTTGTTTCATATATTTCTCCTGACACTAACCCTCAGGATTCTGGGCTTCATCTTTTTTTTTTAATACACCTCAAAACTTATTTTCCTAAATCTTATCCCTACACATATTTCCATGACATGGTGAAATCCAGTATAATTTACAGGGGGAAATGAGTGAATTTCCTAGATTGTAATTAAAATCACTGATATATAAAGTTCAGAGTGGTTTGCTCCGGAACGGATTATTGTGAAGGAACTTGATGTCAGTCATGCCCATCACACTGTTGCTTTCCCCTGCTTGCAAAAACTCAAGTGGACTGGCAAGGTCACGTCCTCATTGTGGAGAAAACAACCGACCTCCGCATTGAACATCATCAGAGAAGGACTTGTTTTTCCGCCCACTCGAGTTTAGATAAATGAAATTTGTCCGCATTACATTTGAGCAGCAAACTTTAAACTCTGCACCAACATTTCTTCGGTTACTTGTTCATTAACAACTGACGGAAAACGTGAATCATGCTTTGCCTGCCCACATCCACGTCGTTTTGCCATGCCGCGTTCCTATTGGTAGATGCCAGTCCAGTTCACTTGAAGCTGTAGGTTTGATTTGCTCGAACTGCTGTCAATCAACCACAGATCCTCCCCTTCCACGCTTCGACTTACGCCGTTAGCGTAGAAGTGTCCCGGCTAGTGGCTACACCTTTAGCCACTTCTACTAACGCGCAGCGCAGCGAGTAATTAGCGGCGTTTTATACAAATAAAACCTCATACAACGCAACTCGAAGGACGTAATGTACATTAACGGCTAGTCGGAAATCTCCCAAAGTGTAATTCCACGATAAAATAACACCCCAGGCCTGCGGAGCGGGTCACTGAATGACCGCTGGGGCGAGTTTAGCCACCGGTCCACAACAAGACTTACCCGCGCCGCAGCATCCGCACCTTTCCAGCACACACGCAGCATCGTGGTCCTTCCTCCTTTCGCGACTCGGTTTTAAGCGATAGATTTACGAGACCGCTCAGAAAAGCATGATAAAAGAGAAGAAGGCTCAGAAGCTCTGCGCATTCACTCCCAGCGCCGTTTCTCTGAATGACGGAGAGGCTGCGCATGCGCTGTAGGCCACACTACCAAACGTCCTGAATTCAGAGGGGACCTTTATTATTATTAAACGAATACAATGATCTATTGTTTGGAAAAACCATTTAGATACCTTAAGAGACTTACTGCAAATGTTTTACACTGACCTAGTTCTGATTTAAGGTCAACAATAAGAAATGATACTATCATTAAAATGATAGTGATACTATCTTGCTGGTTTCCAGCTGAAAATGTATACTCCTAAAAAAAAGTGTCAGCTACAGGGAATAAAACAGATATTCAACCTTGATTCAGCTTGTTTTCACGTTTTTACATCTGTGGGTATCTTGTGAATTTAAATAAAAATCTGGCAATCACATTGTTGCTTTTAAATAACTAACAAACTACTGGACAGAAATATACATTCAATATCAAGGTGCCTCTACTGTGGTCCTGATGGTTCAGAGGAACAGCAGATAATATTTAAAGAGTATTTTGATAATTATGTAGAAACAGATCCTTCCACTGACAGTAAATTATATATTAATTATGAGCAGGCTTAGAGCTCTTCTTTCTTTTATATAGAGAAAGTGACTCCCCTCATCATTGTGAAACACAGCACAATGAAATTCAACCTCTGTGTTTCACCCATACACACATGTGCAGCAGGAAGCAGCTATTGAAAGTGTATAGGGAAGAGTGACAGGGACAGGGATGGTACCTTGCTCAAGGGTACCTCAGGGCAACCTACTGGTGAAGGGAGACAAATCCACAATCTTCAGAGCCAGGGCAACTCCCTAACCACTAGGCCACTGCTGCCCCTATAGAAATATATAGATGTTAACAAGTTCAGGGGAAAGGAAGGGGCCATTTCCGTCCAGCTGTTTCTCCTGATGTTGTTTCACATGATCCCAGGTTAAAGGTCATTTGAATATGCTTCTTGTCCTAAATCTTATACCTTCTGATATTTTAGTGACATGCTGCACCTTAAAAACAGTTTATCACAGGGGGGAAATCAGTGATTTTCTGGATAATTTTAATCACTGATGTGTAAATGAATTCATTCAAGGTGGTCTGATCTAGAGGGCCAAACATGAAAAGCTGCATTTCATTCCTTTTTTAAACAAAGTTGATTTTGCTGAACATTGTACTGGGAAATAGTCATAAAAATTTTTTAAATCCAAACAAAAAATATAATTAAAATTGGGGACAAACAATAGAACACAACAAAAGAGTTCAACATAGGCTTTCAAATGCTAATTATAAATTGGAATGACTTTTAGTGATACTTTTTTAAGCTCTTAAGTGTTTCCTTTCCAACCCTATGCCTTATCTTTCTCATTCACTGAAAATATGAAGTAAACATTTGGCTGGTAAATATCATGTTGAAATCTTCAAATACAT
The DNA here is from genome assembly GCA_017165825.1 of Hepsetus odoe. Lineage (NCBI taxonomy): Eukaryota > Metazoa > Chordata > Actinopteri > Characiformes > Hepsetidae > Hepsetus > Hepsetus odoe. The sequence goes on from CM029376.1 coordinate 7,941,992, forward strand.
TGAACAAAAAAAACATCAAGTCAGAAGACCCATGTAAAAATGAAACTTTAATGAACTGAAGATCACAACAGACTGAAGCTCTGACTTATGTTTCAGATTCACACAAACAGCTGGAGTAAGTCAGTGGGATAAGGTCATTAATAGTGTTATTACAATGCAATAATCCTGGTCAGAAACGAAGGAAGTGTCATGCTTCAATGAAAAGCAATTTAATCAGAGAAGGAGCCTTTGAAAGTAGCAGGTCAATGTCAGTCATTTTGCCTGGGTTGCAAGCCATTTTTTTCCGGTTTGAGTGATTATTGTTATTTGTGTTGTATATCATAAATATTTGATCAACATGCCCCAAGTTTTATATTATTTTTTAACATTTAAAGACTTAAACTTTCTCATAAGCTTTGAACGCCCTCTCAAGCTTCACAGCTAGGCCGGGGATAGACTACACAACTCTGACATCTGCACATTTTTACACATATGACAAGTTAGAAATGATTTTATTATATTTCATTTTCTCTGACCTGTGAAAAAACACTATTTTGAAAAGACTTTAGTTCCCATTTGCCAGATTATTCTGGTTTGAAGCCTACTCAGCTCCATAATGATTTAATGTGTAGTGTGTACCTGGCCTAAGTTGAGAAATGCAATTGTACAGTATTATGTATCACATTTCTAAATTTAAGACACAATGAACATGTATATGAAACTCTGATACAGAAGACTTAATGCAAGTTGTTACCTTTTTTCTGGCCATTAGGCTTTGGCAGATCTACATAAAAAACTTGCCTTTTAATGACACTGCCTTTTCTGCATGACAGCAGACAAAGCCTTTCCATTCTTTTATCTCATGTAAGTTCACAACATTCTTGGAACATTCTTTTAACACAAGGCATTTGTTTCCGATTCCAACCTAATTTCAAGCACAAATTCAACTGATTTTAGGTAGAAGCAAGTTCTTATTAGCCAAGCTTTCTGGGAACAAATTAAATCTGTTATTAACTAAAAAGGCAAAAGGTAAAAAGGCTGTTTCAGTTAATAGTAACATGTAGTCCATGCCCAGGCTTAATGTGTTCCCAGAGGCCATATACTGTAACATGTATGCAGGTTCAAGCCACCAGAAATAATAACAGGACAACATGGATCTACAGTTCTACAGACTAACAATGGACACATCAAGTACTTTTATAAGTTAAGTGCAGGATGTAGATCTGCAGCCAAATATATAATATATGCTATTCTGGTTCGGATGGATAATCTGAATAAGGTTGTCTTGCTGGTCTCTTCTTATAGGACGGCCACCGACACACTGGACAGCAGTGTCGTCCACCTGCTAGCCAAACCACGATGCACTGCTGGTGAAAAACATGGCCACATGGCAGTCCCATGACAAGGCATGCAGTTTCAAAGTTCTCCAAACACACAACACATTCCGTGCAGTGGAGCATGCCGCAGGGCCACTGGGACCAATCCTTATCTTGTTCCTCTCCAGAGGGCAAGGACTCTTCTGACTTCATCCCACCTAAGCATCCATCATTAATATGAGTGTTTTCTAAGCTGTAGTGTTCCCATTGGTCACTATTTGGTTCTTCATTAGATGTGTGGACCACCTTGTTCAGTGTATTATCCTGGTCCCTCAAGACAGCTCCTTCTGGCTGGGTGCAGTTGAACCTCCAGGTAGGCAGGTTTTTGATGTAATCGATGGGAACAAGAGGGCGAAGCCAAAGATCTGGGAATGCTAACCTCTCTAAAAGAAAATTAGGATCATCATCCCAGTCTGACTCATTAGGAAAGTTCTGAAAGGAGGCAATAGGGTGTACCAAATAACTAGTGTACCAATCCCAAAGACTGGACAACCACTCCAGGTTGTTTGCATTTTGGTCTTCGCTGCCACACCTCCTCTTCTTCTCAAAGTAGTCTATGAGAAGGCCATGGGCTAAGTATGTGCTCAAGAAAAGGGCTGGGTGAGAAGAATAAAAAGTCCAATCCACCCTGACCCAGGAGGCAATGGTTGTGGTATCAGCGTACCGCAGCAGCTTAAGACTATACTCATAAAAGTTATCCAAGTATGGCAGCTGAAGGAAACCAAGGATGGGAAGCCAAGAGATAATGAGTAGGGAATTATATGTCCCTAATGTACTAATTAGTACCACAAAGCGTTTTATAGTTGCTCCTTGAGTAATGAAAAGGTCCATCCAGGCCATGAGGTTAACCATGACCAAGCTTAAAACAAACAGATCATTCACCTCTGGCTGGACAGACCGTAGAAAAGTGTCCATGGCATGCAGGGAAATGTATTCGCCAGTGGTGTTGCCATATCTGTAGATACCTTCTGGAGTTTTAAGAATATAGGAGGGCATCTGCTGCACACCAATCTCCTCTAAACAAGTGGTATTGTCCCAGTTACGCACATCCACAAAAATGAACTCTATGCGCCCGGTAAATTTGATGCTGAGGGCTGAGAAGAAGGCAGGGGGCTGGAGCAGTTTGGCAAATAAGAACATCTTTACAGGTTGCATTTCCATCTGATACCAGTCATCCATCAACTGCTGGGAGAAACGAATGGTTTTGATGCGGGAGGCAACGTGTGCGGTCATCCATTTAAAGATGTGTTCCGTCTCAATGCGTCTACCATTATATTCTTTTAGCATGACCTTTCCTTTAGAGGCGTAAGTCTGAGGCACTGACATTATGAGAGTGGACTTCATCCAACCACGTCTGCGGCAATATCTAATGAGTTGGGAAAGACATTTAAGAAATATTAGCAAAATCAATTCAAGTGAGAGAGATTCTAAATGTTTATTTCCACATAATGTACTTATTGATAAATGACATAAAAATTTCATTCCAGCTTGTGCAGCTGCAATGAAAGTCCTCACCTGGAGTCACTTGAGCAATTGAAAGTGCCAGTCCGAATACCAAACTGAGAAACTTTCTGTACCATCTTTCCCCAGTTGGCTGTGCTCAACAGTGGATTTCTGTCTTGGGCTATTACCTACATAAATAGGAAATGATCTTGCATTTAAAGCGATATGCAAATCACAAGCAAAATGTTAAATCCATGGACATGATGGGTTCTGCACATCTACTTTCCACAGGTCATGTGTTAATTATCATCTTTTTTTCTTTTGGCTGCTTCCGTTTAGGGGTCACCACAGTGGATCAACCGTCTCCATTTCTTCCGGTCCTCTGCTTCTTCCTCCTTCAAACCAACCATCTGCATGTCCTCTCTCACAACGTCCACGTCCAACCTCATCTTTGGTCTTCCTCTTGTCCTCTTTCCTGGCAGCTCCATCCTCAACATCCTCCCAACATAATGCTCATCTCTCCTCTGGACATGTCCAAACCAACACAACCTTGTTTCTCTAACTTTGTCTCCAAAACTTCTAACCTGAGCTGTCCCTCTAATATACGCATTTCTAATCCCATCCATCCTCGTCACACCCAATGAAAATCTCAGCATCTTTAACTCTGACACCTCCAGTTCTGCTTCCTGTCTTTTCTTCAGTGCCATCGTCTACCCATACAACATAGCTGGTCTCACTACTGTCCTGTCAACCTTCCCTTTTACTCTAGCTGGTACGCGTCTGTCACAAATCACTCCAGCCACTCTTCTCCACCCATTCCGACCAGCCTGCACTCTCTTCTTTACCTCTCTTCCACACTCCCCGTTACACTGAACCACTGATCCCAAGTATTTAAACTCCTCCACCTTTGTCACCTCTACTCCCTACATCCTAACCACTCAACTTTCCACCCTTTCATTCACACTCATGTATTCTGTCTTTGTCCTACTCACTTTCATTCCTCTCCTCTCCAGAGCATATCTCCATCTCTCCAGGTTCTCCTCAAGCTACTCCCTACTCTCACTGCAGATAAAATATCATCAGCAAACATCATCGTCCACGGAGACTCCTGTCTAACCTCGTCCGTCAAACTGTCCATTACTATTGCAAACAAGAATGGGCTCAGTGCTGATCCTTGATGTAAACCAACCTCTATCTTAAAAGCATCCGTTATTCCCACTGCAGATCTCACCACTGTCACACTGCCCTCACACATATCCTGAACTACTCTCACATACTTCTCTGTAATACCTGACTTCCTCATACAAAACCACAAATCCTCTCTAGGCACTCTGTCATATGCTTTCTCCAAGTCCACAAAGGCACAGTGCAACTCCTTCTGACCTTCTCTGTACTTTTCCATCAACACCCTCAGAGCAAACATTGCATCTGTAGTGCTCTTTCTCTGCATAAAACCATACTGCTGTTCACTAATCCTCACCACTTTTCTTAACCTAGCTTTCACTACTCTTTCCCATAACTTCAAGCTGTGGCTGATCAGAATTATCCCTCTATAGTTACTACAGCTCTGTGCATCACCCTTATTCTTGGAAATCGGTACCAGTTCGTCTCCACTCCTCAGGCATCCTCTCACTTCCCAAAATTTTATTCAACAATCTGGTCAGAATCTCAACAGCCATCTTACCCTAAACACCTACATGCTTCCACTGGTATGTCATCCGGAACAATAGCCTTTTCATTCTTCATCCTCTTCATCACTGCCCTTACTTCCATCTTGCTTATTTGCTACACTTCCTGGTTCACTATCCTCACATCATCCAATCTTCTCTCTCTCTCTCTCTCTCTCTCTCTCATTTTCTTCATTCATCAGCCCCTCAAAGTACTGCTTCTATCTGCTCAACATGCTGTTTACCTGTAGGTACGTTTCCATTTCAGATCATGTGTTAATTATAATCCTGTGTAATTCTATGCATAATTCATATGTGAGCAGCACAGCAAATCTACATCAGAGTAGTAAAAAAATACACATGACAAAAAGCTTTCGCTTTGCTTTTTCTCTGAGCTGAACTAAACATACCTGGACTAACCAGATGCCATCCTTGGTGTCTTCCACTAATTCATAAAAGTGCATTTCCCCACTGAAAGTAGTGCTGGAATCTGAGCCTGCTTGTTCTTTTTCATTTTTTAAAGCAGAATAAAGCTCCCCTTGCATCAGCTCACCTGGGGGAAAAAACAAGGCAGGGATTCATACACAAACCCACTTCACATACAAGACTAATTGGTGTAAGTATATATAAAAAAAACAAAACAAAAAAAACCCTTGCCAGAGTTTTCCACCAACTCTCTGACATCTCGCTTCTCAGCAAGACCAGAGTAGCCCAAGCCACGACACTCGAGAATGGTCTTCAGCTTCTTAAAGCTCAGAGTCACAGGATCCACAAGCTGCGTGGCGAAGATGCCGGTTTCGTACCAGACAACGGCTTCGAAAAAACGAGCCAAGACGAACAAAACAAAAAAGTAAAGAAGCAGGAAGAATAGTTTTAACCACATATTTCCTCAAGTGAACGCTGCTAGGTTTACTGGGTCGATCTCTCGTGTACAGGCCGGCCAACACTCGGTGACATCGGAGGCCAACGTTTAAATGCAGTTTATTCAGCTCCAAAAGGGTCTCTCGTTCACACCCCTTCAAACACCACTACTCGACCGTGTGCGGTGTGTAGACACCACTACTTCACTCGTGGTAACAGGCCGGCCTTCACAGACTGGTCCATTCGGCCCGCTTCGGCTTAGTTCGGGCTGATGGTCGCAGTCGGGCCGGTGTGTTGTGGTCCTGCCCGCACAGCGTACAGCTCGAACTCGACCGAGGCAGCCCGAGTCTTCATCTGCACCACATTATGTTGGTTTAAATTAAAACCCGCACACGCTGGACGACACTCAGTAACTCTCCAGTCTGGTTTTATTTTCCTACGAGTCGAGGCTCCGCCGCCCGTCAGCTGGCGCAAACAACAACATCACGTCATCCAGCCGCTTCCGCATCCGCTCTAGCCTTCGGTGAAACAAAATAAAAGCCGATCTGAAAACTTCAACGATATATTTATACTTATTTCTAACGCGTTTTTTGGACGAAATTATCAAATTCATATAATGCTCATTAATCCATATATTTATATAATAGAGCAAAATAACCAAGCAGCAATTATAATGGCTTCCTCGAAGCTTTTTTAAAATAAAAGTGCTGGATGTGACTCAAAACGTGAAGCGCTATTTTGCCTGTTTTGTGTTCACTGAAATAAATCTGAAAGGAATTTGATCTAATTCCTGTTTTCATCCAAAAATCAATTCGCGGCGTGTTTGCTGAATTATAGCAAAAAAAGAAAGAAAAAGGAAAAAAAAGATAATATCCTGAAGTAGAAGAGAAAATGTTTGAAGGCTGACTCCTTTAACTAACTCATTCTACAAAACTGTCAGTTTTAGTGTTTATAAACACTCCTGGCTGCTGAAAATACCGTCATCAAAAATGTTTTTTAAAACATTTTATAGTGAATGAATTAGTTTATCCCTTTCTCCACCTTTTTACATTTATTTTAAATATTTATTTAAACAATTTTTATCTAATTTCTTTAAAATCGAAAGCGCAAGCAATAAATAAAAAACCGAATGTATTTTCTGAGAAAGTAGAAAAACATGGGAGCGGCCGGGCCGCGGGGGGCGTGAAGAAACTGACGCTCATTTACGTGGCAGCTGGAGCTGCCAAAGCTTTCTGTTCAGTCACACACGCACACACACGCGCACACATACGGCTCTGAGGGTGTTGGCCATCATTTCGGCTCTAGTTAATTTTCACTATGGAGGTAAACGCGTACAACATCCAGGTTCTCCTCCAGGCCGCCGAGTACCTGGAGCGGAAGGAGAGAGGTGAGCCCGCGGGGCTGATTCTCCTCAGGTGTCCCCGAAGGAGAGGAGCCCCGAGTTTCGATCAAAATCGGCGCAGATTTGGCTAAAAAAGTAGATGTGTGTTTTTTCACGCAATAAGCAGTTAATGCTTGGGTTCGTGTTCGTCGCTGGCAAGTTTGTGAAGGTGCTGGGTGTGATTTTGTCTTTGACTCCGTGACCTACATTTCGAGCCCCTCTTTGTACACAAAGGCGCCAAGTGGCGGTTCATTTGAAAACGAAGTTCACAGTAACGGCGCCACTCCAGCTCCAAAACACACAGACCCCGCCAGAATTACTGCCCGTCCCTGCACCAAAACCTGCTACTTTTACACAGTCGAGGAGAAATATCACTGAAGTTCAGCGCACTGGAACCAGTGGCGCCAAAATAACAAACAAAACGGCAGGCGAGGGTCGTGTTTTCAAACAGACTGGGCTCGACCGCAGCAGCACGATATAACATCACACATATCCGTCAGATGCGCGAAGACGGGCTTCAGCCGAGTTTCTGTGCAGTCAGTGTTGCTCGTGTGTGGGCGTTGTGAAGCGCTAACGCCGTTTTGCTGGTTTTTGCTCTTTATTTTCCCCCAGAAGCCGAACATGGCTACGCCTCGGCTCTTCCCTTCCTCAGCAAGAGCTCGGAGAAGAGGAGCAGACAGAAAAGTAAAAGGGCTTCACCTGGAAACAGCAGGTGAGTTAATGCACCCAGCCGGCCTGGAGCTCCTCTTTATCAGAGATCTGTTACCCCTCCGGCGGCTGGGAGCAGGTTTTACTGCGCGTTATGTAATAACGTTGTTATTAACGTGTAATAACGTGGTTATTGTTGCTTGTTTTCGTGTTAATAACGCTCACCTCCTCATTTACTACATTTACAAAGTCCCCAAGACCTGTTGGAGACTTTGTGATCATTTAGAGGCACATCGTACACATTTTTCCAGGCTTGTGGGAAGATGACAGCCTGATACACTCTCCTTCCGGAGCCGGGCGGGGGTTATTTAGGGAACATTTCAGAAATCGTGTGGCGGAGGGATGGATATTTGTTCATCAGTGCGAGAAGGGCGATCAGTAGGCTCAAACCCGAACTTCCTAAACGGGAAACTTTCCAAACAGAAAAATGAACTTTCTGTTGAGATTGCGAGAGTTGATAAATCCATTTTCAATATAAAGACTGCGCTGTTCTTTTGAATGAAGTTATTGCTGTAGCTGTTATTTATTCGAGGTCACACAAGCTGTTTGGGATTTATTTATTTAGTTTTGGGATGTGATTTATGTTAAGTGCATTTAATCCCACTAGGATGTGCTATTTGGGATTTTGTATGTACTTTTTCTTACGTGTGCATGGGAAAAAAGAAAAGAAAAATGAAGTAGGAACAAAAGTGTTGAAAAAGGTAGTAAATAGCCAACATGTCGGTTAATCTGACGCTTTCTAAAGCCTTCAGTCTGCTGATATTCACGATAACGTTGAACTTTTTCATAATAACTCCTAGCAGCCCTGGTTGCCTGATGAGAACAAAATTACAATCCAGTTAAAATGAAATAAATTAATCAAGCTTGACATTGTAACAGTAACATGTCTCTACTTTTTGGCAGAAAGAATTTTATTACATTTAGAACAACATTGGAAATGAATAACCTTTTCCTTCATTTGTAGACTCTTTAAAAGCAGTAGGACACTCAGGCATCAAAAATTACTTTACAGCGATTTCCTTCATAATGTTGCTGACGATATGATAATGCACTTTCTTATGTGTTCTGTTATTTAAATATGCAGTGCGCTGATATTAAATCACAGGAGTCTATCGTCACCCGTGACACAAAAAAAAGGAATTTTTTACGAATACAAATATGCAACATATGCAACAGATATGGCCTATTTCAATCCTGGTGTGCTGTTTCCAGCATATGTAACTACATTTAATGTGTCTTATTTATATATATATATATATATATTTTGCACATTAATTGAGAGCAGAATTGAGAAAACGAATGAATAGTATGACAAAAATATAAAGTTACAGTACGTCAAGATTTTTTCCTCCAGACATAAAAATAGTGAATTTTCTGCAATTTTGGTGGTTTGATGACCTTTGTTTTTTTAAATGACTTTGTTATGAAACAGTACATTGGTTTTACTGAAATCCATTAAATCATTAACAATTGTTACAAATTGATAAATGTTTTATATCACTCACAATTTTCAAGTTACAAGAATGACTTTATTACAATAGATTAAACGATACGTTACCTTATGCACCCATCATCATCATCATCATCATTGACTTATAAAGCTGTGAAAAATGGAGCATAATATGTGATGTGTTGTGTTAAACTTTCTTATTTCTTTTTCAGGTCAGTTCACAACGAGTTGGAAAAGCACAGGTATGATTAACATCCTGACTTAAATTTCTGGTTAGAGAATTGATTGATTTTTGAAAAAGAAATTTAAATGCATAATTTGAATTTGCAGGCGAGCTCAACTGCGACATTATTTGGAGCAGTTAAAGCAGCAGGTCCCGTTGTCTTCTGATTCAACACGAAACACCACTCTGAACTTGCTTAGAAGGGCACAGCTGCACATAAAGGTGAGAAAGTGTCTTGGGTTCAGTGAAAATGAGTTTAAAACATGACATTCTTTTTTATTGACTGCAGGATATTTAGTATAGTGCTTTTTTATTTTTGGATTTAGCAGTGCCTGTGGCACCATGGAAAAAGAATGAGGAAGGGAAGAGATGGAAAAGATTTGTTTAGAAAACAGATTGTAAACAGACTGTAATGGAAAACACCTTGTTTGCCACAACGCATGAAGAGGGAAAAAGATTAGGTCATTATCTAACTTTTTTCACTATGTATCAGAAGGTGGTTATAAATATACTGCATATAAATAATAAAATAAAAGAATCATTTAAAAAGTCTACATTTATCATACAGGACTATTTATTGTTGGGACTGGAGTTAACAGATAACAAATTCCATGGAGCACTGCAATCCTTTCTTTGTTACAAATGCACACATATCATGATATAACTGCTTGATGTCGGAGCATGTACTTATAAATTAGGCTAACTGGTTAAATATTACGCTCTAGGTTAAATGTTACTCTCTAGCCTACACACACGGCAAACCCAGAGGTTTATTTAAAGCTTAATGGATCAGAGGAGCCTTTTGATTGGTTTAAGAAAATTTATTCACTGAACGTACTTTGTTCAAATGGGTTGTGTGCCTACAAGAGCAAGTTGACCGAATTAGATTAAGGTTACCTGAAAAGGTAAACTATAAAAGTAGTGTGTTTGCAGTGTTATTAAGTTAAATTATATTTTACTGTGTAGATTTAATGTGTATATTTAATTTAACCAAATTATAAAATACATCACATGTTGAGCCACACTAATGAGGTCTTACTATTTACACAAGTTGTGCCTTATCTCGCTTCTAGAGGTCTATACTTAAATGAAAGACTTCTTGTTAAACTTCTTGGACCATATTGTGTACGGTGTAAAAAAAAATCTTATATTTAATTTTTTCTCCAAATATTTCAACATTTATCAATCTCAACTTTTCCTGCTCCCTGTATAGAATTTAGTTAATTAACATTATTTGAGTGAAAATGTTGTCCTTCAGAATAATGGCATAAATGTGAAGCGTTACCATCTTTAGTAGTTTAAACTAATTCAGAGGTCTACATTACCACATTTCCAAGGTCATAAGAATTTAAACAATGAATTCAGATTTACCTGACTCAGTTAGAACACAATCCAAAATTGTACTAATAATCTACAAACAACTGAAGCTCTGTTTGTGGTATTTATAGACTGAGAAGAAAGAGTTCATTTGATCCATGTGCACTGAGAATCCAGTGGATCTCTAGTAGGATTGGTTCAGACAGGTGGAGCAGTGGGCGTGATTGTGCTTATACATAATCCGAAGGACAGTCTCCGCGTCATCTGTGTGTAGAACCTTAATAGTCCAATGGGTGTAACTGTTTGTCAACATTTGATTTATTTAATAACCAAGATTATGCCTTTTGAATTAGCTGCACCCTGTATACTAAAGTCATGTGTCAGGTTAGAGCTGGGAATAAAATCTGCATGAAGATGAATCTTTCACATATAATACGGAATATTTTTATTAGCTAATTTAGTCTACAGTAGTCAATTGTTTCAAAATGGTTTGAGCAACCTGGTGAGACACAATTTTATTTAATTTATCGATTTGAAAGTGCTTTTAATTATTTATTTTAATATTCTTATTATATTGTCAGAATTGTAGGGTATATGTAGTGGCTTTGCCACATGCAGTGTTACTACAGAGCAAACTGCTCATCAAGATGGCGCTTTTTTTATTTTTCCCCAGAAACTGCAAGAGCAGGACGAACGGGCTGAGTTGCAGAAAGACCGGCTGCGCTGGGAGCAGCAGGAACTGCGTATTCGACTGCAGCAGCTTCAGGGAGGCGTAGAGAGGATGCGCAACGACAGCCTGGGCTCAGCCGTTAGCTCTGAGAGATCTGATTCAGACAGAGGTATCTGAATTTTGCATGGAAAAAATATAACAGCAAATTCCTTTAATGTATCTGTGCATTAAATAGTAATCAGATCTCCTCTCTGCTTAATAGAAACACTGATGTGGTACAAATGAAATGATTAGGGTCCACTCTTCCAAAAAAAAATTATTTCACTTTTTTCATTGAGCTAAGAGTGGAAATGACGAAGAACCTTTTTATTTGTTCTGAAACAATGTCAGGATTTAGTAATGGCTGAAATAAAGACTAGTCTGATTTATTTTAACTACAAAGCTTTAAACTGAGCTGTGAGTATCATGCTAAAATTCACAAACAATTTTCTACAGCAACATGATCAGAAGCAATCAACAGCATTCCAAGCTCAATTAGAATTGGGATCAGGCTTTTATTTTGCTCACTCCGATATCTGTTCCAGCATTTTCTGCTTCTATCGGCTCAAAATAATATTCACTTTCGGATTGGTTCTATCTCAAGGATCAAATCAGATAATAATTAAAAAATTTAAATCATTCATTCATTTTGATAATGCAACTTTTGAGTGTTAATATGATTGAAGCTTTTATTAATTATAAGATATATCTGCTGTTTCATTACAGAGGACGTGGAGATTGATGTTGAAAGCATGGTGTGGACTTTGGAGTCAGACGGTCTGGGCACAACGCAAACTGAAGTTGACCATAGCTACTCAACTCCTGATCATGCCTGGTTATGACAACCATGAAACTGCTAGTGTGAATTCAGAAACATTCCAAAAAAACGGTATCATGAGGTCCAGGAAGAGCAAAATAGGCCTCAAACCAAAAATATCTGGTGGCTTGCCACGGAAACACTCTGCTGCCATTTTTAACCATCACACTCAGGCTTTTTGCAAGCATGACTGGAATTTTTGGTCATTTTTGTTTGTTTGTTTTTCTAAAAATGATGATGTGGTGCTCTTGACAGACACACTGTTGATTAACGGAGGTGTGACAACATGGACATGTTTTTTCTTTCTTGATATAGCCTCCAATCCCATTGCACTTGTCAGTCGTCTCCCTTCAAGCTAATTGGCTTCATTTCAGGGTCAGCCTGCAGTATAGACTTGCTTGCACTTACATACATCACACTCTTATTTTATCCTTTTCTCTTGTCTCGATAAGTTGCACAAACCAGCTTTCTCTGCACTTACATTGTTTAGTTTCAAGCCAGGGCATTCCTGCTTGGACTGCAAATTGTGAGAATCTGAAAATGCAGATCATGCCCTTGCGTGGTTCTTTTTCTTCAGTGGTTCTTTATTCCACACTTTTCAAAGATCTGTTACTGAGAGATGTATCATCTCCATAATGAAAGTAACTGAACGGTGCACGTATTGGTACATCATGCATGGAAGGGTTAAAACATCTCTCTCCTGAAAGATGCAAAGTTTAAAGTTTACAGAACAAGAAAGTTGTATTCGGTCTGAAAAAGTCCTGGTTTGCCCACGTAACATTGAAATTTAACCTTCAAAAGTTCATATTATTAGCTAGTGTGTTAGATAAGTTAGCGGATAGCACTATGTTCAAAGGAGTCTGAAATATAATGAGTATTAGTTAGCATAAGCTCATTTACATAATGCTAACCGCCCAGCAGGTCATTATCAGCATGTTTTAGGAGATGCTCCTTTACTGTAGAACTCTTCAAAGGAAGTTTTTCTTTGACTGCCTTCACCACTAGCTGTCGTTAAATCATGTTTAGTGCCATTCAGATCAACTCTACTTCTATCCGAGGGCTTTTCTGGCCAGAGAACGAATGGAAATGTGTGTTATTAGGTGAGAATGTAGACTGATAGGAATATTTGCCCATTTTAAACGTAGTAACTCGAGTTCACCTGGAAGGAGTGTTTCTATAATTAAGCCTCTTTTGCCACAGCTGTATGTGCAACTGTATGTTTGAAGTAGCAAAGAGGTTGGACATAACGGCAAACTTTCTGCTGAAACGCAAGTCATTTATGCAACTAATGCTAATAATGTACTTTAACAGTCATGCTTGTATTTTTACATTTGTACAGTTTTTTCAGTGTAAATGTACACAGTTAAATAGTACACTGTATATGTGATTGTGAACACCAAATGCCTTATGAACTTTTTTGTACGTCATTGGAACACCATCTTTGTATTTATCTCTCCTCTCTCTGTGTACTCATATGTAGCATTTTTTTATCGATGTAAACCTTTTGTACAAATAAATATTTTATGTATTTAACTTGACTCATGGGTTCATTTGTGACCTTTCATTCTGGAAGCAGTGCTGCACTATATCCTGTTTAAAACAATAGCATGACTGGAGCACACTGGAATGAAATTCCACCCTATCTATAGAAACCACTGCCATTATAATCTGAACAATAACTGCACTATGTTTGGGAGACCATATGCTTTCTAAAAACCCAGAACTTCTGTGTTGAATTTTAACACCAGGGATGGAAAATCCTTCAGTTTATATGTACTTTTACAAATAAACTCAAGTTAAGGTACATTACTTTTGGCTCCTAATATTTTCTTTTAGACCTGATATTTTTCAGCCACTGCACATCATGCCAGTTTATCACCCACCACAACAGAAAACTTTTAAATTAAAATGATTATTTTTTAAAATTTTATTTAAGTGCTGATCCTCCTAAATGTATTGGAACAACAAGGCCAATTCATTAGATTTTGCTAGGCACGGAAAACATTCGAAGCAGGACAGCAAGATTCGATTCCCAGATGGGACAGTCCAGGTCCCTTCTTTTTTGAGTTCTCCTTGTGTCTGCAAGGGTTCCCCCGGGAGCTCCAGTTTCCTCTCACTGTCCAAAGATATTGCAAATCAGGTGCAGATGCTAAATTACCCCCTAGAGGTGAATGTGTGTGTGTGTGTTTGTGAGGTGACCTCTCCAGGGTGTTTCCCTGCTTTTTGTCCTCTGAGAGCTGGGACTGGCTCCAGCAACGCCCACAACCCTAATCAAGACAAGCGGCTCAGAAAATAAGTGAGTTAGTGTGTGAGAGAAGACTTTTAGGTATGTCTTGAACAACAAAGATTAATTACTACCAAAGAAACGATATACCCATGATCCAAAACATGCAAGCGCACAGTGAAGGAAGTGTCATAGCTTAGGGTTGCATGGCTGCTTCAGGGACAGGCTCAGTACTCTTAGTACCCAATACACTTAATGATTGAACTCTTTTTAACAGAAACATGTTAACAAAGGGTTTGATCATTGGGTCATTGATCACTGATCACTGAATCTTATCCCAGCTAAACATATATTTCATCTTCCAAAGAGAAAAATGAAAAGTGAAACACCCCAGAAGAAGCATTGATGCAGTTATTGAACAAATACCAAGTGCAATTTACCTTCAAACCTTCTGTTCTAATACTTTTGCTCAGTTGAATACTGGTCTGATACAAAAAGGTGCTACCTCATTTAAGTGAAGTGAAAGTGACTATTTGTCATTGTGAAACACAGCACAACACACAGTGAACCACAACGAAATGCATTCGCTGCATTCAGCCCGTACACACACTGCACAGCAGGGGGCAGCTATGGCTAGCGCCCGAGGAGCAGTGATGGGGACAGCACCTTGCTCAAGAGCACCTCAGGGTAATCTATCTTTAAACCCACAACCTTTTGATCCTGGGGCCTAGTCACTAACCACTAAGCCACCGCTGCCCCAATTCAGCACACTAGATGCAAATACCAGGAAATGAAAGCTGAAAATCTAATCTCTCATATTTATCTTTTTAACATCAAAGCTTTTGCAAAAACAAGTGATTTGGCCTAGTTGTTCCAATGCCTTTTGTGGTCTGTATTTCCATTTTTAACTAACACGGAGTTTGTTTTGAGTCACATTTTGACCGGCTACTTTCACTAAAGGATTATTACCTGCTTATCCCTGCTTGACATTATTTCTATGAATATGGTGTTACATGAAGCTGTTAAAGCTACTAGATACAGATATCATCACCATATTAAAACCTTGAGATATAAACTGAGAATCTGTGTTATTTGCATACATCATTTGAAAGTAATATCGTGTCAGTTCATTACACATTTACATTTTCCTTCCATTCTTTTTCCCTTTGAACGAATCAGACTATTTTTGTTACCGCACATCTTTTCTTACCCTCAGTATTTAAGTCCAGGCTAAAAACTTACTTTAAGCAGTGCTGCAGCTCAGATTGTTTTCTTCGTTCCCACAGTCAGACCTGGGAGTAAACAGTATGTTACCTTGCTCAAGGGTACCTCAAAGCAACCTACTGGTCTAGGATTCAAACCCCCAGCTTTCCGATTCTGGGGCCAACTCCTTAACCTCTAGGCCACCACTGCCCCAGATTCTTTCTCTGTAATAAACCCAGACACACAGTACAGCAGGGGGCAGCCATACATGCAGCAGTGATCTGGGACTCAAATTGTAGACTTAATTATGATACAGAGCATAAGTTGGTGATCAGTGGTGATACATATTCTCTAAATTATTTGAATACTTTAAATTTAAATATTTAAAAATAATTTCCTTCGAAAATAAACATTTAATTCACAATTATTTTTTAAATTACTAGTCAAATGAACCCAAACATACTCGGCCAGTCTGTCATATAGAAAATGTTTATTGACAGTAATCAAAGGTTTCTGAATTAAGCGCTCTAAAGATCTGAAGACACAAAATAATCACATTTTGTTTACCAGTAATAACTTCAAGCATAGATACAGACATTGCCTTCCATTGAAACCCGTAATTCCAAATGCTGGAACACTGGTTCTTTTTCCAAAATCTTCTGGACAATGACTGCTAAAAATGTGGCCCCATCAGCGCTCATGTAACTTCAATTTGAAGCAATGAAGAAACTGCACACAGCAAAACAGAAGGAGAAGACATGGCTGTTCGAACCTAAGGGCACATCTGAATCAAGATTGATTTTATGTTCTTTCTAATAAATAAAAGGACAAAAGAAACAAAAAATTAAAAATAGACAAACATTTAGAAAAGAAAAGATTGAGCAGTTACACATCTCACATACTAACACTTATTACAAAAGGCATGAGGATGATGTGTACATGTACCAAGTCAATTTCACTTTAGGCCTAAAAGGTGGAAGAGCACAAGATCAAGACTGGGAATGCGAGTAGTAAGTTTGGCAGCCTTACACAAAAGGGACAGCGGTCCAGTAGCTGAAGGGCTGTTGTATCCGACTTAAATACAAGTCGGAGAACTGGAATGGCCTAACCCTTTTTCTAGTAAGCCTTGGTGAAATGTAGGCACAGGCTAAGGAACAGTAAGTCAGTCTCCATATCATACATATTGTTTCTTCTGAGCTTGAGAGGCAAAGTCTTTCGCCTTCTCTTTAGCAGCAATAGCAGTCTCACGAGCCCTCTCAGTCGCTGTCTCTGCCAGGGTTCGCGTGGGTGTTTCTCCTGCATAACAATTAAAAGCAGCTTAGCAAAAGATGGAATTACAATTCTACTAAATGATTAATCATAAACCGTATTTCATATGACATTACGCCATCGGAGCTGCTGGATTCTTACCCTGCATTCTGGCCAAGGCATGTTCCAATCCTTTCATAGTTTTTTTTACACTGCTCTTAAACCTGGCAAGGCCAAATTCCTAAAGAGATGATGAAAACAGACCATTAAGAGCAACAAAAATCCATACCGTAGCCAAGTAATGTTGGAGGTTAACAGAGGTAATTTAAGCACAGACTAAACAGCTGCTTAGCTGTCAACGCCATACGAAATGTATCCCCTCACTGCTGGCTGTGCTATTTTTAGACCCAGCTGGTTACTTTGTTACCCCAGATTTAATGTATAATTCAACACAAAATGCAAGGTGCTGCACAATTTTACATAAACCTCAATAACTTTCCTTGTGTTGCCGTAGAAATAGATCCCCTTTGCCCCACTGACCTGAACAGCTCTGGAGAGGCCATACAGGCTGGATGATATCCAAGCCTCTCTCTTGATCTCTGTCCAGTTGCTATTGTCGGGGTTCACTCTGTACACACACCGCTCCTCCACAGACTAAAAACAAGTCACATTTGCAGACAGAGCCAGCTGGTATGAAACTCAAGAAGTGGACTTTACAAAAGCAATTCCTGGAAAACTGCTTCAAAATAATTACAGCCAAGCGGGACATTGTTGTAAGTTTGTTTTCTATTCAAAACCTGATGAATGGTAGTTCCCTCTCCAAAATATTTTACCTGATCATTCTTGACTTGAAAGGTAATGATAACCGAAATTGAATATAAATGCCTCAGTTGGAAACTGCAGTAAGTTAGTAGGTAACCCAGAGCCTAGTACTGTAAAAATAGGGACTGTTGAATTAAAACTTAAAACTAAAAAGCTGTTTTATCAAAATCAGAATCACACTAAGATTGCTTGGGTGTTTGTTCAGACTGGAGCTTGTAATGCACTGACATTCTGTTAATGTGCAAAAATCAATTTCTTTACACAGTGGAACCTCTGGTCACAAATGTTTCTGATCATGTACAAATCAGGTTATGGCCAAAAAATTAGCCAAATGTTAGCTCATGACCACAATTTCTGGTTGCGAGCAAAACACTGGTGGCCAGTTTCCCCTCTGGTTTGTACTACACGCCAACGATTCCCAACCTTTCTCCATCCATATCCCATTTTCTTTAGCTTGCTGAGCGAATACAGGGCCTAACAAAGACGACAATGTTGTTTTGAATTTCAGAAAAGTTCTAATGCGCAGGAAAAGGCAAGTCATATTTGACCGCTATTTCATGAAGTCTAGTCCACCAGCTAAACAACAAAAAACACCAACCCAACGAACCGTGCTTAAAACAAAACAAAACAAAAAAAAACAGTTTGTACAGTGTACACACACACACACACACACACTCGTAAACGGTTCGTAAGGGTCTAGCACAAACTCTTGCAATGTTAGTTTTCTCTGTTATTCAATGTTTTTACTTTTCTTTTACTATTACACTATGTATTCTATAGCATAATTAACATATTAAAAAATTATTTTCTGCTCAAAAATTTTAAAAAATTAATAAAAAAAACCAAAAAAAACACAGTTAGTACACTCTGGAAATAAGATAAATCTTATTTACATACAATCTTATGGGGAAATTACGTTCGGGTCACGTCCAAATTGTGGTTGTGACCAGAGTTTTGGAACAAATTATGGCCGTGACCAGAGGTTCCACTGTATTAATTGCCTAGACCCCAGACCAACTCTCAACTATGGTTAGATAAGGTGCAGCTTACCATGAGGTGTGCGTGACTGATGTTCCATGTGAAAGTAACCATGGTTCTATCCTTGGGATCCACTACAGAATCCTCAATGATGTAGGCCTTGCGTGCCATGTGGGCAGGCAGGAACTTCTCAGCCCAGCGAGGTGCTCGGTTTGTTTTGGTCAAGAGCCGTCTGGAGATGAGGCGGTTATCAGGAGTTACCTCCCGAAAAATGACGTCTTCAGTCAAAACATGATTACTGAGGGGAAAGAGAGAGTCAAAACACCTCTCCAAACTTCCACTACTAATAATACTTCTACTTCTAACTTCTACTAACCACCTTCAAACAAAGAGTTCTCTAATATATACAAAATTGTCCACTTTTTAAATAAATCCAACATTTTTCCTCCCTAAATGAATTCATATGCATGCGTTCGGAAAAAGTGTGTTCACCTGTAAGGGTTAGGATATCTTTGCCAGAATGCGACAGACACTTGGTCCCATGTGCCTTTAAGAAAGCCTGCACAGCTGAAATACTTCACCATTCTTCCCACTAATCCGTCCTCAGCAAAAATCTGCATGGAGAAAAAGAGTCAATCATTTAAAGACCACAAACCTTCAAGCAAAACACTAAAACTTGCCAAAATAGTCCTGTCAAACGACAAACTACTAATGAACAAACACACATTCACTGACCAAGTGAAATGTAGCTGCATTTAAAGAAAGACAAAAGGCATTTTCAGAAAAAGGATCGTTGAACCTTAGATTTGTATTAATAATTAAAATGTAAATAATGAAATAAAATAACTTAAGAACTAAAAAGTGACAGTAAACAAGTACTACTGCAGATTTGACATTCATGTTACTGCTTCCAAATTATACACGGGCAGAAATGTCACTCTCTCTCTCACACACTCACACACACACACACACACACACACACACACACACACACACACACACACACACACACGTTACTTCACTAAGAAAAAAAATACACCGAGCTTGCACAGTTGGATAGGTCTAGATTTATGTTGAGGCCCAGAAGAGTTAACTGTTAAAAACAGTCCTGCGAGCCTCTTTTTATTGAAAAAGACTGTGAAAAGAGACTAACTGTGGCATTGATTTAACTTTTAACACACCTTGTCTCGTGTGAGTGACCGGGACACGAGCACAGCAGAGCCCGTCCGGGTTTACACGCGGGTTTCCGGTTAAATGCTCTGGTTAGCAAGAAGGCTAACCACCTCAGAACATAACGAGTGAATGAAAACATTTCGTTTCGTGTCCAAGTATAGGTTTAAACACCAGACACGATGTGTACATAGAGTTATGGTTAAGGTGAGATATTTACCAGGTATTAATCAGGTCGTTCAGTTGGATTTCTTTGCCATTTCTTCTTCGTCCGACCCCCGAAGCTCCCCTCCACCAGAAGACGCTGCCGGAGAAACGAGCGGAAAGCAGGACTAAGCCCCGCCCATTCCACGTTCCAATGCGATCATCGACCCCTTACTCCCTACTTCTCCGGCAGAATCTACGTGGGTGCTTTAAGGTGTTGATCCTGCTTTGAAACGCCTTTCACTACAAGTTTGATCATTATCGAGCCTTTCCCGAGCAGAATTCCCTCCTGTCTCCATATAGTGCGCGACGTGCTAATTTATAGGACTCTTAAAACGTACACACTTTGTCCAGTATTTTGTGCACACAACGGCCTAAGTGAGGCGCAATGATTTTCGTGCACTACATAGAGAGCGAGAAACCATTTGAGATGTTGCCTGTCTAACTGCGATTAGAGGCTGTCCCTGTTTATGATGTCACAGTTGAGCCGGTTTGTATCGCGTGCTCGAATTATCTGCGATGTGTGTCATTCAGGATTGAAAAGCTTTTCTCAGGGCCGAGATTCCGTTTGCCTTTTGTCACTACTTAGTCACAACTAAGTAATAATTTTACAATTGTATTGCTGTCCACTTCACATTTCGTTGTAAGTGACAGAAGTTCTGTGAATGTATTTTTAATTTGCCCCTAAAGTGGTGCATCTTTCCCAGCTCTGTCTTTCTGTCTAGCCAATCAGTATAGGTCCTTTTCTCCCTCTTTACTGTCCAACCTCTCTTCACCTTATCTTCATCCTTTGCCACCTGTTTCTTCACCCTCTGCTTCATCTCCTTGTACTCCTGTCTACTTTCTTCATCTCTCTCACCATCCCATTTCTTCTTCACCAGTCTCTTCTTCTGTATACATTCCTGAACCTCCTCATTCCATCACCAGGTTTCCTTATCCTCCTTTTTCTCTCCAGTTGTCACATTGAGCACCTTTTCCAGCTACTTTTGCAGAAGTTGCCCAGCAATCTGGTAACTCTTCACTACCTCCCAGTGCCCGTCTTAACTCCTGCCTGAATTCCACCTTTCAGTCTTCGTCCTTAATCTTCCACTATTTGAACCTTCACTTTGCCTTCACTTTTCCTCTTCTTGACCTCCAAGGTCATCCTGCTGACCACCATCCTATGCTGTTTAGCTACACTCTCTGCAGTCACTACTTTGCTGTCTCCAGTCTCCTTCAGACTGATGCTCCTGCAAAGGATATAATCTACTTGTGTGCATCTTCCTCTTGTATATCACCATGTGCTCCTCCCTCTTCTCAAAATAAGTATTTACTAAAGCCATTTCCACCCTTTTAGGAAAATCCACAACAATTTGACCTGCTTTTTCCTCTTCCTCACCTATTTATCCAAGCTTGGGCACAAAGAACTACACTGGCATGTACATCCCTCGTGCCTGGGATGCCATTTCAAAAATGTATTACATGAAAACATTAGAAATATTTGTAAATGTAAATTTACAATATGTAAGTGTGAGTAGGTTTTTATAGCCTTTAGTAACACGTTATTTTGCTACTAAGATCAAACTATTGGTTTTGAAGAAGGCGCATCAGGTCTGTTTTTAGTGCATTGACATTCACTGTTTGTTGGAATTCTGTTTACTAATGTCAGAACTTTTGCTGCAAGGAAATATTTCCTTTTTGGTGTTAGCAATAAAAAGACGTGACTATGAGTCACGGAACACAAATATCGGAGTGTTCAGGACTGGGAGCAGGTCTTGTGGACAGACCAGAGTAAATTTCAGTTATCTGGGGGTAACCAGAGGGTTTATGTATGGTGGTAGACAGGACAAAGAGCAGCACAGAATGTGTTATTGCTACAGATGAAAGAAGAAGGTAGATAGATAATGGTCTGGGAGTGGAAGATCTGGAGTCCAAATTAAAGGGAAAATAATCATAAAAAGAGAAAATTATCACTCAGTTTTTCAACATCACACTGTTCCTTGGATTTACCTTGGATTTATCTTTGGAGAAAATTTAATTCTTCAACAGGATCTGATCTAAAGAATTCTTCATAATTGTGCCACAAATATCATGTCCAGTCCAAACAAAATAAAACATCTAGAGAATTAAGATTGCCCTCCCCAGTCTCTAAATCTTTCTCTCATTGAGCTGACATGAGACAAGCTGGAACTACATATTCAAAATGAGCAAATAGAATTTGAGACAGAACTGTATGGATGCCTTAAAGAGCTCTGGGGAGTAGTCTTGTTGTAGGATACTCGACAGTGGACCAAGAGGTTCAAATGCTACCTTCAGTGCTACCTCTGTGGTATTGTGGTTCCTGAGCAAGACGCTTAACCACAGCTAGGTCCAGGGAGACTGTCCCTATATTAAGGAAATGGACTCTTACACCTCCTCTTCTGCCTCCTGCCTTTTTGTCAGTGCCACTGTCTCCAACCCATACAACATAGCTGGTCTCGCTACTGTCCTGTCAACCTTCCCTTTTTACTCTAACTGGTATGCGTCTGTCACAAATCACTCCAGCCCCTCTTCTCCACCCATTCCAACCTGCCTGCACTCTCTTCTTTACCTCTCTTCCACATTCGCCATTACACTGAACTGTTGATCCCAAGTATTTAAACTCCTCCACTTTTGTCACCTCCACTCATGCATCCTAACCACCCTACTTTCCTCCCTTTCATTCACACTCATGTATTCTGTCTTTGCCCTACTCACTTTCATTCCTCTCCTCTCCAGAGCATATCTCCATCTCTCCAGATTCTCCTCAAGCTGCTCCCTACTCTTACTACAGATCACAATATCATTAGCAAACATCATCGTCCATTGGCTCAGTGCTGATCCTTGATGTAATCCAACCTCTACATTAAATGCATCCGTCACTCCCACTGCAGATCTCACCACTGTTACACTGCCATCATACATATCCCGAACTACTCTCACATACTCCCTTATCACTTCTGCAGTAGTTTCCCAGCAGTCCGGTAGATCTAGAACACCTCACAGTGCCTGTGTTAACTCTTGCCTGAATTCCACCTTGCAGTCCTCCTCCTTCAGCTTCCACCACTTGATCCTCGACTCTGCCCTCACTTTCCTCCTCTTCATGACCTCCAAGGTCATCCTAGCGACCACCATCCTATGCTGTTTAGCTACACACTCCCCTGTCACTACTTTGCAGTCTCTGATCTCTTTCAGACTGACCCTCCTGCAAAGAATATAATCCACCTGTGAGCATCTTCCTCTACTCTTATACGTCACCCTGTGCTCCTCCCTCTTCTTAAAATAAGTATTAACTACAGCCATTTCCATCCTTTTTGCAAAATCTACAACCATCTGACCTTCAGCATTCCTCTCCTTGACACCATGACTACCCATCACCTCCTCATCACCTCTGTTCCCTTCACCAACATGACCATTAAAATCTGCACCAATCGTCACTCTCTCTCCCCTGGGTACACTCTCTATCACTTCATCTAACTCTCTCCAGAATTTTCCTTCTTCCATCTCACAACCAACTTGTGGAGCATAAGCACTAACAACATTCATTATCACACCTTCAACTTCCAGCTTCAAACTCATCATCCTCCCTGACACCCTCTTCACTTCCAAAACACTCTCCACATACTCTTCCTTCAGAATAACACCTACCCCATTCCTCCTTCTATCCACACCATGGTAGAACAGTTTAAACCCTCCTCCAATACACCTGGCCTTACTACCCTTCCATCTAGTCTCTTGCACACACAAAATGTCAACCTTCCTTCTCTCCATCATGTCAGCTAATTCTCTACCAGTCATGCTGCCAACATTTAAAGTCCCAACCCTCACTTCCACTCTCCTCCCCTTCTCTCTCCTTCTCCATCTGGACATGCCTTCCTCTTCTTCTTCTTCTTCTTCTCCTTTGGCCAACAGTAGTCCAATTTCCACCAGCACCCTGTAGGCTAACAGCACTTGTGTCGATCGTTGTTAACCCGGGCCTCGACTGATCTGGTATGGAATTCTGTACCGTTGTCCACATATTGATTTGGCAAAGTTTTACACCGGATGCCCTTCCTGACATAACCCTCCCCATTTACCCGGGCTTGGGACAGGCACAAGGAAATACACTGGCTTGTGCATCCCTAGTGGCTGGGTTACAATACTATAATATTTGATGTACTTAATTAATGGTGGTCTATTGTATGAAATTGTTCATTAAGTATGGAAGCCCATATGTTTCAGAAGCAGCTTCAATTTGACTCAGGGAGCCACTAAACAATGCAATTATACTAGACCAGTGTTTGCTTTATTTTCAATGTCAACTTGCAACCTCCTAGTAGAGCCAGTAAGGGGCAGACTTTACTCATATTTGACACTATTCAACGAAACACCACTCTGACAGCTTTTTCTTATGGTTTGTCAATTACTGCCACAAATATTTGGATCATTGTGATTACATATTACACTCATTTAATGTATGATAAGCTATGTTCATGTCTGAAACTGAAGCTAGTGAAAATGTCCCAGTGGAGTTTAAGCCAGAGAACAGCCTGTAGCAATTCTGTTGGATAAATGGCTGCTAACAGCTTTGTCTGTTATGGGAATATATAAGATTGGAAGACAAATATATCACATTTATATTCACATGCTTTACAAACATCATATTCTTGTGACAAGAATAGTCACTTTACTTTACTTACATATATTCCTTATTAAGCTCTCGGTATGTCTTTGCTTTGGCTTAGTGAGTGTTACACTTTGCAAGCCACTGGATCAGAGGATGCAGAAGTTGGGGTAACTATTTTATCCTTGAAAAATGTTTAAAAATGTGAAAAATAAAATACAAATGATTACAAGAGAGGAGGCTGGGCCTGTGATAATTGTCATTGCTTTCTTTTTCAGCATCATCAGCATCTATTATTTTAGTGAAGGGTGCAATATAGCTGGGACATTCATATTATACATGCTCCTCCATGCTATAAATATTTCAAGGTGAGGATATTTTTCTGTCAGTAAAGAATGATAGAACTTGGCTTATTAAGCCATTCAAAAGATGACTTTCTGTGTGCAATACACAGGTGACTATGAAGATCAATTAGCATTATAACTACTAATTCAGTGATGCAGTAACAATAAATAATGCTTTAACTCATTTTTGAACTGTGATTTACTGCTGTAAATGCTAAGGTAAATGCTATTCCTGGAAACCATCCACCTACAAACGGCCTAGTGGTCGATTGGGACTTGATTGATTAAGCCATTGAACAGGTGTCATCTGTTAATAGAGCAATTTTAATCATGTAGTTTTCTCATGTAAATTGGAATTTACACAAACTGCTCAACACCACAGTCATATTTTGCACAATTTCACCTCGGCAGTTCCGTTTTACTGCAATAAATATGCAAAACCACAAGTAGATCTGACAAGCACTGATTACAATCTGTCATCAGTGAAATTAACAGCTTATACATAGTGAAACACATTGAAAGTCTTTACACCATTAGATACAGCTGAATACAAAAAGCAAATTTAATCAAAGTTGAGATGTTGATAGCAAGTCTGAGCCTTATAAGAATTTTTCTTTGTTTGTAAGCCATGGATGAGATCAGACAGCAGTTGTTGGTTGCCCATCATTGTAGGCGTTCACGATTAAACCTCGCAGGGATCGAGTTCGGAATGAGCCTTCGGGATGAATGGTGTCAGGCTTGTGCTCACAACGGAAGAACATGAGGAAGCCGTTCCTGTAGTTCTTGTTCATCCAGCCATAGAGCAAAGGGTTGGTAAAAGTCGAACACATGGCCACGATGTGAAACAAAGTGTATAGAAGCTTGTACTCTTTAAACTTTAGGATCAGGTCAAGGTCACTGGCCAGCTGGAACACATGGAAGGGAAGCCAGCACACGGCAAACACTGCAACCACCAGGGCCAACATCTTCGTAGTCTTCTTACGACGGTTGATGTTGTCGTTGCGGTTGGAGGGGCTCACATGGTTCTTCAGCTTGACCCAGATACACACGTAAGCATAGCTTATAATGCCCAATGGAAAGACATACTGTAGAAGAAGCATAGAGAGACTGTAGATGATGGCGTCCCGGTTTGTTCCGTGGGGCCATTTTTCAGAGCACACAGCAATCCGCAAGTTAATGTAGGGGATCTCCTCGTAGCGATATTCTCTGAAAATAGCCAAAGGTCCAGCCAGGACAGCTGCAAAGGCCCATGTAAGGCCAATGATGACAAAGCTGGCGCACCTGGTAAGGCGCTGGCCCAGGTGGAACACGATGCATCTGTAGCGTTCCAGGGCGATGACAGTTAGGGTGAGGACAGACACATGAACACTTAGAGCTTGGGCGTAAGGCACCATGTGACACATAACTGCCCCAAACTTCCACTCATCCAGCAAAGTGTACACCAATGTGAAGGGCAAGCACATAGTGTCCACCATCAGGTCAGCCAAGGCAAGGTTGGCGATGAAATAATTGGTAACTGTGCGCATGTTTCTGTAAAGAATTACCATGTAAATTACTAATGCATTACCAACCAGACCCAGTAGAATTATAAGTGAATAAGCTGTTATAAGGGTGATTTGAACACTTAGGTGCTTAGTAATGTCGTCCACAAAGACAGGCTTATGAAGATCCATGCTGTCATTTCCCAGGCTTTGGCTTTCTCCTCCATGGGGAATATCAATGGTGCTGTTTGCTGGATCTGAAGGGCCCATGATGTTCTGGTTTTCTTCTCAGATCAGTCCAAGAACATTTGGCATGAACCTGTTGCAGAGATTTAAAGTCACACTTATCTCAGGTTGACCAAGAAAACAGTATTTCAAACAATATATGTATATAACGACAATGACAAATGTATTATGAACATAAAAAATTCAGCCCAAGGCTAAATATTTATTCAATGGTGTGCAATGATGGCTACAGAATCCTCCAGTCCTCTAAGTTTATATGCTACTGGCAGACAGGAAACTCAACTGTGAAGTGTTTTAAAGTCTTTTAAATTAATACCAGTAACAAATGACACAGTGGCGAACTGACAAAAAACCATTCGTATCCCAAAAAGGGTTGGATCATGGAAAAAGGTCAAGCACCCCTGATGCCTTGGTGTCCAAAGCAACAAATACAACAGGGAACGGAGAAAGGAGTTCCCAGAAATGGAGTTTGGGGCAGAAGATTTAGATCAACAGATCAACAACTGTTGATTTAAATAGTATGAACATTCTACTCCTTTTCTTTCAGCTTCTCCTTTTAGGGATCCCTACAGTGACTTGCCTGTTTCCATTTGTTCCTGTCCTTTGCATTTTCCTCTTTCACACCAACTAGCATGTCCTCTCTCCCCACATCAAGCTTCTCTTTTCTTTGGCCTTCCTCTTTTCTTCTCACTTTTATCAGTGCCACCATCTCTAGCCAATATAACAAAGCTGTTCTCACTACCTACCTGTAAACCTTTCCTTGCAATTTTGCTGAACCTGTTCCAACCTGCCTGAACTCTCCAATACAAATAAATACTTAAAAAAACTAAAATGTAAAACATCAACATATTAATGTGAGGCACACTTTCAGCCAATCTTCATTTTAGCTCTGTCTAATTGAAAGACCAATGAATTTGTTTGAGAAGTCTAATTAATGGACCCCTGTATTGTATGGTCTCAAGTAAAGATTATTTTGAATAATTTCATCCCAATTTTTTATATTTACTACTGAGAATAGAACGCTTTGTTGAGCACCTTTCTTCCCATTTCCTCTTTTATTGTTTTACAAATCAAACCAATTATTATTATTATAATTGTTATTGTAATCAGAAATTTGAGTCTATGGAGCATTTGATTCAATTTCCAGAAGACTGCTAAGAGCCTCAAAAGTACATTAGGAGTCTTACATTACAAAGCCAACATAGTTCTGTTTTTTCTGACCTATTTGGTAGTTTTAATTCCATCCTTTACACATTCTTTAATAATGAATAATGAATATCAAGATTTCAATTTCCAAATGGTTTAATTCTTGGATGAACTGTGGATGGGTTTCTTTTCATGGCAAGTTTTTTGTTCTCAATACTGAGGAAGCAATGTCTAAGCAAACCATGACCCTAGGTGTAGTAGTCAGTCCTTATACATGTAGCTTGTTTACTTTCGGGAAAATGTTTAATCTCAAAGTAGTGGCATTTCAGTGCATTTAAAAATGCATTGAAGAACACTGTCCCAAAAAATAGTGAGGTGGCTGTCATAAATGAGCAACTAGTGCTTTGACGTCCCTTGCTTTCAAAGAAAAAAGGCATCAAAGAAAGGTTTAATTCTTGGCATCCACATTATTACTTGCTGCTAACAAATGACTAGAACATTGTTTCCCAGCCCTGGACCTGCAGGCACATTGCCTTGCACATTTGATGGATTTCACTTCTCTCAACACTGATCCAACTAATCAGCTCATTAGCAGCCCCTTTATTGAGTTGTAGTGAATGTCCTAAAGCATGAAAGTACTAAAATGTGCAAGGGACTCTTAAATGCTGGTGATGCTGAAGTGTTTGAGCTATCGATAGTTGTAATTAGTAAGTGAGAGGTTAGTCCTTCTGTTAGATATTATCACGTTGTAAAGATGGGTTGAAATCAGTGGTGTTTATGCAAGTGTTCACACCATTCTTCATTTTAAAGGGTACAAGTTAAATATAACCTCACATGTTAGAAGAATCTTTGGGCTGAGCAACAAAATCTTACAAATTAAAAATACATGCATTTGCCCTCTCCCACACATACTTGACACTAGAAAATAGATGACTTTTGTTTTCAAAAGTCTGACTTTCCTGAGCTGGTCCCTGAGTATGAATAATTTATCTGTGGGTCACTTGCAGCTGGAATATTGAAAGACATTACATTAAAAATGTTCATGAGCTTCTTATATTAAGGAGGGAGAGGAATCCATTAAAGTTCAGTTCAGCAGCTACGTAAAGTAACACTACGCTAGGGGTATATTTTTCTGGAAGGTTCAGCTCATGACCTGAACAACCCACTATATTGCCATTTAAGCCGATTACCAGACTTGAAATATAATAATGTTCTGCTGCAGGGTCCACTGCCATTGGGGCGAACAGAATATTGGCAATAAGCAGCTTGATATTTGGTCTTTGGTCATTAGGGACTGCAAAACATATCTAGGGGACTTGGGTGGCCTTTTATAAACTAACAGATGAGACTTGAATGCCTTGAAAAGGCATTTTCTTTGTTGGTTTCTTGACCAATTAAATGCATTTGTGTGATTATTAGGTTGTCAAAATGTATTTAATAGAGCTTTGTAAAATGCCCCAGGCCTACTGAGTCACAGAAGTGTGTTTGTATAAGAAAAACACTTTTTCTTCAATTTGTCATTACGCAGAGGATAATTTCGAAGCAATTATGTCTTGTTTGAAACCAGCAGAACAGCACTTAGTCCGAAAGAAGGTCCCAAACAATTTTACAGACATTTTACATATTGCATAGACTAGGAGCTTGCCTTTCTTTGCCACAACAGATAGAAGATTGCTGAAGATTGCCTGCCATTGCAGTGCTCGACAGGCCTGCACTAACAAGCACCCCTTTTCTTGTAGACATTAGGGTAGCATCAATGGACTAAACGACTTATTCAAATGTCTCTTTGAACTTTACGACTCTACCATCTAGGCCCTTTTTGTAGAGCCGTTCTGAGATGCAGCGCACTAAAGAAAGACACCCGTTACTAAAAGGTCATCTCCTTAGTGATAGACAGTCATTGCATCTCAAAAAGCAGTGTCCTCTCACTGAACATTTCTACAGGCGAAGGAGCCGCCCAAATAACTTGGAAGTCGAAAGAATAAGAAGGTGAATTTACGATTCACTTATAAGTGGAAAATTGTACTTTGGAAATGGTTTCATTTAGGAAATGCTTTAGCATCACCTTATCAGCAACATCATTTGTCATTCCTACAGAGATAAGTGTCAACTTGTAAAATTGTATTGCATCCTGAGGGCAAAACGCTTTGGAAAAAAAAATCTTCTGAGAGTGTGTACGTGTTTGTGTGTGAGTGTGTGTGTGTGTGTGTGTGTGTGTAATTGTGCACATGAACAGTGAAGCAATAAACAGTCAGGGTGGAAATGAGAGCAGTGTCTAATGTGATTGACTGCATCTCCTGAACAAGGTTCAGCTTGTACCCTATTTGTGACACTGGGTTCTACAGCTTGTCACCCCGAGCTGTTTTTAGGTCTCAAAATATTATAAGAGTAGTCATGGCTAGTTTGGGAAAAAAAAAAAACAAATCAGTAATGATTCTCCCCTGGAGGCTTAAATTAAACAGATTTCAAAGCACTGCTAGCTTTGCTTCTCAACTTTGTCTTATGGATGGAAGCCTCGAGCTATTCTGCAGCCAGGTGCCTCGCCCACTTGAGTCTCTTTCCTTGGTTGACTCCAGCGCTTTGACACTGTACATGATTACAGGTGGGAAGCATTTCAGCACTTTTTCATCTAAGATCACTTCTCAATGCCTCTGCTAGTATGTCCGGCTATAATGACCACAAGGCTGACTCCCTCAGGAACACATCAGGCTTTTACTGGTAATCACGGCATCCTCAACTGCAACAGGCGTTAGTGTTTAAGTCCTACGGCACATTATCATGAACACAAAACACTATTTAATTCCAGCAGACGCTCCTATTGTTTAAAAATAACTTTATAGCATGAAAACCTAATAGTCAGAATATAATAAGAGTTATAACAATATAACTTGCTCTTATAATAAGAAGAATATAATAAGATAATGTCTGTGCAATCAAGTAAATCTGAAGAAAAACAAAAATAACAGTATTTTGGCTGAACTGAGCCTTTAAGCACCAATTAAATTAGGCCATTTTAATAAGCACCAATGCAATAAACACTTGCAGGTACACAAAGCCTTAGAAAGTTTTAATAAGCTGAAGCTAGCCTGTTGTTTCAGCAGCATAAATCCCTCTCACCGCCGAAAAAGGGGATTCTCGGGTCGATCTGACACAGAGATGAGACTGGACTCACCTGGTGCTCCGATGAGAGCCGGTGTCGAGGGCAGATCCGGCCGCCGCTCTCTGACTCTCCGCTCGCGCATCCCCGCCGCTGCAGCCGGAGGAGAGCCGGTCAGTCCGTCCAGCTCTCAGCGCCGAATCACACTCAGCGTCCACTCTGAGCCTCTGCGCTGACGAATGAGAGAAAGGTGCAGTTTGGAGCCACCTTCTCCGCTGTTTGAGGGCTGCCTGTAAGGTTCACCTCCACGGGCTGCTCTAATAACATCATCCAGTGATGGAGATTTCATTAATGAAGCTCTGAAATGGCCCAGTTCTGCTCCGAGCCCGTGGGCTCTCAGTGTGAGCTGGTGATTCGAGGAAACTCACAGGGATGTCTGCCAGCAAACTGGGCAGAGTGCATTACAGATTCATTTCTAATGGTAATGATCATTGTGAGCACTGTATGACTCTGTAATTGTGATTATGAGAACAAGATTTATTAGACATGCCATCAATTTGACCAGCTGTCAAATATTGCAAGATTAACTATGGATGCTTATATAGCAACAATAATAATAATAATTATTATTAGAATTATAGCTGGCAAAATCTTATTCATCTTATATAATATATAATAATCTTATATATTATTGTCATTGAGTCAATAACAACTGAAATGTTAAATACTGGATGGAAAAATGAAGAAATCTGATCCAATCCTGTAACAAAGTGAGCCTGAAAAGGCATACGTTCTCTGTGTATTCAGTCTTATTATTGTCTTCTTACTACCATATGTATGGGTTTAATTGATTAAAGCACTATTCTATGAAGTAAGTGCTTGTATGTAAGGAAATTCTAATTATTATTCTTTGGTTGTTGACTTTCAAGATCAGGTGCTCTGCACCTAGTTCTAGTGTTGGTTCTCTCAGAGTGACCCTAAACGTGACCCTCCCAAACCTTCCATCATTTGGTTTTGCAGTGACAGTGAAAGGATCTTCCAGTTTAAGGTACATAGTGCTTTCTGCCAATGTCAGGGGATTTTCTTAAAAGCTTAATAATCGGTAGACTGTTGTTCTGTTATAATTGAGGCACTTAGACAAATGTATTAGGCTACACAGTCATTCAGCGCTTATCACTGAGCATTAGAAAGAATGGATTTTGCCCAAAACAGTAACAAGGCAATAAAAAAGTGCACTTGACCATGTCGGATTGACAAAATGGGCATCCACCAATCAGACTTGGAAAGAGATGCATTTGCATAAAAACAGTGCTTGATGTGAGTCACCAGTGTGAGTCAGAAACCACTAATCTGAATGCTCAAGCCACCGTTCTTCCTGTACCTCCCTCCTGGAAAGGATTTGTGGTTAATTGAGGCTGAAGCTTGTTATTGTGCTCTGGTGACTCTGAGGGATCATGCTCTTGCCCACCTGAGACGCTGGACATTGCAGACAGGCACAACGGTGGTCCTGCAGATGCAACCGGCCACGCTTATCTGAGCTGACACTGCCTTGAGAGTTTGTGGTTCAGGTGTCATTGCTACCGAAGCACTGACTCCATTTCTGTAATCTCCACCATAACATCCCCTGCATTTCAATGTGACCTGTGTAACCAAGAGTCAGAACCATTTCATTCATGCTTTTATTTTATACGCATTTCCACACAATAGAGCACCAGCTTCCCTTTGTTTGAACACTTTATGACAAGTGGCTCAGCACAACTGGTCCCATACGTCCTTACATGGATATATGTTTTCATGTGTTCCTAGATTATTGTTTTGCTGAAATGGCATTGCTTAGAATAAAATGAAATAAAGAAGGCCCATATACATAATATTTTGTAGGCCTAATCATAAAGAACTCTGCAAGACCTCTGAAGGTGTTCCATAATGTCTGGCACCAAGATATTAGTGTAAGATTCTTTATGTCCTATAAGTTGCAAGGGGGCTCTAGCTTGTCCAGGACATCCCACAGATGCTCAGGCCCTTGTCAGATTTGCTCAGCTCCCTACTTTTGCCCGCTTTCCAGTTTCCAAACTATTTAAGCAATCAGGAGCAGTTGTAATGTTATTAACCTATCAGTGATTTCCTGTTGTGCCTGATTAGTATATCTTACAACTTTGTTGCAATTTGCCAAGTGTTGCTTATAGCAGCAGTTCTAAAACTTTTCTCGTGTAAGGCCTCCTTTGTGGATATTTTAGCATTTCACTGCTTTTCCCACGCCCACTCGCCAGTATCTCAAAAGTTTATCACACTTCCAACAGTTCATGCTGGAAACTATGATCATTTAAAAATAGAAAAATGCCTTTCTATGCTTGTGCTTGATGTAAAGTAGCAAAGAGGAGAAAATTGGATTTGCTGCTGTTCGTTAAACTATGAACAGCATTCCCAGCAGGCCACAGCACTGCTCAGGTCAGCATATTTCCTGCTCTAGCACACCTGCCTCAACTCATGAGAGGCTGATGAGAGGTGCTTCAGTAAGGAAAAAAGCTCTTAGTATAATAGCTCATCACTGTGATGGCACTGTGCAAGTTATCGCCAAAAATGTAATTTTTCAATGGGAGCACTAAATATTAAAATCAAACACATGACATTGTATATCTGCCTTATATAGAGTAATACCCCAGATTCTGACACATCTGTTTTATACTTTTCATGTTCAAGTTACAAAGCAGCCCAACCTGCTTAGTCATCTGGATATGAAAGTGTGCTACACTTTGAATTCAATCAGTCAAACTGAAACCACAAAAATCTGAAAATGTAATCAGCGTCAATCAAACTAAAATCACAGTTGACCTTTTTTTTACCTTGTTAGTTTGTCTCAGAATGTTTTCTTGTTATTTTTGATTGGCGTAGAGTTTTAAAAACTATTTTATTATCAGAACATGTTTCCTTAGCACACTTAATTTAGTTAATGGCCCCGAATGGCTTTAGATTAAATGAACACTAAATGCTCAGAGGCCTGGGCTCAGTCAAAAAGGAAAAAACAGGACAGGACTTTGTATGCCCCTAGACTCCAAACCATTCTTCGTTATATTGATTTTATCAAAAGGGCAGAGCGTATTACTTTAGCATTAAATATATATTGCAGAAAAAAGCAGGCTTTACTACACAGAACAGTCCAACCATAATGCTATGTATACTTACCTGTACAGTGTAAACCAAACAAATTCAGTCACAAAATACATGAAGGCCCATATAAAACATACATTCTTCCTTCATCACAGTGCTGCAGGTCTCCACAACTCAACGCTCACTGCAACTGCACTACTGTGAGACCAGATCAGCTAAAGGCACCATTTCACCACTTTGTAAAACTCCACATGGAGAAGACAGAAGTAGATTTACAGCAAAATTTCAACAATAATATTAAAGTGAAAGTGTCTATTTTTGTCATTGTGAAACACAGCACAGCACACAGTTAGTCACAATGAAATTCACCCTCTGCTTTTCATCCACACACACCGTGCAGCAGGGGACAGCTATTTAAAGCACCCAGGGAGCTGTGATGAGACGCTACCTTGCTCAAGGGTACCTCAGGGCAGCTACTGGTTTGGGATTCGAATGCATGACCTTCTGATCCTGGAGCTAACTCCATAATTACTAGGCTACTGCTGCCCTAGCCTCTGCATTTAACCCATATACACACACGTACAGCAGGGGGCAGCTATTGAAAGCATCTGTGGAGCACTGATGGGGATGGTACCCTGCTCAGTGGTAGCCCATGACATTCTGATTCTCGGACCTAGTCCCTAACCACTAAGCCACCACTGCCCTAGGTTACATATACATCTAGGGATTAATTGCATGATGTTACAAAGCAGATTAATGAGGGCAAAATAATAGGAGGTTTCCAAAAAAGAACTCATCAAGTACACAGCTGAGGAAACATTTTACACGTTTCATTCAAATTTCTCACACCCTCACTTCTGTGGAAAAAATTTGAGTTTAAAAGAGTTTTTCTAAGGTAATTGATGTAAATACCTCACTTACTGTCTTAATACTATATTATTTGCGATGCAACAGTAATCATATAAAGGTGACTATAAAGGTAAATTGAAAAATGTTAGTTTAACAGGGATGTCCACCTCCATACCTCCATCCGAGCTGCTTATCCTAACCAGGCTCACAGGTTTCAAAGGCCTATCACTGATGGCAAAGGTGGAGAAACACCCTGGATAGGCCTCCAGTCCATCACAGAGAAAAAACACATAAAATCACATGGACACCTTGGGCAATTTAACATCTCAGATCAGCCTTATATGCACGTCGGTGCTGTGCACAGGCTAAAAATCAAATTCAGGGTCCAACACTGAGGATACCTTTTAGAAATTAATAGAGAGAGAGAGAGAGAGAGAGAGAGAGAGAGAGAGAGAGAGAAAGAGAGAGAGAGAGAGAGAGAGAGAGAGATTTCTAGAGCTGGAAGACAAATGGACACATCACATGGATGGACATCTCTTCATCAAAAAAAAGGTTTTATTTATTATTCTGAGGTTAATCTGTCTTGTGGCCAGACTGTGAACATTGTTTATGTAATCTACTGATGTAATGGCATTGAAACAACACTTTTAACTTTATTTTTTCAGAGGACGGTGTGCAGTTTTCAGAATGTAACTGCAGGACTGCATGAGAAATACAATATTGTTCATCAATAATGGTTCAAACAGTGGTGGTCGATAATGTTTAATGTAAAAGAAATACCAAGTCAATAAGAAATTGGTCACCACATCAGGATTTACAGACTGAATTCATCCAAGCCTTTTGTGTTGTTGGAAGAAACCAGAGCAAACTCTCTCCAGAGAACATGCAAACTCCACACACAAAGAAGACCCAGCTCTCCTCAGGAATCGAACCGAGGACCTTCTCACTGTGAGGAAATTACTTGGATTAATAATGCTTGGCTTTTGTGAAATGTGCAATGGTGACTAATGCATCCAAAACGCACCTTAAAACCTGACATTTTAATCTGGTTTAAAATGAAGAGGAAGAGGAAGAGGAAGATGGGAAGGCATTTGAGGTGAAATAATACCAAGACAAAATCTTTTTATAGACTTCCTGCCATTTTATTATTTCCACAATGTATAAAACAGTTCACACTTTCCTGGGCAGTAAATAAAGTGATTAAATGTGTGTTGCAGACATTGTGGCCTCTGGTTTCCTTTCACCGACACTGTAAATCCGATTTTTTTCTGAAGTGAACTTTTCACACCAGTGTGAACGACTGAATTCTGCAGATTTATTATAAACAGCTCCCTATATTGGACGTATTTACATTTTATTCTACACAGTAATCGTGCAGACACGTATCTTCTACGTTGATTCACTCTGAAGTTCCTCATTTGCACGGTTTTGCCCTTGTTTGGGGCGAGATGTTGAGAGTTAACGCAGCTGAAAGTGGTCAGTCCGGTCTTCCGGGTTTTCCAGCAAAGGCACCATCAACGGCAACCGCGCTTAAACACACACACCGACACACACGCGTTGGACCAGAGGCTACACACAGGACAAGGAGACGGTAGAGATCTTCTAAATACCGCATTAAAAAAAGTCTCGCTAGTTCACTTTTCTAGCCTGTTTATTAGCTTATTTGTGCTGTGTTTACCTGCGTGCTGAATGCTAACCGCTAACGTAGCCTAGCTCACTCCTCTAGTGTTGTTTTCATGATCAAGGCTTTTCTTTTTTTAATTCAGATTATCTCATCTTCAGTTCTGTACCTATCTACAGATAACGAGTGATATATTCTGTGTGTTCTCAAGTTGTCTTCTTTTCTGTTGCAGCTAAAACTTGTTTACTGTTCCACCAAAGTCCTTGCAAACAAAAGTTTGCTATGTAAACAAAACGCAGGCCCTTGCTTGTTCAGCAGACCCTACAGTTATTATTCACTGAAAAAAAGATAAACTGATTGGTCCAGATTTGCTGACAGGGTGTTTTCCCCCTCTTTCTCCATGTCGCATGACTGAGGAGTGACAGAAGTGGAAGTGAAAGTAAAAAGATCCAGTCTTTCCAAATGGCGACGAGCGGCCCTATGAGCCAGGCCACCCTGAGGGAGGACCTCACCTGTGCCATCTGCTGTGACCTGTTCACTGATCCAGTCATGCTTGGCTGCATGCACCACTTCTGTAAGCGCTGCATTACCACTTACTGGAGGAGCCTCCGGGGACCAGTGCTGTGTCCCCAGTGCCGGCAGGAGTTCCCCAGCAAACACTTCCAGACCAACTACCTGGTGGCGGGCCTGGTCGACAAGGTCAAAGCAAGTGCATCGGCTGGCTACTTGAAGAGCTTAACGGTAATGACTGTTTTATTCACACTACAAAATATATTTCAAGTGTATTTACAGCATCTGGTTCCAGCGATGATCCTGAATGACCCACAAAAATACCACAACCAACATAAAGACCTGTTGAGAAAATCAGTTAGGTGTTTGGATTAGAGGTTCACTGGTGGTTTATTCTATCATTGATGTACTGAAGTATTGAATCACTGGCATAAATTAAAAGTTTGT
Organism: Hepsetus odoe; assembly: GCA_017165825.1. Classification (NCBI taxonomy): domain Eukaryota; kingdom Metazoa; phylum Chordata; class Actinopteri; order Characiformes; family Hepsetidae; genus Hepsetus; species Hepsetus odoe. Next base: position 7,979,221 of record CM029376.1, read on the forward strand.
AATAGTAAATTAAGAGTTTGTAATAGTAATAATAAAATGTTTATTAATGTTGGTCTATGAAAAACAAACAGAAGTAATTCATGGCATATATTCTCAGAGACCTTCAGCGTGATCTGCAATTTTCTGATTCAGTTCTTTATACAACTACAAATGTGTTATTTTTACTTAGAAATTGTACCAGGAGTGTTGAAACGTTTGTATACGACAGTATTAAAACATTCCAGAAGTTTTCTTTTCTCTGTATTTTGTGACTATCACAAGACTGGTGAAGAGCACATGACATGCCCATTTTAAGAAATGCAAACCTGGTACAAGTTTATTGGCTTATAACTTTTTATTGATTTTGTGATTATTTCTCTCCAGTGTTACTTATTCACAGACAAAATGAATCAGTGCTACTTTAGACGATCAGCTCTGGTTTTAATTTACTTGCTTATTAACCGGGAATGTTGAAAGTTGAAGGATAAATGTAATTACTGCCTGAGAAAGGGCAATAAATGATTACATCATCAATGGATTAAATCAGCGTTTTATATTATTTTTATGTGCTGTAATGTTATTGCTTTGGTAAAATATATCAGGAATGTGTGTCCATGATTGTTTTGTCATTTGTCCAGAAAAAGCTCAAAGACCGCCTGGAATCCCATAAATTACAAAAGGAAGAAATGGCCAACATGATGCAGAAAGATGAGGAACAGATTGATATAATAAGAGTAAGTGAATTCTAGAACAAGGAAACGCTACTTGCAGTGTCTCTCGCTGACTTAACTCACTCATGTTGTTTCTCTCTTTTATAGAAAGTGGGAGTTGAGCTCCGGAACCGTGTGCACAGTGAATTCCAGGCCCTGCACTACTTCCTGCAGGCTGAGGAGGAGTCTGTGCTGGAGGAAATGAAGAGGGATCAAGAGAAGCTGGAGCAGGGCCTGGAGCGCCACCTGGAGCTCCTGCGTGCAGGTGTTTGTGAGCTGGAGCAGAACATCAGTGCAATCCAGCAAGCTGCCAACTCTGTTAGCTGCCATGTACTTGCAGAGGTGACAGTCCATTTTCATAATTTATGCTGGGGTCTGCTGATTGCATATATGCCAAGGACTTTGTCCCCTCTTTTAGGGCAGTTGTCATTTTCATTCACTGCTGTTTTCAAAGTTTTGGAGATTAATTTCTGTGTTTGCAGGAAATACTGCCAGGGTAAATGTAGGATTGAAATATTAGTGCAGCATCTTCCAGCACCTAATTTACATTTCACACAGTCATATATTGATATGAGTATTGCACAGATCAGAGCATATGCTCCAGTTCTGGCTGACAGATTGACTAGTGCCTCAGCATTGGTCCCCCTAGTCTAGATTTTTGAAAATATATCCTTCATCGTGATAATGTGTTCTTTTCTCTTTCCCCCCCTTTAGCTGCCAGAACTCAACTCCAGGTTAGTGGTGACTGAAGAAATCTATTATGTCTCCAAGTGATATGGCCTGTTCTTAAAGCTGCTTTCAGATTAGAACCTTCTGAGTTGTTTGGATATTCTCTTACATCTCATACAAGACAATTTAAAATATTGGACTATGTGCTAAGCTTTTTAATATGCTGTTTACATTATGTACTCATACATTAGCATGATTGCTTTACTGTGAACTGTGATATTTCTGTTGTTTTTGTAGGACACAGTTGCAAGCCATCAGGAGGCCCGACATCGATGGATTTCGCAAGAAATATATAGCTCCTCTTCAGTACTTTGTGTGGAGAAAAATGTTTCCAAGTTTAAAACCAGGTAATTGCAGTGCTAAATCATATTACAATGGGTAGGCGTTGAAATTGGATTTACATGACTTTTCATCTCCATATGTGCGTATGATAATAAATAATACGTTTTTTTCATCTACAGGCCCACTACCTTTGACCTTTGACGAGGACACAGTCCATCCAAGTCTTCAGCTTTCTTCAGACAGAACTGTGGTTGTTGAAAATGATGCCATGCTCCCGTACAAACACAACCCAAAACGTTTTGTTCAGTGTGTTAATGTTCTTGCAGCCCAAGGCTTACAAACAGGCAGGCATTACTGGGAGGTGGATGTTGGCACCAAGCCGAAGTGGGACTTGGGTGTTGCCCTGGAAACAGTTGACAGACAAGCTCGGGTCAAGCTGTGCCCTGAGAATGGGTACTGGACCCTACGCCTGCGCAATGGTCGTGATTACTCAGTAGGGACCCAGCCCTGGACCCCACTAGCCTTGACATCCCGGCCTGAAAAAATTGGGGTTTTTGTAGACTTTGAGGAGCACAGGGTTTCCTTCTACAATGCCAGTGCCATGAGCCTGCTCTACTCATTCTCTAATGGCCCGAAGGGAAATGCTTTCCCATTCTTCAGTCCTTGCCTGAAGGAGCCTGGCCAGCGAGCCCAACCAATCCGTCTCCTCCATTTTCCCAGCCAGGTTCTCTAAAAAGCTGATGAGCTGATGCTCTCAGCCTTTCAGTAAGGTTACAATCACCATAGGCCTTATTCTTCAGCTCTTTTTTTGGCTCAGGTTCACTCTTTTTCCTTTCAGAAAAAAAATCATGTAATTTCCATCAAATTCAACTCTGTTCCCAGAAAGGTTACTGCTTTTGCACATTTGATCAAGTTGGCTGCTGTTGACTGGGATGCTGCGCAGAGATGTTGCTCAAATATTGTTGAAAAGATCAGATTTTTTAAAGGAAAAAAAAAGTAAATATATGCAGAAAATTAGATTTTTCAAATTTCAGCTCTAAAATTGGAACATAGAAAAAGACTGCACCTTGACTTTTTGAGTATGATTCTTATCACTTTGTTCAAATTGTGCCTTTCAAAGACCTTGAGCATACATGAAGAGATCATCTTTGTCTTTATTCACTTCAAAAGCTCATGATTTAAAGCCGAAGATTTACTTGTTATTGTATAGTATTTTGTACGTATGTTAATTTTGTAATCCTTGGCTACAGGTATTTAAATTTGCCTTGGGATCAGTATCTATCTATCTAGTCATGGTGGCTGATTGCATATTAAACTGTTTAGTCAGCATTTCATGTTAGTCTATTCTAAAATATAACAGATCAATCAATTATTTAGTCTGACATTTTTTCCACACAAATGAGAGCAAAACTGCGAATATGAAATTTCACCCAGAAAACTGACATTGATAAAAGTATTATTGGGAAGTAGTGCACTTTTCACAGCTGTTATGACCCTAAGCTAAAATGTTGTCTCAATGAAAACAGCACAACATTTTATGTAAAGTCATTATTTGCACCTACTCTTGACCATTGGTTTCCTGGACCAAAATGAAGTAATATTCTGAAATACTGTAGATAATTAAGCCGTAAGTAAATTAAACATATATTTTGAAGCATTTTTGTTGATCGCTAAAACATATTGTAAATGATCAAAACAGATTGTAAATGATCTGACACATTCATGATGCATGACAATCTGGGAAAATGGCATTCTTTCTCCTTAGCATTAATAAACATGAATCATCAAAATTGCTCCTGCTTTCTCTGTGTTTGTTTTCTTTTGCATCAGGTGGTGTGCGATTCTTTTTCCCCTTTGAGACTACAATATTATTTCACAAAAAAATTCTCATTAGTCAAGACAGCACGTCCCGGGCATTCACACTCTTCATGCTCAGTATTGAATTGATGGGCACTTTGTCCTGAATGTAGTCATTTGAATGCAAATCACAGTGTTCTGGCTGTTGCTGTGTCTAACCTCCATGAGATGACAGGAAGCTGGTCATTGGTGATATACTCCCTACTAGCTTTCCTCCCAAACTGATCAAAACAACATTCTCACAGCTACATGAGTGCAGTAAGAGACATGAGTCACTTTTATGCCTGTAAATTCAAGAGATTTCACTTTTTCCTCTCATGCGTCACCTAAACCATGAAGTTGAAGCTGATACTGTGTATCCGATACATCATGCTGATAGTGAGCATCAGGTTTCTCATACTGATATCTTGCATACTGTTATCTTATTAAGCTTCGTTAAATAATATGTTATTAATAGAAACCCCTGAGATCTTAAAGTCAAATTGCTAAAACATTACTACATGACAGCAAACATTTAGGCTCTAAAACTGCAATTTCTCCTTAAATTTTATTTTATTTTTTTACAACACAAACCAGAAATATCACTAACAGTGCTAGTGAGTGCAAATTTAAACTGATTTAAACTTGCCTTTTTGGCTGTGGGTGAAGAATGTAGATTATTGGACCCAAACAGCATTGATCAGCATAAAAAAAGCATCTTAATCTGTTTTCCCTCAGTTTTATAGACTAGATATGATTTAGAGAGTGTCCACCTGGGGGTGGCATCCCGGATACCCAAAACAGCAAGGATGGAACTATGTTATCTGTGAAAGCCTTAACATCCTCTTTCCTCTTGCTCCCTGTGAGGGGTCACACAAACAGAATGGCGGGCCTTGTGCCCCCAAACTGCTTTACTGTCCTCCTGGGGGGGTGCATCAGACAGGATGTGGCACAGCCCCTGCCTTTTTGGCGGGCGTCTCTAGCTTGGACAACAGCTGCTTCTCCAGCCCGCCTGCCTTCAAACATGGAGAGGAGCGAAGATTTAAATGGCTCATTAACATTCCACTACTCCGCCTTTAGTCAAATTTATTTGACACAGAGCTTATGCGCCTCAAGACTTAAATACCGAATTTGGACTTGTTCGTTTGCCAGTGTTTTCTTTCACCTAGCCTGGAGATTAGCTGTGAGTATACAGAGCAGGAATGAGTCAGATTATTACACGAGCGACTAATTGGAAGCATCAAGGCCTGCGATCGGAAATTTCTATCACTGAGACTTGACAAAGGAGCCATTTGTATCGAAAGAAATGTGGACTTTAAGCTGTTCTGAATTCTAGGGGCTGATAGACAAGTGTGGCCTTTGAAAGAGAGAATTGTACCTGCTGTTTAAGTGTCTGCCATCCATGTAATGGTAATAGTTCCAAGATGGGTCCAACCACATCTCAAATGTCACATCTCAAAATGCAAATCAATAACTTAGATAGCTACCTGTTGGATGAAAACAAAATGAAATCATTTGTGAAAAGGCATAAGGTCCAAAATTTTTATTTATTTATTTGGATTTCTGTTGATAAGCTTGTTGCTAGCATGACATGGGCCACCTGACATGATGAGGCTGACAAAAATCAAGCAAACGTCCTGGAAAGTGCATGAGACAGAAGATCAGTCAGGTATATCTGGTTCTTGGCATTGCTGGGTGGCGAGTGACATGGTCCTGTTTCCTTCCGGTGAGTGGGATGCTCCGTTGTGTGTTTTTTGACCTCAGGATATGGCAGATGGAGCAGTGACACTTCAAGGCCTAGTCCTTGAGCTGCATCCCCTCGAGAGCAATGCTGGACAGGAAACACTGTCTTTTCGTGTGAAAGGCAGAAAACATTAATAATAATAACAATAAAAACAATAACAAGAATTAAAACTCATAGGTTGGAGCGTAACATCTGTAAGAGGAAACAAAGTCTTTCCTAAAAGAAGAGACAGTGGTTTGGAGAATATCTATACCTTGCGGTTTCAAAAGGCGTCAATGGAGTAAAACTTTAATGAGTGGAGACAACAATGCTTGCTACTTATAAAAAATATAATTAAAGAAAAAAAAGATTCCTCCTATAAAAATGCCCCCTTTCTTTCCATCCCTTTAGATCCCATCTCAATTAAAAAAAACTATTATATAAGCTTAAAGAAAACTAGAAATAAATATATATATTGTTATTTTGTTTTTTTATTTTTCTTTAATTATTTTAATTATATATAATATAATATAATTAATTATATATAATATATATTTAATGATATTAATTATATATATATGGAATTAGTAAAAAAGAATGCTTAATAAGTTAATAAGAAGGATTAAGTTCAACGCTTATATTTTTATAAGAATGTCAAATGAGTAATCCTAGCTATATACATCTTGCAATGTGGGATTAAAAAATAAATTTAATAAAAACTAAATGGCATAAAAAGAGTTTGCAATTATCTGTTTATCTCTTCTTTTTCAAAGCTTATTAAAGATCAATAAACTGTAAAAATCATTTTAGGTTTCAGAGGGAATCCTTTTTTTCAGTTTCTGACAAGTAAGATGCTTTAGATGGTGGTCAGCTGGTCACCTCCATCTTTCCATGATGTGTTATTGATGCATCTTGCAAATTTTATGTGTTTTTTGTAAAACATAACTACCTAACATTACATTTATAGCTACATAAAATATTAAATCAAAATGTTGCTGCGCATAAGTCACAGTGGTTTAATGGTGTTTTTACATTCACTGCTGATAACCTTCCCTCATGTAGTGATTTTAATGAAAACTGCTGGATATTTCACGGAAAGTTTACAGTAAGCAGGAGGTGAATGGTGTTTTTGAACCAGTAAGCTGTGCTGCTTGTGAACAGACTTTTAAAAATATGTACTCCATTACAACTGCTCAAAAGGACCATTTCTGCAAGGTCAGGGGGTGAATGCCTGGAGGTGTGGAGAAATGAGCACAGCCTACAATAATATTGAGACTTTCACTTAAGTCAGTGTTATTCTTCGCAGTTATGGGGTCTTGGACAGCTTTCCTCATCTCCATTTTGTGAAATATTTTTCACTGAAATGGTGAGAATCAACAACCACTCTAAGAGATATGTCCACATTGATACATGCACATCTCACCAGTTGAGTGGAAATTTAAAGTGACTGATAATCCACTAAAGCCAATATTTTAGTAAATACATACATTCTTTTTAGGGAATAATGGGAATTAGTAAGTATAACTGCAAATTTTTGACAGGAGACTGAGAAGTAAAAGCACCTGCCAAGGTTTACTAGGTCAGGACTGGCTGAATATGATTTGTATACTGGAGTGGCAGCAAGCCTGAGTGATTTGAACTTGATCTATGAGGGTTTGAGTGTAAAGTATGTACTGTTTGATAGTTTAAGACTGTGCTTGTGAGGCAAAGAATCACCATGAAGGCCAGAGTGTACACATGAAATTCTTTTATTCTTCCAAAACCAAAACAGACATGGTCATTACAGGTCCAATTTCCAGGGTAGCATATATATATCCATTATGGTGGAAGCCTATTATACTGTACAAAACTCAATAAAGACATTAGCCTTAGGCTTGCACCTAACCAGTGCTGCTAATGAGCAGGGTTGTACAGTGAGGGCCATTACATTTGACGAGCTGAGGAAGACCTAAATTAGTTAATTAACTCATTCCACTGTGTTCAAGTACATGCCTGAAAAATCCTGGGAGTTGAGATTCCCCTGCCCACCATAACGACTTCACTAATGAGAGACGCTAGAGCCAAATCAAACACAGGGCAGGCTGAGAAAATACACATACATGCACACACGCATGCTCGCCTTTCCCTCTAAAGGAATTACTGGACCTGATGTGGATCTGGTTGTCAGGCCTCTCTAGCTGCACTAGTCACATGCCTGCTGTTTCCGTGTGTTTTTGTTTCATGTGGGGTTTTTGGTTTCAAAATGTCTTGTTATTTCCAAAAACAAAAATTAGAAATGATTGAGACTCACCCAGGACACACTTAATGGGATTCCATCCAAGGAGCATGGTCTGTGTCGAAAAAAAAGGGAAGATGAAGAAGTTTGGGCATGGGTGGGGTGTGTGTGCCGTTGATACGGATAAAGGAAATTACTTTTTATGCATAATGCACACTTTCCCCTAAGAAATACGTATTACAGGCAATTTGTAGGGTGCTTATGTAATCATGCACCATAATAATGCAATGCCCAGGTTTCAGTGTAGAGAAAAAACACAACACATAATTCAAATGTTGGCATACTGTTTCACAGACATGAAAAATAATTCATATTTATTTTTACTTGTGCATGATTTAATGTATGATTGTGCATTAAATGAAAACATTTGTTAAGATGAACAATCAGTAATGGACTCGCCATTCACTCTCAATGAACTACTCTCATTCTCTCTTCAAGGAGAGTTCTGCAATTTTTAGCATATTCCTATTATTTAGATGTAAACAACATGTTTGAGAGTGACGTGGCATGAAATGGTTCACTGCAGAGAAAAGTACATCAATTCTTTACAGAAATGGAAGGATGTCTATAACACCAACACAACCATTTCATTTACAATGAAAAACAAACAGTGAACATACACATCTTCTAACAGATAAGCTTTATGCGTCACCTTCGACAAGCTTTTAGAAGCATTAAACTTCAGATGCTTGATTCCTTTACGACCACTATCATAAAAATCTGAAGAATTAAGTCTGTAAAATTTGGCAAAAGTCTGAATTCTGTAAAATTGTCAACCTTCTCCTCTTACAAATGGAATGACTGATTTTTTACAGCTTCATTACATAATTACGCATTTTGAAAAACTGGTAGAATTCTTCTCTAAATCTTAAGTGAAAGTGACTATTCTTGTCATTGTGAGTACACAGCACAGCACAAAGTGAACCTTAATGAAATTACACCTCTGCATTTAACCCACACAAAAACACGTGCAGCAGGGGGCAGCTATTGAAAGCTTGCTCAAGGGTACCTCAGAGCAACCTACTGGTCAGGGATTTGAACCCATGATCTTCGAATCCTGGGGCCAACTCCCTAACCACTAGGCCACTGCTGCCCCAAAGGGCACCAAAGTTAAGATTGGCAGCATGCAGAAAAATCCAACAGAGGAATAATCACTTATGCTTCAAAGTCTGCTCTGTTGAGAAAGCACCAATGGTCACTAGGCAAGTCCTTTTTAAAAATCTAATCGGGCATGCTGTGGTTGGGGAGTGTTTTCAGCAATTATCTGTGTCTGTATTTCCCTAGTACATGCACTTTGGCCTTGAGTAAAATCTGAATAGCTGAGTACTATAAATAATATTTGTATTATTATATGCTTAATTATTATATTATATATGTATAATATAAATCATGAATGCAGAAGACATGTTTACTATTTCCTGTTTTCATTGTGAACCTTCCAGATCCAACTGTGTCATGTGGTTACTAGAATGTAGGGAACGTATCATTAGAGCAGAAGTTTGCACCTTGCTATATGTCTTCTTTATGTCAGGGTCATGAGGTCATGTATCCCAAACACATAGCACACACTCAAGCACATACTTGTCTTTCCTCACTTTGCCTCGCTCTTTCTTTCTCACCCATGTTCACCTCAGAAGATAACCCTATAGAGCTTAATTGGAGAAGTCTGAGAGTTTCTCTAAAAGGTCATAAGACCATTTGCTATATTTGCAGAAGTCAAAACAGTTCTCTGAAGTCATGGCAATTGCTGCTTTGTGAATTTTCAAAAAAACTGCTGTAATTGCCTGTTAGGGAAGTTGCTGGGCAAGATTCGTCTGCTAAATTTACAGATGGCAAAGTGTCAAAAAAAAATGTGCTGGGCCAGCTGTTGGACATGCAATCTGAGACAAACACAGCCAAAACTTGTGAGAGTTAATGGAAGGAACATGATGACATTTAAACAGTTGGAGCCAAAAACAGGATTCAACATTTTCTTGCTTCTTGACAGATGTAAGCAGAGCAGTATTTCAAACAGAATTAAAGCATGGACCTTTACAGCACAGCTGCTATACATGGTCTCGGAGCTCAGACTCCAGCTTGCTTTCCCAAGAGCATTTGGCTTCTGAAAGCAATATGGACTTAATAATTTGAAGTATTCTAAAAGTGTGTCTTTAAGGATTGCAATGCTTTCCAATAGCTTTAATATATGGGAAGTGGGAAATGGGATATAAGGAAAGCTTAGAATCTTAAGAAAAGCCCTTCTGGCAAAGCTGTGTTTGTCAGAAAGGAAAATGTCTTGGATTAAGCAATAAGGAGGGCAGCAGTATTAGACCTAGAAAGACAAGTCTTGTTGTTTTTTTTTTTTTATAAGACTCCACTAGAAATAGCTATGTAGAAGTCAATCTGCCACAGGGCAAAAATAATGAAGTCTAACTTTTAGCAACCACCTGTATCTCGTCTGTACAAATAAGACTTTCCTTTGCTATGTTTGTTCACCATGGGGGTGTAAAGATGTATTTTTTCTAATGAAAATGGTGCCTTCAGGTCTGTTTGAACAACGCATGCAAAAAAAGTAGTCAACTAAATGAATGTTTTGACAAAGTATAACTTTGTGAAGATTGAACTTAAAGTGTCCCTGATTGGGGAGTTTTAGGTCAAGCTTAGTATAGAGGTTGGGCAGCTATATATGTGCTAGTGAAAGTGACTATTCTTGTCATGGTGAGTACACAGCACAGCACAGCACACCGTCAACAACAACAAAATTACACCTCTGCATTTAACCCACACACAAAAGTGCAGCAGGGGGCAGCTATTGAAAGCGCCTGTGGAGCAATGACGGGGATGGTACCTTGCTCATGGGTACCTCAGGGCAACCTACTGTTCTGGGATTTGAACCCATGACCTTCTGATCCTGGGGCCAACTTCCTAACTACTAGGCCAGTCCCTGCTATATATCGATATGAATGTTGAACGTTTAGATATTTATATATGTACTTGATCTAAGTGGCTAACTGAAGATCAAGCAACTCGGACAAAATATATCTTTTGGCTTCCTTCTTGTCATTTTCATTTTTGAAAGTATCTTTAAGATATGATGGGTTAAGGACCAGTTTAACATTTGAAAGAAGTCAGAACAGAATCTGGCAGAAATCTCCTCTTTGATTGGTCAGTCATACAAAGCGAAACCCCCACCTCACTGCCAGGGCCCTACAGGAAGAATTGGCTGAACAGCAATACTGATGAAATTGTCCTTTGTGCAGTGTAGTTGGACAGCCATCTACATGGACGTTCAAGAACCTTACCTGTCAGCTCATCACAAAGGTCAACACCTGAAGTTGACACACACTTAAACATGGAGGCATCTAGGAAAAAAGTGCTGAGACAGAAACAAAAATGAAATTTGAAAGTTTTTAAACTGGCAACATTACTCCAAAGGAAACATGTCATTTCTTGATTCAGGAGAAATAAAACAGAACTTGATACAGCATTCAGCGAAAGGACAAGCTTAACAACATGATTTCATTGGATAAAATTCTAGGGACGAATGAGAAAAGTGTCATTTTACCCTGATGCACTGTGGAAAGATTTCAGAAATAAAGAGATCTTTTTTCATATGTAAATATTACTCAGCCATGGCTGGGGTGAGTTGAGTCAGTCAAATGAGCTGAGCCATCTGTAAGATTATATTTTCACCTAAGTGAGAAAATCCTGGGTTTATTTCTCAGGAGTGACTCTGGAAAGAAAAATACAGATAATAGTATGTATATTTCTTCCTTGCATATATATATTTGCATTGGTCACTTGTGCCTAAGGGGTACAGTAGATGGGTCCATAAGTATTTGCACCCCCTTTCTGTATCTAAATTGAGGTTTTTTTTTTATTCTAACAAATAAGTCTACATTCAATCACTCATTCATGATCTGAGGTTACTCCTTCGTTCTTGAACCTGTATTATAGTCATGGGCTCCCAGTTGGAGCCTGATTGTCCTGTGGGAAGTGCTGTGGGAGGTTAGACGGAGTTCTGAGGAGGATCCTAAAGGTCCGAGTCTGAGCCACTGCCCGCCGGCAGTTTATGAACGAAAGGGGTGGGCGAGCGAGTCAGTCACGGGAAGGAAAAGGAAATGATTGTAAATCCATTCAGATCCCCGTGAATCTGCTCTCTCTCTCCCTCTTTTTTAACAGGGGAAAATCTTCCCTCCAGGTCGTCCTGTATCGGATGAGAGAGAGAGAGAAAGGGGCGCGCGAGCCACCTGGACACTGTGAGGACCTGAGCGCCGCCGCTCAGCCAGTCAGTGACACCAGGAGACCATCGGCACCAGCTTTAACACCTTCGAGGACTGGAGAGCTGGAGATGAAGAGAGAGTGCACACTTTTCTGTGGCATTTGGATCGGGATTGCCTCTTTCTCAGGTGAGGTCCCGTGTTCGGAGAAAAGTGTCCTGCAGACGCCGCGTGCTTTTCTGTCCCGAAACTTTCCCTTTAAGTCGGATTGGGATCTTTTTAATACACTTTCTTCTCCTCGAGGCCTTTCAAAGCCCGTCTTCCTTCCCAAGCTTTCTACTTTCTGCATAGTTTTTGTCGAACTTTTTCTTACCTAGAAAAAAAAAAAAAAAGTTCCTCTGTTTGGGAGGTTTATTTGCAGAATTTTGGTTCATGAGGGTGTAATTAATAATGAATCTCTCCCCAGAACTCAGTTTTATTCTATCACATAGTCAACTGTGTGATGGTCAGAAGACGAAGGGATATTTCAGGCCACGAAGCATCTTCTCCCTCTCTGAGTGTCACTAGAGGAACCCCGGTTTAATCACTCACCGGTGACCTTTGGCCTAAAAGGCATTAGGAGGAGTAATTATGGATCATTATGGAGTGGAGATGAAATACGTGAAGGACAGGGCACCTGAAAGGCCTCCTTTAAGTGGACAGTTCAAGAAGGCACAGATGGTTGCTGATGGGCTTGAGCTTAAGTCTTCTAACTGGTGCGATGAGCTGTTAAAGCCACCAGGTCAGCAGGAAGGTGTTTCTATTCACTTTCAGCTCTTTAATGGCTTTATTGTTCTCACGTGAGCTTTGGCTGGTTATGATAATTGTATCCAGTTTTTTACTCTGTGACATTTCCTGTTTACTACTCCACTCCAGCAAACACATCTCTGGAAAAAAGAAAAGTCTCAGCGAATTAAATGATGTTGGCCCATCGTGATAATCGAGAACTGTTTAGGCTCTCTGCTCGTATCTGAGAAGTCAAAGGGAACGTTCCTGACTTTCACTGATCCACAGCTTTAAGAGCGAGGTGGAGCTCTAGAGTCTGGTATGAACGCTTCTCCTCATTGAATTGAAAATAAAGAGAAATGTCTGTCATCACAGGTGTCAGCGAGACCCACGAGGGGTCCAAGGAGAACATGCTGCTTAAGTGTTTTCCAGGTTATACATGCTGATCCCTGTACCTTGGGTGGAGGCTCGTGTGGAAAGATGGCCTCTCTCAACAACAGGAATCCACAGCCATAAGATCCCAGATATACGTGTCTCCCTTAAATATCTCCACAAATGAAAACCACATGGAGGCTTGGTGGCTCTGGGAGTTGAACTGTTTTGTTTTTAGCAAAGACAAGGTCCAATTATTAGAAGTTGTCCCCAATTATTTGAACGAACACTAACTTTAACTGAGCCAAAATAGGAAAATTGGGGTCTTGGAGACACAAAAGAGATAATTGTAATTTAATAAGAAACAAAGCTTCTTCAACAGACAAATGCCCGAGGCTGCAGTAGAAGCTGTCCACAGTTATTGATTTGATTGTCTCTTGGCTGTTAATTTAATTCCCTCCAAATGGAAGAGCATTAGCCCTTGAGCTGCCTGATTTAACATTAATATCATTTCAGTTTTGAGAATCTCACTGGCAGGTCTCTATAATGCTCCTTAGAGTCAAAATGACAGATCACCAGCATTATGAGAATGTTGTTCAAAAAAGAGTGCTCGCTTGTTTAGCTGGAGTAAACATTTATCCTGAACCTCTGAGGTAAAGTCTCCACTTGTCCCTTTTGACGAACAGCTCACTCACTGCAATGTGTTTTATGTTACCCTCCTGGTGATTAAAAACAGATTGAGATCCACTCAGTGATGTTTCACTCGGGAGTGTTTAAAGTGAGAATGTCATTATCAGAATTCTCTCGTTTTAGAAATGATCTACTGATGTGAGTTCCTAGTGATGATCTAATCTCTGCTTTAGTTACCTCCAGGGGACGAGATTCAACAAACACACCAACACACACAACCTCCAGCAGCGATATGCCCCTGCAGAGCTTTTTTCCCTGCTCTGGAGTTTATTCATTTTCCAAATGTCCAAGGTTTAGATCCTTCTCATCTAATATAGCAGCTGTAGGTGGGGATGAGAAAAACAGTCATTGGAGGCAGACACAAAGCAGATGTTTTTTGTGAACCCATTGACAAAACCTGATCAAAAACGAAATCATTCCTATGAAATGTTGCCTTTCAGACTGTGCCTTTCTTTTGGTTGAGAAATGCTCTTCCAATCCTGCAAGGGCTCCTCGCAATCACTTTTAATTAGTTAATGACCAACAACAATCCTAATTAGGCTGTGGAAATCTAAACATTAAAGTCTGATTACATAAGCACAGAGCAAATGTTTATTCCTTTTTTCCAAATAGCTTAGCTGTTTCTATTAAAGATGGTGGGATTATGTGTAGAATATCTGTCTGCTTGTTTTGTCACCATTGGCTTTTTATCATAGTTTGGAATATGTGTTTTTTATGGAATTTTGATCCTTCTTTAGGGACCTAGAAAAATTGGAAATTGCAGCCTATTAGTCTGAGTCTCCATGACCTATGGCTGAAAGTGAGGATGGGGTATGAGTTGTCACAAGTGTTAGGTTTCTTTAGTCACCAGTACGATATGCCCTATTGTTAAGGTCAATGAGGGTTCATGGGAAAGAAAGTATTTGGTGGACTCTGAGGAAACTGCCAGTTTCCTCCTGGCCTCCCACACCCATTATATTATCCAAGTCATTTACCTCCTTTCCACCTTTCTCTTCTCTGTGGCCACTTCAGCTCCCCCATGTCTTATCAGATATATTTTTTCCATAGGGAATCCCTTGTTATCTGAAATGTGAGGCAATGACTTGGAACTTTGCCACCTTGTCAGCTCCATTTGTGGGAGCGTCGGTATAAAATATATTATCAAACATTTCCTGGTGTAAGGATGTCATCTCCACTGGTTCACACCAAAGAATTATCACTGCTCTAGGTCAGCATGGGGACTGCGTGCAAATCAGGCTTGGGCACGTGTACCTGATTTTGGCCCATTACCCGAGGTGCATGAGAATCTGCAGTTTTGCCTCAGTCACAAGTGGAAAATACTCTTCCTACTAACCTTGCAGGGGGAAGTAATTTTGGACCGCATGTGATGACAATTGAAATGGCACAGTAAAAAGCGGCGTGCGTCCTGTGTGGCCGCCTGCACAGGTACAGGAAATTGTAGTCAAGGGACAAGCGCTGCTCATAGGAAACACACGCTGATTCAAGCTCCCCTTGTCCCTCAACCAACCCCAAAACATCCTCACTTCAGGTCCAGCCAGGAAATAGGAAGGGCACTAGCAAGCAGATAAATGTGCACAAAAAGGACATACAGTTTCTCTTTGGCTCCCATCCTCCATGGATAACAAAGGAATCAAAGTCAGTGTTGGCCTTGTATATAGAGGAAAGAGGAATTGGGCTTAAAAAGCTTTACTCTCTCTGTGAAGTGTGTGTTGTATGTCCCCACCCCAGTGTTGACTAAGCCCCTCCAGGGAGCAGGGGATGCTGACTATTCAGTCCGGGGAGGAGGTCTGTTCAATGGCCTGGCTGCCCCTCAAACACACTGCTATTTCAGTGCATGGCAGTGCTGGCTCAGGGCCCCGCTGTCTGTATGGAAAGGTAGACTTTGGCCTTGTCCAAACTGGTCCTTTCTTTATAATAAGCACAGTTTTGTACTCCACATGCAAACTCCTTCCTGATACTTTTTTCTCTTGAGCTTTAATGTGAAGTGAACCTCAATAATATGATTTTGTCTGTTTTTGGCCATTCATGATGTTGCTGTCATAAGAAAATCTCTCCTTATTGTGCTTGGCTCTTTAAAATTTTAGGACATGCTGCAGTTACAGCATAGAAATGTGTTTTTTAACAGCTTGTCTATAACATTTACCTTCATCATTCTTTCCAAGACCTCAGAATGTGCTATGTAAGTGGGTGGCATTTCTGGAGTCATTTGTACTGACTCTCAAAACTAGAATCCAAATAAAATTAATTAGGCTCACTGCCACCTCCTATTCCTGTCAGGTAGAGGGGTAAAGGTACCCACCTTGAAATTAAAAATTGGTTGAACTTTACATTGACAGACAGATGGAGAAAAATCCAGAGAGGAAAAATATAATTACAAAAATGTCATCATCTCTCTCGAAAGGAAATTATGAAGCAAAAAAGGAGGCAGGCAAACAGGAAATTTGCTTGAAAAAACGTGTCCCTTTAAAACCTACCAAGTTTCCGTTCATGTATCAAACAGAGCAACCCTTTTACTTTGTGCAAATTTAAAGGCCTAAAAGAGCTGCTGCAGTGGATGTAAGGAGTAAAAAGGTCTTCAAAAGGTACAAATACTGACTATCCTTTGCTTAGTTGTGATCTTATGTATCTATTTTTCACAGTAGTTCTAGTTGTCAAAAATAACACAGCATGACATTGGTTTTTCTTGACTGCGACAAATCGATCCTGACTGCCATTTGTTGAGTCAGCAAAAAGGATGATGAGCAAACCAAACATCTGTTGCAAGACCAATTTTGTTACAGGCAAGGTTGCTGAAACCTCTAAACCTCCCATTTAAAGAGACAAATGCACAGATACCATGTGGCAAAGACTATGAATATTAATGTGCAGAGACATGTATGTCACATGGATCGGAGATGCTGAACTGCCCCATTGTAGTGTGAATGTGTGTGTGTGTGTGTGTGTGTGTGTGTGTCTGTGGACAAGCAGCTAAGAAAATGAATCAGTGAACGAGTGAATGAGAAATTGAAAGGAATAGGAGAAAGAAATATAAAGTCAGTGTAACCTCACCCAACTGAACATGCATTTCCCCTGAGAAGACTGAAGATAGAAACCCCCAGAATAAACAACACCTAAAATATATTGCTGGTAAAACCTAGAAAACCATATCCAGTTTATTTATTTTACAGTTATCATGTGGCAAAGATTGGGAAAATCCTGTTATATTGATTCAACCGTTTTCTTTGAACATTTTTTTCCAATTAGGGCAACGTGTTTGCCATGACTTGGAAAGGTGCTCATTCAATTATTTGTTTTATCTTAATGAAACATATTCTCACAGCATGGTCTGTGTCTTTTTGACCATTAAATAAATGCTCACCTCCTGAGAGAAATGCTTGGTTAATATCTGTCCAACCCACATGTGTTGCCAACAGCCATTAAGATTAACTGAGGCGGTACTGCACATGTTCAAACGGAACATGATTTAGGCCTCACAGCAGCATGGCCACATTGTCACATTTAACACATTCTCAGATAAAATGAGTTGGTGTCCTTATCCATTGTAAAGTATGGTGAAGGATCTGTGATGTTTTGGGACTGTTTTTCCCTAAGAAATATGGCACAATGGAGTCCATTATGTAGCAGAAGATTTAAATAAAACCCCCCAATAAAAAAGTGAACAGCAGATGTAAAAACGTAATTAAACATATCAAATATTTTAAAGATTTTTGATTTCCATACTGTTTCCATCAGTTTATGGTTAGGTTCCTTATGAAAGTGAAGTGAAAGTGACTGTGATCTGTCATTGTGAAATACAGCACAGCACACAGTGAACCACAACAAAATGCAACTTCTGCAGTTAACCCATACACACACGTGAAAGTGACTATTCTTGTCATTGCGAGGTCACAGCACAGCACACAGTGAACCACAACAAAATTGGACCTCTGCATTTAACCCATGCAAACTTGGGCAGCTATGAAAGCACCCGGGGAGCAGCGACAGGGACGGTACCTTGCTCAAGGGTACCTCAGGGCAACCTACTGGTAAGGGGTTTGAACCCACAATCTTCCGATCCAGTGGCCAACTCCCTAAACACTAGTAAAGTCAAGTAGTCAAGTCAAGTTGGATTTTATTGTCATTTCAGCCATATACACAGTACACAGTGAAACGAAATAATGTTCCTCCAGGACCCTGGTGCTACACATAAGACAAGACACAAGACAACATAAGACACAACATGATACACAAAACGGGGCAAAAATGGGGTGGCGCTAGGCCATCACTGGCCGAATATTTTCAATATGAGATTGTAGGAATAACCCACATTCCACTACCAATGTGAGCATTTATGGAGCTGGCTGTGCATGTGCAAATGTATACAGTTAAATGGCTTTCTATAGAAAGTGTACTTTTGAACACTTTAAATACTGCTCCTGAACATTCTCTAGGCCTGAACAAATGGCTTCATAAGGGTTCATTGCTTTTAAATATTTATACTAAAATTTTTCATTAACGTTATTAATGGATGGAGGTTGTGTTTGTGTTTTGCGCTCTCATTGATAGATTCTGTGCATTACACCACACACTGAGGGAATAGCACAATCTATGCAATCTATAATATAATAAGTATTGCAGCAGCAAAGCTATTGGAACATGAGAGGCTGACAGGTGTTCGTTAGACTGACTGTTTAAACCATAACTAGCTCTTGATATCTACTGTAAGACTGTGTTTGTTGTTAAAACCAAATTGAAAACCTAGGACCTGCTAATGGGGGAAAGGCAGTCCATTTTGAAGAAAAATTCATTAGAAGCATTCACAAACATTGGACATAGCCAGTACAACCTTTTAAAATTTCCTGAATAAGAAGCAAACCACTGTTGCACTGAGCAAAATTGGTTGGTCTGATGATTATTTTGATCAATACTGAGATCACGATTATTTAACACAATTACCCATTGACTTTGGAAACACCATGCATTTTTTTAACTTCTCTGTTTAATACATTCATTTAAGTAGCCTTTTTTGTTTAACGTCTAAGAAAAAAAGTCATGTATCGGGGGAAACCCAACTGAACATGCATTTAATCTCCTAGGAGAAGACTGAAGGTAGAAACCACAGAATAAACGATATAAATATTGCAAAATAAGATGTGCTAAAAAACCTAGAAAACCATATCCAGATTTCTTCACTTTAATTTACTCTAAAAGTTTTGAAAATTTTAAAAACTGGGTGGGCAAAAACAACAATTCCATGTGATTTAACATGCCTACATGTAAAGACCAGGAAATACTATATGCTGTGGGTTCTACCACAGTTCTAAAGTATTGAGGTAAGGTCTCCTTCAAACTAGTTTGTGCAGCACATCCCATTGATTCTTAATTGGACTAAGATCTGAAGACTTAGGAATCTGCACCTTGAATTCACGTCAAGTCCGTTATTGCTGTGCTGCAGGTTGGATCATAATCAAGAAAAAAGCTGCTACCATGAGGGATTATTGTCGCTGTAAAGAAGTGCAATTGATCTGCAGCAATACTCAAGTAGCTGTTATGTGTTAAGTAACATCCATGTGAATGCCAGAGCATCACACAACCTCTGCCAGCTTTACTTCTTCCCATAGTGCATGCTGGTGCCATCTCTTCCTCAGGCGAAGGACGTACATGCATTGCATCTGGCCATCCAAATAATGTTAAAGAAAACGTGATTTATGACACCAAGCCATGTGATGGCACGTCGGTTATGCTTAAAAAATTGGGTGCCCACAACTCCGTCACTAGTTGTCCTTTCTTTTGGTAGGCACACTATTAACACTGTACAAGACCTGTTTTTTGGAGATGCTGAGACCCGGTCATTAGTCATCATAATTTAGCCCCTGTCAAAATTCCATCCTTTGATCAATGTTATTCACATAACATATTGTTGGTTAAATGTGCATGTGTGTGTGTGTGTGTGTGTGTGTGTGTGTGTGTGTGTGTGCGTGTGTATTTGCGTATCCTGTAGAATGGAATACCATCATGTGCCTTCAGCTGCCGCTACTTGTCAGTTATCCCCACTAATCGATTACATAATATGTTGAATATTTATCACATTGAAAGCAGTTGTAAACGTACTCCAGGAAGCACATGCATTGAATCTTTCTGTGGTTGTGGGGGAGAAAGTGTAGTCATATGGAAGATATTGACATCTGGCACACAAGGCTTCAGTAACTGTCCTAAAGCGAGATGAAAATCTGATTAGAAAATTCTAAGCATGCTAAGAAATCTGGGTTTTAATATCACACATTCTCCAAAGACTTTCTTCATGCCTCAGAAGAGTGCAAATGTATATATAGTTCTTGTTATGGCACTAGACATACTTTCATGAGAAAAGCATTCTCCCAGAGTATACAATAGAGAGTTTCACGTACTGTAAATATCTGGAGCTAGGACGTTTCAGTTTGTGTTCATGTGCAGTTCTACAAGTTTGAGTTTTTCCAGTGCATCTTGGGGGATACTATAAAGGAGATGTGACATTTTGCATTGGGATTTTCTTCTTGTTCACAATAAATCATCTCCAGCCACCATACTGGGCCCCACCTGGGCTCTTTCATTCACCGCAGAGAAGACTCTGTGTGGATGTAGATCATCTAAATCACATGGAACCACCACAGTGCTGTGGGAGATGGCAAAATGCCTGCCCTTTCTTTATTCTGGAATAAAGGTTGTGTGAATGTAAAGTTTCACAGAACCTTGTGTCAATTAGAGACATATTCAAAGATATGTAATGGGCTATGCCTCATATAGAGAGTGAGACATGCACACATGCATTTAATTTATCCGTGACCTCAAGTTATGGAAAGTTACATGGTGGGTTTCACAGAAAAGCAGCGTTCTTGATCTTCTTAATTTCTGAGCAGACATTTGCACTGAAGTTTGTTAGCTGAAATAAAACAAGAAAATCTGGTATGTCAGTATAGCAGCTGAGCTTTTTTAGAAATGCATCATCAGTCTTTGGCTTTTGCCAGCTCTGCTGTATCAGCAATCAGTCAACATTCCTCTCGGGGAGACCTCCACCCACCCTAGAGCAAAATTTCATTTCTTCAATTTCCCCACTACTCTTAATCCTCAGTCTTTTATACATTGCATTATCACTGTTTGTCTCCATGCCTGTAATTTGTGCAGGCAGTTTTTGAGTAATGTGGGCTGTGGTGGTATAGCAGCATGGGCCTGCTGGGAGAACAAATAGCCTTTGATGAAATTCCATAAATCCATCACAGCCATCACAAGAAGTATTCTAGCTCTAGATGAACCTCATTAATCAATTTGTAAAAGAAGAGTAAATAACTAGAGTTATTACACACTACTTAAGTTTTCAGCTTTGTACTCTGTGAAGCCATGGACAGAGTATATGTGGGGATATTATTGTTTGTTATCATCTGGTGGTGTAATCTCCATGTCTTTGGTTCATATTTGTGGTATAAAAAAATATCCATTTTGAGTCTAATACTTATTGCGCAGGCATGCTTCTTTCGGCCTGGCTGTGCTCCAACAAATGCACACCCATGGCGGACCTCTTCCTGCCCATGCTTCATAAAAATTAATTAGAGAGCACTTGAATGGAGAAAGGTCCTGGCTTCCACTGCGAGTGCTTTGGTGTTTGGACAATCAAAAAGAAGATGTGAACCCTGAGGGGTCAAGGTGGTGTCTGCAGGCTGTGGGCCTGTGCTTTTCTCCCTAGGAGTTTTGCCCTCTCTGTCTCTTTGTTGGAGTTTGGACACTGCTGTTCCCAAAATAGTGGAGGCGAGATACACTCTGGAGGGTGCTTCCTTTGACTTGTTGGACTCTGCACGGCACTGTTTATTTGAACAACCACAAACGAGTAAAAAGTCCCTGAGACAGAAGGAGACTCTTGGGTCCTACATTGTAGCCCCTGTAGATCTGCAGCTTCACCATCTGCAGCGAGGCATATTACTAGGCCTTTGATAGGAAACATGGCAGTGTGATTTGCCAAGAGCAGGCCTTAATCACAGTTACAGCTTGCATTGTGTTTTCAGGCAGGTAGTGGACTGTGTTATAAGCTTCAAATGTCTATGCGCAGCTGCCGAATCACCACTTTTAACTTGGCAGTAAAATATTTCAGCAAAACTAGCATATTGGCTTCATATATATAAAAAAAAAAGAAATATGGAAGCAGTGAAAAAAGTATAATTTTGTTTCTACCCTAAACATTGCAATGTAATAATGACATGATTATAGTTCTTATGCATGTGTAATATTTATATGGCTTTCAGCAAGTCAGCAGTCAATCAGATTATAACACTGGCCCTATTTGTACTTAATGCAGCGTGTATGAAGGTGAAGATTGGCATTGACATTAAAAAATAAGGTCAAATGTGTAATGAAACTCATATAATAAAGGGGAAATCAGCCCCATCTTTGCCAGGTCATATTTTTCTTATGACTAGATAAGTTGGTGCTATTCTTAGAGAGACAGAAGTAAAAAATATACTAGCAGCAAGTAAAATCATATCAATTCAAACATTTAAGCCCATTTTTATGCCTTTTATCTTAAGAAAAAAGGAAGGCAAAGCCCTACTAGAAGAAAATGAAGCCTGTTGCTCTGTAGATAATATAATAGACTTCTATTTTAATAGACTGTGTATACAACATATCTTGTTACTCATAAGCCACGCTGATTTGTACAGTAATGCAGTGCATTCCAAAGAGTATTATAATCTCCAAAATTTATTCGCCCAGGCAAACCACAGCATTAGATTTGGTGATATTGAGAGAGAGATCCAGCTGAGGCTAGTTGAATTCTTCTAATCTTCCATGGTCAGCATGGAATAGCTAATGTTTTGTTCTATCCCACACAAATATTTTGGTTGTCTACAGAGTCTCTATCTAAACCAAGAAACCTTATACACCATAATCTGCATCAACATCAGCATCATAGTCATCATGTTACCTATTATTTAACAAAAGAAGTGCACCGTAAGTCAACAAAACAGAGAACTGAAAAGCCCGTTAACCTTTCTGTTAGTATTGTTTCACTCAGCTGATGTTCGAGAATAAATCTGCAGAGCTTGAAATATCTACTACGAGGAAAGCTGACAGCTGCCAAAACTCAAACTATAAACAGGTCATGGACTCACTGTTGAATATTTACAAAATCCTATTGTGGTCTGTGGATGCAGGATGCATCTGAAGCACTTGGATTGTGTGCATGAAACACAGCACTTTAGAATTTAACTTCTGATTGGCATGTGTACTGCTGGCCTTTCAGGAAGAAGGCCACGATAGACGCTTTGCTCAGCATGGAGAGAAACTGCTCCTGTTTTTCCCACACATCCTTTCTCTCACTGATGGCATTCATGAATTTCAATTTCAGCAATCTTTTATGATGTTTCCAGGCAAGTGTTAACTAGTCTTACCTCTTGCATAATTAAATAACCCCTCTGATAGGAAATGACCCAGTGAATGTGGTTTTACGAGAAGATCTTACCCAACTGAAAGTGATTTTACAAAAACCTTTTTTAAAATGTTATATACTGCCAGGAACAAGAGTCACCTATATAGGACACAATACACCATAAATGGAAATTTTAATATATGTGTAATGCTTGCTTTTATGACTGGAACATTTCGAAAAATGTAATTAAAAGTTAGATCTTTCCTTAGAGGTGGGTGTTCTTTATTTAAAGAAATGTTTTCATATCCAATTATTTCTAGGTCTGCCACATGCCTCTTTGTGACATTTTCATTGTGTGAACATACTGAACATATCTCCACTAATGGTCAAAGATTATTTGACATGTGTGAGGTGACCTTTTGCCTGGTTCTTCTATCCCATCTGAGAAACATTTACTAGTAAAAAAGCCATAATGGGCTCTTGGAACATCAAACACCTCTAACAGGAAATAAATCAAACTCACTCAGTCTCGAATTAAACCCAGGAATACATCTGTTAACGTTTGCTCAGGTAATCCCATGGATTATTATGGATTACTTAACGGATTGATAGCAAATCTCCAGTAATGAATAATGATATCCAAACCTTTGTCATGACAAATGACTGGTGCCAGTAACATGCAAAAATTCTGACTGCTGCTGAAGAGGTTGTTGTCCAAAGCCTGTAGTCCAAAAGTCCAACTTCTCAGAAACCTGTCTTCTCTTCACTCAGGTCTGGTGGCTGGGTTGTCTATGACCCCACCTACCCTTGACGGTGCACAAGACCAACTTGTGATTGATGCCAATGGCACACTGACTATTACATGCAGGTAGGATCAAAGTTATCATATCTTGCAGATCAAGACCATTTCTAAGTTTGTTAGGGGCAGTATGTGGAAATGCTTTTTAAGTTAACATTAAGTATTTATTTTGATTAATTAGATCATGTAACCTGAAGGTTCTTAACACACAGAGACAATATTGTATTTGGATGGGAATGCTAGAGGAAGATTATGACCACTTTAGAAATCACCACTACTAGTATGTCTTTCAATGTATGGGAAGAAAAAAGCAATCCAGCTCCATTTATCTCTGATCCCTCTTCAGTTGCCTTGCCAAAGAATCCAGTGAATAAATTGTTTTTCAGCAGTAGCAAACATGCGCCCGGGGAAGAAAAACATTTATTTTGGCCACATCCCAGTGTGATTAATGAGCAGCATTATGTATTTTATATAGATGTGGCTCAAGTTTAGAACATCATTGTTCTTCATAATCTTGTTAAGGAGGAAATCAGGGTTATTACTCTGGCATTTACCACATGCTTTCCAACTATCACAGTCTGCGCCAGGGGAGTCTAAAATAAGGGAATGAAGCCATATTGTACATTATTAGTCTGGAATTGAATCATTTGAGAATTATTACTTGCTACATTATAAGTATTAATCGTCTTTGGAGGTGTAGTGCAGGTAAAATATTCATGCGGTGCCTTTAGGAAGACTGAATTATTCTCAAGGGACTGCCATAAATTCTACTGTTAAACTGTAGCATTATGAAGTAAGTGTAAGAGTAACTTTCAACAGAATTTCTAAGGATGCTGCAAAAGTGGAGAGAGTGTCAGTAGGTCAGTAGGTCATTATCATACATGCTCAAAGTCGGAAGAAGATCTGTCTCATGTGGCTCGCTCTGAATAATCTTTCTTCTGTCAGTGAACTGTGCTTGACCTATTTTGACACAGGGGACAGCTCATTCTGGACTGGGCCTGGCCTGAGCAGTCTCTCAGCAAAGTCGAACTTAACGAGCGAGAAGGAGAGCAGCAGGCCATCCATGCTGACGGCCAAAGGGCATTGTGGGTGAATGAGTGCCAGGGAGAGCCTGGGAAACCTTACTGCAAAACTCTTGTGCTGACCAAAAGCCACAGCAATGACACTGGCTACTACCGCTGCTTCTACCAGGACGTTAAAGTCATCAACGATGGAACCACAGCCGTCAGTATATATGTCTTCGTGCGAGGTAAGCAGTGCTAGGTTTTTTTTAATGCTGGACATTGTTTCTCATTTTGTAAAGATCTGTAAGGTCCTACTTATTATGTTTTTTGAAAGGGGTTGGGCCCATACCACTAATATTTTTTTTGCCTTTCAGACCAATCACATTAGAAAACATTTAATGGTTCATAGGCCTGTTGTCAAGTCCGATCAAAGATAGTTTTGCCAAATGAAGTCAGTAATGATGTAAGCAAATGCCCACTTTTGGTATCTCGAGAAAGAAAAGGCTCTGTCCTAGAACAAACATAATCTGGGCTTACAGATCATTAAATCTGTTTTTATTTCTCTTGCTCCCTAAGAACTTCATTGTCCAAATATCATGTCATCCTAGGGTTTCTCTTTTCTTTGGGAGTCAGACAAGGACGCAATAGATGTTTCATTTTAAAGTGCTGCCTTTATTCCGATGATCAAAGAAGACTGCATGGTATTATGGCTGGAATTTATTTGCTTTGCCTCAGAGGTTGCTCCAATAGAGCCCTAATATTGAATAAACCAAAAGATAAGAATGTAATAAAGCAAAGCATGACAGCCAAACCTGCTAGGATGACTGTAACACATGGAGTCATTCTTTGTGTTTACCATTGTATCTTGGGAGTGGAATTAAAGACTTTGTTATTTTTATGGTTTCCATGCAATACATAATTTTGGTACAAACAAGATTATTTTTGATTTCTTTAGTTTTAAAGAAAATCCCTGGCCATACTATTATTTGCAGGTTGTAGATTTTGGCAGGTTGTAGTGGTGGCCTAGTGGTTAGGGATGAGGCCCCTGGATTGGAAGGTTGTGGGTTTGAATTCCGGACCAGTAGGTTGCCCTGAGGTACCCTTGAGCCAGGTACTGTCCCCATCACTGCACCCTGGGCACTGCCAAAACTCAGTTTCTTTGTTGTTCTCTGTGCTGTGTGCTCATTTCAGAAAAAGAAAAATTTTTGACTGTGTCAGTGTTAGATATTTGTTATCAGTGTTAATGTGTCAGATATTTAATTCCTAAATATTTGCTGACTAAACTGAAATGAACATTCTCATCTGTATATCTCAGTAAAACACAGTAAGTGAAAGGGATAAACATGCTGGAGAAAGCCACCATACACTTCAGTCCTTAAGCAAACGGTTTAAAAGAGATTGAGTGGGTATTTCATTGAAAGACAGCATGGCACAGCAGACAATGAACACTTTTAGATGCCCACTATAGAATCATATGGTGTTAATTTGACTATTTTGGAACCAGTTCAGGCCTGTATTTGTAGCAAATTGATTTGTGACCATTAGATTCCAATGCTGCTCCAAATTTGGGTGACACTGTCAGAGGCCTGTCTGGTTCTGCACTCCTGCCTGGGGTCTCTGCATTAAGACCATAGGTGAAAGGGACTGGGGAGAGTTGTATAAAGACAACCCTGCTGGCTTGTCTACTTGTGTGAAATGCTTGGTGATTTCTTCTGACAAGGTGCCGAAACACTTTCCATAGATCTTACCAGGGGGCTGATTAGAAGCAGCTGAAATCGCAGCTATAAATTAGAAAGGCACGTGAAGCAGGTCAGTGTAAGCCACATGTGGCTTTGGTTAGCTGCCCGTACCTCCCTGTGCATTGCTTCACGCCTAACACACACTTTCTCCATCGTTCCATGCCATCAGGGCACATACAAGTGCCTACTCAGTCAGAGGACCCCTTGAGAAGGATTCCTCCACTTAAACTTTAATTTATTGTGAAGCACTAAGGCTTGACAGCTTTGTGTATTTTTTCTACTATAACATTGTATGTTGGCCATCAGCATTTAGAAACATAAGCCTTTAGATAGCACCTTTAGGCTGAATCCTGACAGATTGGAGTGATTGCTTAGAACGACGTGTGGAAAAAAATAGTGCGCCTTAAAATAATGGAGTCTTTTAGAGAATTGTTCATAGCCGTGTTATATAACAGTTCACCAACGCCAGATCAAAACCCCTCTGTGGAAAACAAAGGCCGGGGTAGTTTGTTTTCAGTAGTTTGTCACATTTGGCACTAATATGAAATCATGTTATTAGGACATTTTGAAAATGGTGACATAAAGTGCTGACAGATGTCCTCTGTGATATGCAGTGAAAAGATGAATCACAGGTTCAGTCTCTTCAGAACTATAGGACTGTGCAAGCACTATATATATATATATATATATATACACACACAGTACTGTGCGAAAGTTTTAGGCAAGTGTGGAAAAAATGCTGTAAGCAAAGAATGCTTTCAAAAATGGAAGTGTTCATCATTTATTTTCATCAATCAACAAAATGCAGTGAATGAGGAAAAGAGAAATCTAAATCAAATCAATATTTGGTGTGACCACCCTTTGCCTTCAAAACAGCATCAGGTTCTAGGTTCACTTGCACACAGTTTTTGAAGGAACTCGGCTGGTAGGTTGTTCCAAACATCTTGGAGAACTAACCACAGATCTTCTGTGGATGTAGGCTTCCTCTCATCCTTCTGTCTCTTTATGTAATCCAGACACACTGGATGATGTTGAGATCAGGGCTCTGTGGGGGCCAGAAGAACTGATGCTGGTTTGAAGGCAAAAGGTAGTAACACCAAATATTGATTTGATTTAGATTTTTCTTTTGTTCGCTCACTTTGCATTTTGTAAATTGATCAAAAAAAANAAAAATCACAATTACATTCAAAAATAAGAATCACAATCGTTTTTAAGAAAATAATTAAAGCTATCTATTGTGTGGGAAGGTGATGATATATGAAAATATATCCACCACTTTTTACAAATTATTTGCAAGTTCAATCTATAAATGAAAACAGGGCCTCATGGATCAAAAAAGTATCATTAGTCCAAACACTGTCCATCCCATCTTTCCTCAGTTGTGTATAATTACATTTACATTTATGACATTTAGCAGACACTAAATATTCCATTTCCTAACTAAAGTGACAGTCTCCCAGGAGCAATTTGGGGTTAAGGGTTTTGCTCAGGAAACCTTAAGAAGGGATTTGGACCTGCAAATTCTTTGTCCATAGTTGAGTACCCTTCCACTAAACACCCACCACCCACCATATATATATATATATATATATATATATATATATATATATATATATATATATATATATATATATATGTGGGGTGGTGGGTGTTTAGTGGAAGGGTACTCAACTATGGACAAAGAATTTGCAGGTCCAAATCCCTTCTTAAGGTTTCCTGAGCAAAACCCTTAACCCCAAATTGCTCCTGGGAGACTGTCACTTTAGTTAGGAAATGGAATATTTAGTGTCTGCTAAATGTCATAAATGTAAATGTAATTATACACAACTGAGGAAAGATGGGATGGACAGTGTTTGGACTAATGATACTTTTTTGATCCATGAGGCCCTGTTTTCATTTATAGATTGAACTTGCAAATAATTTGTAAAAAGTGGTGGATATATTTTCATATATCATCACCTTCCCACACAATAGATAGCTTTAATTATTTTCTTAAAAACGATTGTGATTCTTATTTTTGAATGTAATTGTGATTTTTTTCTTTATGTTTTACAACCACAAATAAAACAACAACTATCATACAATCTTAAAGGCTTTTAGGGGGCCATTTGACTACCAGCTAATTATCTTACCCCTCTATGCCCTCCGTTTCTTATGTAATTCTATAATGAGAAGCAGGATTAAAAAGTGAAAAACGTTTTTGATATTAGTACACTAGGGCATGTAAAGTGGTGGTGGTGGTCTAGTGGTAGGGTACTTGCCTATGGACGTATGGATTCAGAGGTTCCTGGTTCGAATCCCACCTCTAGTACTACTACCATTGGGTCCTTGAGCAAGACCCTTAACCCTGAGTTGCTCCAGGGGGACTGTCCCTGTAATTAGGACCTGTAAGTCGCTCTGGATAAGAGCGTCTGCTAAATGCCGTAAATGTAAAGCTTTAAATTTGTGTTTATATGACTAGTTAAAGTGAGCAGAAGGTGAACTGATCACCAAAAGAAATAAAGTTGAACATGACATTATGCAAGGTTATGCAAGATTGTTTTTGTTTTGTTTGTTTGTTTTATACAGTGAAGGAAAGGTGCACCATGCAAAAGTCCCCATCCAAAACAGTCTCAGATCATTTTTATTAAGCTATTGGACCTTAATAAGCTTGAAAGGGCTGTAGTTTCTTCACTGTCACTATTACGAAAACCCACGTGATGCAAAGCTGTATAAATTCTCTGATTCCTAAGATCTTGTCCCATTAATCAAGCAAACGACCATTGCTTCCTCTAAGAAGCTACCTAGCACTCTGACAATAATTGATGCTCACAAAGTAGGAGAAAGCTACAAGATGGCAACATTTTTTAGGTTGTTCTTTTCTCAGGTCATAATGTTATGAAGAAACGGCAGTTAACAAGAGCATTGTAAGACAAAAAACACTTTCTGAAAAAACGGCTTGTTAGATTGCTAATAGAAACCTTGCTTGACTGCAAGTTTCAGGAAGATATATATATATATCAGACACTTTATGCTTTTTGGTGATTAATTCATCCTTTTCCCACTTAACTATTCACAGGAACAACATTTTATCGAGTGCAGCAGTGGCTTAGTGGTTAGGGAGTTGCCCCGGATCAGAAGATTGTGGGTTCGATTCCCTCACCAGTAGGTTGCCCTGAGGTACCCTTGAGCAAGGTACAGTCCCAGTCACTGCTCCCTGGGCACTTTCAATAGTTGCCCCCTGCTGCACATGTGTGTATAGGTGAAACGAAGAGGTTGAATTTCACTGTGTTGGGCTGTGCTGTATTTCACAATGACAAGGGTTGTCACTTTCACTTTTTTTTTTGTAAAGAATGGGTGCTCATACATTTACACTCCATACATTTACACTAGTTTAAACCATAGATTTGCTCTGTTGTTAGCAACTTTTTTTGTCTATACTTAAAGTCAGAAAATATAATTTCAGACTTGGGTTTGTGTTGAGAATAGGCTTGAGGAGGTAGTAGTGGAAGCATGTTTTGGTGGTTAAATAGTAGTAGTAGTAGTGGGGTTCTCTCATCAGTCTGAAGTGCATGCTCAGTTGTGTTAAGATCTGGTGGTTGAGTTGGACAATTCAAAACGTTTTCCTTTGATTAAGTCATTGATAACTAAAAAAAACTTCCTCCAGGTTAGTTTGCATACATTCTTCTGTAAATAACTGTCAAATTAATTTTGCTGTTACCATTATGAGTTTATCCTGGAGGAAGATTGTTGGGCCATGCAAGCCTAAAGCCATGACACTACCTCCACTGTGCTTCATAGGTGAGCATGTATGTTTTTGAACATAGGAATATTCTACTTTCTCAACACTTTGGCCTTTCCTTCCTAAAACAGAGATTAGTGATCAATCTCTGTTTCATCTATAAACAGTCTATAAAACAGTATTCATTAAATTTTGTGGCACATCTTTCTTTGGTTTACTAAATCTTACTGCTGATGCTGGTGGTATGGCCACTTTATTTCTTCTTTCAAATTCTTCTTTGATCTCATTTCAACCCTGCCCTGTGGAGGTTGTTTACAATGTCCCTGACTGTAATTCTGGGGTTTTTCTAAACCGCTCTCACCATTTCACTGTTGTTCATCAGTTGCTGTTGTTCTTGACCACCTGGTTTGATGTCTGTTGGTTAGCTCATTAGTGGTTTCCTTTTTTTAGTTATTAATTCATTCATTTTCCAAGACACCTATCTGGGCCCAGGTCACTGTGGTAACTGGCTGAGGAGGTTAGACAAGATGTCCCTTTCCCCGGGCGCATCACTAATTCCCCCTGGGGGATCCTGAGGCACTTCCGGGCCAGCTGAGATATATAATCTTCCCAGTGTTTTCTGAGTCTGCCCTGTATTCTCCTCCCAGTTGGTTGTGCCCAGAACATCTCCAATGAGAGGCACCTGGGAGGCTTCCTAACCAGGTGCCTGAACCATGTCAGCTGGCTCCTTTCAACAAGGAGGATCAGTGGCACTACTCTGAGCTTCTTCTGGACATCTGAGATCAATAATTTTCTCAATAATTATTTCTGCCACTTGGTTTGTAAACTTATTCTTTGGTCACTACCCAGAGCTTATGACCAAAGGTGAGGGTTGCCTTTCAGCTCAACTCCCTTTTCACCACAACATTATGGTACAGCGACCACATAACTGCCACCACATCCCCAATCTGTCTATCAATCTTTCTCCCTCCATTTTACTCTCTCCTCTTACCTTGATTCAAATCACTTCATGGCATGCTGATACCTCTCAGTCTGTTCTGGAGTCCCCAGAGATACCCAAGCACATAAGGATTCCTTCTTTAACCTGATGGCTTTCCTTATGATGCCTTCAATAAAAAGCTGAAACAAATGAACTTCCAACACTTTTGCAGGGGGTTGAATTTGTGTTGATAAGCACTGTACTTGAACTGTAAAAACTGATGTCTTTTCCTGAGAAAAATATTTTAGTAATGCTGAAACCAATGTTTCTCTTTCTTGTCTTATATGCCTAAATTATATGCCTAATGGCAAGCTGCTTAACAGTGTTGATCAATGTGGGAAAGTACTGAATTTTTTTGTTTTATGATTTTAAACCAAGTGAGATCATAAATGGGCTGCCATTAATTTGTCTCAACATTGTACAAAGCATACACTTTGTGAGAATGACCTTTAGAACTTTTTGTTTTTTAATAGACAGAAATAGCCCATTTGTCAAGAAAACCGAGGGCATGGAGACCATCTTCGTAAGACCCTCAGACACTCACATTGAGATCCCTTGTCGAGTCTCTGATCCTGAGCTGAATGTCACTCTTTTCATGGTAAGTATTGGAGCTAGATATACTGCTCAGAGAGATTAGAAGCATGCAGGAGTTGTTGATTTTGAACATGTCCATAAGAGATCAAGCTGGTGCTGTATAGTTTGACATAAAAGGGAAAATGTTTCAAATCAGAGCTCACCTTCTTAATTCTAACTAAAATGACGCTAAAGCACTACAAAGTGACTGGAGATCACTGTCAAACCTTGAAATAATAGGAAATAAGAAGTTATTATGACTAGGAATATTGCTCTGGGAGGCACATTTTTATTCTGCTGAAAGAGAAGCCGGGTTTAGATGAGAGTCTACTTCTGCTGCTTCTTTCGGTGGCTCCCGTTAGGAGTCGTTACAGCGGCGAAACCATCTCCATTTCTTCCTGTCCTCTGCATCTTTCTCCTTCAAACCGATCACGAGCATTACCTCTCTGCCAACACCCATAAACCTGCTCTTTGGCCTTGCTCTTTTCCTCTTTCCAATAACTTCATACTGTCGCTGATCAACTTTAACCCTCTATAGTTACTACAGATTTGTGCATCACCCTTATTCAGAAACTGAACTGCTATCTTTCTTAAAAACACCTCCATGCTTCCACAGGTATATCTTCTGAACCAACAGCCTTTCCATTGTTCATCCTCTTCATTGCTGCCCTTACTTCTCTCTTGCTTATTCGCTGCATTTCCTGGTTCACTATCTTCACATAATCCAGTCTTCTCTCTCTTGTTCTCTTCATTCATCAGCAGCTCAAAGTACTCTATACATTTGCTCAACACGCTCTGCTCACTTGTGAGTATCTTTCCATTTCTATTCTTTATCATCCTGACCTGCTGCACATCTTTTCCAGCTCTGTCTCTCTGTCTAGCCAATCGGTATAGGTCCTTTTCTCCCTCCTTAATCCCCAACCTCTCATACAATTCACCATAAACCATATCTTTAGCCTTCGCCACTGCTTTCTTAGCGTTATGCTTCATGTCCTTGTACTCCTGTCTACTTTCTTCATT
Source organism: Hepsetus odoe (assembly GCA_017165825.1). Classification (NCBI taxonomy): domain Eukaryota; kingdom Metazoa; phylum Chordata; class Actinopteri; order Characiformes; family Hepsetidae; genus Hepsetus; species Hepsetus odoe. The sequence goes on from CM029376.1 coordinate 8,011,986, forward strand.
TTTCTGACCATCCCATTTCTTCTTCGTTAGGTATGGAAGTCTGTTTCGTTGTCCATATACTTGATTTGGCAAAAGTTTTACGGGATGCGCTTCCTGACGTAACCCTCCCCATTTATCCAGGCTTGGGACAGAAGAAAAACAATGACTTATGCCTCCCTAGTGGCTGGGTTCCAGTTTAAATGAGAGTGTCAGGGTAAATTTAATAAGCTGCAATGAACTAATTGTTAAATATTTATTTCTCCTTGCCTCTTTTAAGGGTTATATTCTGCTGAAGGAGATGCTGTATATTACTAGTTATATTTTCCTCCATCACAGCAGTCAGTTAGCCCTTTGTTTCCTGGGGACAACCAGCTAAATATTAAAGCTATAATAAAAATGGCCCAAAAATCTTTATCTTAGGGCAAAGACTGTCCCCATCATTCCACAGCCACCTGCTGGATTTTTTTTAGCCTTAAAGAGTTCTTACATTTACAGTGCTATTTGGCAATTTCTCTCATATTCTGCAATCAATACTGTTGTAATGTGTTGAAATCCTAATGCCATTGAGTTCAAAAATACACATAATTTGGACAATTTTTTCTTTTCTTTCTTTTTTTTTTTACATTTGGATCTATAGTTACAGGATCCCCATATGCCTTTGGAAGGTACAGACATCACATGGAACAACAAGAGAGGGTGGTCTGTCCCCAGATACATCATAAGCGGCAAATCCCTGTTCATTGGCTTCATGTGTTTGCTGAATTCATTTGGCAGATTGTACAAACCCACCTACTTGGTGATGGAAACTGGTGAGGCTGGTGAGACTTTTAACTCTAGGGAAGACTAAGAGCCAGTTTTTTATGTTCATACAGTTTATATGGAGAATTTATTTGTATAACCTAATACTATATATATATATATTTTTTATTTTATTATTTTTCAAATTATTTATTTTTTTATTTTTTGCAAAGAATCCATGATAGAGGTTAAATGGCACTGAAGTTTTCCCAACCCTCTTTTGATGACCCTTTAAAAATGTTCATTGTTTTGTTGAATGAAGCCGGTTTTAACACATTTTGATCTAACAGTAACAAATTCAGACCGTATGCCAAGATTTATTCCCTTATCACGTTGAAAAATTTAAAACGTTCTTCATCTGACATGATGGTGCAATGCTAATGGAGCATAACACTAAATACTGGGATAATCCAAGCACAAATATTGAAACAAACACATCAGCTAATGGCATATAGTCTAGTTTAAGTAATGCACTGTGGAAGTGGACTCAAACAAGCAAATAGCAGAGTCCAAAATATTGTCTCGAAGGATTTTTATTCAGTTCAGTGTGATTACCAAATCGGCTTGACTTGTAGAGCGTTACTAGCAGACAGACCATGTAATTAAACTCATCAATCACTGTCAGCTCCTTGAAATTAGCCATAATTAGAATATCCTTGCAAATGTAGTTATTTGGAATCATGCCTTAGGATGATCTAATGAAATGTAGTCCTTGCAAAAAAACTAAAAGCCTGAAGTCAACACTGAGAAAATCACTGTCACAAAAGTGCTGTCCATTTTTTCATTGCCATGACCCACAGGAGAAGAGGTTTATGACCTGAAGCTGCATCCTGAAGACTCACACCTTGAGCTGATTCAAGGCGATGTCCTGGTCCTCAACTGTACAGCAGAGGTGGAGTTTAATACGGGTGTGGAAATAAAATGGGCCTACCCCGGCCAAAAGGTAAACAAGACATATGGCTCACTTGCAAAATCAATATTATTTAGGTTTTTTATGTGTATCGCAAGAATGTGGTCATATTGACCAAAGGATGATGAATTAGCTCAATGTAACCATGAGGCAAGACAGCTGTTTAATCAATACCAAATGCTGCACACCTAGAGGACATATCGCAGTTACATTCAGTGGTCATCAGTTAGTTGTGTGATTTTCATATTCCTATTTCTCAGCTGGGCCTGTTGTCAGAATGAGAGCTTGGTTATATTGTTTGATTATTTCTCATTCTTTAGTAACTGAAAATGAAAAGAAATTATTTTGCGTAATTGTCAGGCTCAGTGCACTGAATGAAAAGGAAATAAAATCTTTTTCACAATATAAATACAGGACTCTCGTTTTATATGGATAGCATCATCTAGTGACCAATAGATTTCATTAGTTGTTAGAGAACGTATGTACTTCTAAAATTACATAATTATGGGATGTTAAGCCTGTCAATGCTGCCAGAACTTAAATTGTCTTATTAATTAAAAGTATTCATTTGTCCTTAACACCTTATTTAGAGAAGCTCAAAGTGGTGGCATGAAAAATTTGTGCTTAACTGTTCAAGCAGGGGATGATAAACTGTATTGTATGGTGCCACTATGGACTAACTGGCACCAGACATGATAGAATGCATGAGAGAGAGAGAGATTTTTGTTAATAAATATTATTATGGTAGTGATATGGTAGTTTCCCCAAATAAAAATTTTACTTAACATTATTGTCCTTTTGACTGTTGCTTAATGTGATGGCACTCTTGCAAAGGTGCCACTTTAACCATATTTTCCTAAATGCAGGACATGTGTTTTATCCACTGTACTGCTTGTCTCATACAATTCAACAGAACATGCAGAGTTTTTGCTATGTAATTGTCTAACCAAGAAGAATTCATAAGAATTCATAATTGGTGCAGTGTCAAAATAAATTTAAATAAATGTTAATTAAAGAAAGTACTTGCAGGAATCGTTTTTTTTTTTTTTTTTAAATGATTTTTTAAAAAAAAGTACACATGAAAAGCAGCACCACATGTAACTGGGTCTCACTGGGCTTCCAGGAGAGCAGAGTAGTGAATGTACAGCCTGTGCGCCAAATCCTGAGCCAACACACAGAGGCCACCAGCATCCTAACCATTCGCAATGTCAGTGTCACCGACTCTGGAAACTACACCTGCTCGGCTATCAGTGTGGAACGGAGTTTGGAACGCGTAATGTCGGTCAAAGTGCATGGTAAGTGTAGATGTTTCAATATTTCTTCTTAAATGTGATCTAAAACATAATCTTTATATGTATATAGAGATATCTCATTTAAACATATGAGACAATAATATTGTACTTGGCTATTAACTTTTTGAGGAAAATTACCAAATGTTATATATCTGTGAGTTGCAAAATATGTTAACCTCTAAAATTATCAGTTAATTTGAATGTGAAATTATCCCATGGTATAAAAAATCCATGTTTTCAGTTAATGCGATGGCAATCAGGAGTGAGTGGGTGCCATTTTTTTCATTAAAGGACAGGGTTCTATCAGAATTTCCACATGGGAAAATGCATTGTGGCACAAACAAAGGAGTTTTCTGAGGACCCCAAAGTTTTGATAGTCATCAGGTTACAAATCTTCAAATTTTGGACCAATTCACAGTCACACAGGTTCTGTACAAATGGAGGAAATTCAAATGGAGGTTACACTATTAGTAATAAAAATGCTGTAAAAAGAACACTGAACAACAATGGTGTCCATGATGGGGTCCCAAGAAGTCATTGCTCTCTGAAAAGAACATCAGTGCCTGTCATCATTTTGCTAAAGATTAAATTAAACCAAAGGCAGTAAACCAAAAATAATGTGTTGACAGATGAGACTAAGGTTAACCCCCCCCCCACACACACACACACGAGGTACCCTTGAGCAAGGTATCGTCCCCCATCACTGCTCCCTGGGTGCTTTAAATAGTTCCCCCTTGCTGCACAGTGGTGAAAAGGAGAGGTTGAATTTGGTGGTTGTTTTGGTTCACTGTGTGCTGTGTTTAGCAATGATGAGAATAGTCGTTTTCATTTTCACTTTCATATTTGAAGTTATTTCTAGGACATATTTATGCAAATATATAGAAAATTCTCAATGATCCACTAGCGCTTAAGCACCACTGTAAACACTTTTATCTAGAGCCTTGGAAAGTGCCACAGTTAGTGTGAAGGTAAAATGACCATTTGCAATTATTAACTGTAATAGCTTCAAAGAGAATAATGATGTTTTCTCTTTCATAAGCAGCTTCTAGTGCAAAACTAAAAAAACAATGTAATAATATAGAGCCCAGAAATAACATTAAAGTTATCTTCAGTGCTACTCAATTTTGAATCCCTCTTATTCCAGAGAAGCCCTTCATTAGTCTGAACTACAGGAACGATTCCAAGGTGGAAGCTACCGTTGGACAAAAGTCAGTCAAGTTATTCGTAAGAGTGTTTGCATACCCTACTCCAGTCACCCATTGGTAAGTTTATTATTTTTACTTATATGTAAATGATGTTATTCAAACAGTATATTTGTATTAACATTAGTATTTTTTATATTTACTTTTGAGTTGCAGAGGTCAAAATATCCTAAAGTACTATGTGATGGACATGCATTGTGAGTTAAAGTGTTAGCATGTGTGCAGGTATAAAAACATGACGCAGATAACGAGGCGGCCGGAGTTCACCAGGTTTAAAGTTCAGAATCACCACCTAGAGATCAGGGATGTACGCAAAGAAGATGCAGGAGATTACACCCTGGTTCTGAAGAACAGTGCTTCTGGCATTGAGAAAAAGCTTCACTTCATTCTTATAGTCAATGGTAACTCTCTCTCCTTTTTCACTACATAGTAAAATCCACAATCATACTCATCAATGTACTATATGGCCAAATATTTTAGATATCCATTCTAGTGATTTTAACTACCTATTGCTTACACAGGTGTTCACTTGTGAACACATTGCTATAATCTCTGAAGAATGGGATCTTCTGAAACAGTCACACATGAGCCTAAGGTTCCCATGCCCAAAGCCATGTGTCAAGTAGAGGGGTATAAAGGCACCCCTACCTCCAGTCCTTGTGTAACAAAATTAAAGCCTTAGGAGAGTCTATTATTACATTTGGACAGAGAGCGTATGTGCAAACCGCATGGCATGCAATATGTCTGTCTCATATTGAGGTTTCTAGAATATATATAAGCTTTTAGTACAATTTACTATGATGTTTCTCAATTTTTCTCTAAAGCGCCACCTCAGATACATGAGAAGGAAGCAGCAACACCTGCCAACCCCTACAGAAGTGGGAGTCGAGAGACTCTTACCTGTACTGCCACTGGCTACCCACCACCAACCGCCATCACTTGGCAGTGGAGACCTTGGAGCCCCTGTGGCCTGAACTCCACCCACAGAACTATGTAAGTAGTTGGACCTGATAAATATCAATTGCCTAATAATACTGGATATAATTTGAAAAATCTAATGTGGAAAAACTGTCATTTCAGTTTAATTTCATGGAGTATAAAATTCAAATCTTTAATACAATAATTTAAAAAAATTCTGAAAACAGTTTTCAGAATATTTGGCCCTCTGAAACTGATTTGAAAAAAAAAAAAAAAAAAAAAAACCATATATATATATATATATATATATATATATATATATATATATATATATATATATAATTCCTTTCCACATTAGTAGAATCTCAGGCATTTTGTAGAAATTTTGCATGGTGAAAATCATGATAGTTTAGTTCTCTTCTTCCATCCTAAAAACATGTGTCTGTAAAGACTGAAAGACCTCAAGGTTAAGATGTACTCAAAACAAGTCTAAGTCTCAGGATATTGCTGCAGCGAAGGGCTTTTCACCATTTACCTCAGGCTTGTGTCAATGGGAGTATTAAGTTCATTCACAAAGCTGTCGAAATCATTTGAACATTTAATGCAAGATGTTGCACTCAGTTCGCTCGGAGTTCATGGCAAATAGTATTTGTCCCTTTTGGATTTTTGCCAGTCGTTGCCCGCCCAGAGGGGACGCCCTCCCTCCTGCCTTTTTTTTTGCAACGTTTATTTTTTCTGTACCGATGGCAGCCTTTCATTGTATGTAATTGAGATCTGTCCGAGATCTTCTTTATTATGCTGTACATTTTTTTGCAGGAAAGTACAAACACTTAACCTCTCCATCCATGCTTTCATTCCTCACTCCTATAACTACATACCTTACTTAAAAAATGTATAGTAGTTACTGAGTAACTGGATAAAAAGACTACAGATAGATGACTGTAATAATAATTATTTAAGGGCCAGTTACCTATGCCCAGATTATGTCTAAACCTTGGCTTAAAAAATTTCCAGTTGTAAACTGACATTATAAATGTCAGTTTACAACTGGATCTTAATATTTAAGAAAATATATTATTATATTATTTCTTAATAATATAAGAAAAAGATCTTAATATTTGTCAGAGAAATTGTCAGTTAGAGTTTAAGGTATTAACTACACCAGATGCAAAAAACCCCCAAAAAACTTCACTCAATCTTAACATAGCTCACAGGAGAGAGCACTGGAATGTGAGCTTCTTTTGGCAACTAAAGTAATGTTCTGTGTTTTCCTGTTAGCAACATGTGCAACAGTAAACAGCAGCAATGAAACAAAAGAACTAAAGTTGATTGTGCCAAGCAGCAATGCGAGAAACTCCTCATGTCTGACACCCAAACCATTGAGCCTCCCGGAACTGGTGGCCCCCACATGTCAAAAACGTATTTTTCAATCCATGCAAGCAAAATGGGCATCTGAACAGCAATGCACACGAGGAAAGGGTGATACGGTTGTGCTCCAGTTTCCCAAATTTGCAAGGCTTCAAATTAAAAAAATGCAAATTCATGTGAATTTCTTCAATAAATTTAGCAATCTACCTACTTGCTTAAGTGCTGCAGAAACTAAATCGGAACGGTTTATATCTGCTTATTCTAATCTAAGTTTACTGATTATTATAGCATAATAAGAGTATGCCAGACTGGCAATTACTAGCTATCAAACCAGCCTGGCAGCAACTACTAAATAAAATGAATAAAAAAATAATAAAAATGAAATTAAAGGGTCTATTAAAAGATGAACACATTTTATACAATTTAAGAGTTTTTGCAAAGCAAAATGAGAACTTTTAGTCAAGATTAAGAAAAACAAATGCCACTTTTTTCCGGTCAAACCCATTAAACATGTAAGCATTGATTGGAAATTGGATCTATCTATCCCCCCCAATACATTTTCTAGAAGAGCATCTGAAACTAAATAGAAGTGAAGAGAATGATAATTAAGGCCTGAAGAAGCAATAAGGAATGTTGACGCTGAAGTGCTACAGTTTAAAGTTTCACTGCTGTACTTTTTAAATCTCTGCATGATAAAATTCCAAGTGGGGCTGACTGACTGAAACAATATGACATTTATGTTCTAATAATCCTTACTGGAATTGAAAGAACAAAGGGAACGGAGCAGGCTAGCCATTTCCTTTTGGAACACTGCACTTCTACAGTTGCTCCCAGAGCCTGCTTTGGCTAGAGAAATGTCTGGACGCAGCTGAGATGTGTGGGCTGGTGCGGGTGAGCCGCAGGCGAGCTTCAGCCTCCCTCATGCATCCACATCACACCCCCACACTCGCAGCTGAGGCCCAGGGTACCTGCTCTCTATATGTGTTCACCTACACACACTGACACTAAGACAAACATTCACACACACACAGGCTTGTGCTTGCATGTGCAACCCTGGAAGGCTTTTCCATACCATGTATCCACAACATGTGTCACTAGCTCACCACTATACACATTATTGTAATTTTTATTACCTTTTTTGGCTGACACATAAAAAGGATATTACTGAGGTGTGCCAACCTTTGCTTTGTAAATTATTCTGGCGCCAAAGCCTGTGTGTGGCCTTCATGTGAGTCTTTCGTGAGCCCTCATCATCCACAGGAAGGCAGAAGCATCTGAAAGCACTTCCTCTATCCATCTGCACATCCTCCCTCTCTCACACTCACTCTCTCACAGACACACACACACACACACACACAATAGTCATGGCTGATGTAGGGATCACCAGACATACACTTTTCCTCTCCTTGCCATAGAAATCCAATCTTCCTACTAGTAAGAGCTTTATTCTTAGATTCCCTTGCTGATGATTATCATCTGGGAGTAAAACAAGCTTCTGAGTCTTAGATGCTATTATATAATTATTATGCCCTCAATTATCTCAGTTTTCAATGTTTTATTTAACACGAGAAATATTAATTATAAGACTATGTTGCCCATTTTTATTTTTCAAATAAAATACAAAGGTCCTTTAAAGATGATGACCCTAGTTCTTAAATGGCAGTCTGCCTAGCTAGGCAAAAAAGTATTTACATTTGGTTAATGTGGTTTACTAAATATGTGGGATTAGCTACATAGTTTTCCAGTGACTAATGGAATTTCACATTTTTCCCAGAGCTCGGAGAGGACAGAGAGACAAGATACCCCTGTGTCAAGACTGGATGGATCTGGACCTTGAACATACCGTAAATGCGATCGACAGCATGGATACTTGGCTTGAGCCAGTGGGTGGCAAACAAAAGGTCTGTTTCCATGATTTCAACCACTACCTTAATATCACACAAAATTCAAGCCAAGGATGGAGGCACACGCCACAGACAGCTGAGCATTTACATAGGTTTCCCCAAATCTGAACCCTCAGCCTTTATTTTTATAAATTACACAAATATCTGAACCCTGGCAGGGTTTGTCAGTCATGGGGAGTGAGCTAGAGGCCAAACGTTGCTGTTTCCATGATCGAAATATTTAATTCCTTCTTCCTCTTCACACTTCCTGGAGGGAGTGGGAATAAACATGCATGCTCCCAGCACTCACTTCCTGTTTTCTGTCATGTGTGAGATCATCTCCTGTGAGTGTGTGGAGACAACAAGTGTTAGAAGGGCACAAAGGAGTCAAGTGCACAGAGCTCATCAAACTTTTAAACTGAGCATCTAAGAAGTTTCTGAGAAATTCTGTGGTCTCTCTTTTTCTTTGCAGACAGTGGGCCGCGTGGTCATTCGGAATGCGAATGTGTCGGCTATGTACAAATGCTCAGCTGAGAACAAAGTGGGCAAAGATGAGCGGCTGATTTACTTCTATGTGACGAGTGAGTCTTGCGAATATGGCGGGAAAGCTCTTGTGACTAAACGATGCAGGCATATCTCATAATTCAATTGTAGTCATTACATATAAGGTACCTGCTCCTGGTGCAGGAGCAATCTCCATCACCACCTACCTGATGATTCTAATCAGTTAATTGTTCAATCTATTTTAAGGCTTTTGTTAGAACAAGAAAACGTCTACATTGTGCAGTTATTTGCCCTACTGTGAAAATCCAAATTTCAGTCATCTCTTAAACTCCTTACTTTAAGCCTACTCTATCCACCTCTCATTCTTTCAACTCTTTTTTGGTCAGCAATTCCAGAAGGCTTTGGAATCGAAATGGAACCCACTGAGGAGCCCCTGGAGCAGGAGTCAGTAAGTCTGAAATGCAGTGCTGACAACTACACCTATGAAAACCTGCGCTGGTATCGGCTGGACCCTCAGGCCGTGCCCCCAGAGGACTGCAAAAGCCTGCACCAATATGCCAAGGCCCTGGGTGGAGAGCTCTCCTTTCAGGCATCCAGAAACAGCTGGGTCTTGCAGCTCACTTTTACCAGCCTGCAGCTTCAGGATGAGGGCAACTATGTTTGTGAAGTGAAAAACCGACGCAGTGGAGAGAAGCATTGCCATCGTAAATACTTGCCGGTGAAAGGTAAGGGGCATTTTAAAGGTCTAGAAATTTACAATTACTAGGAGTCTTGGCCAACAACTCTTATTGCTGTAGAATGGAACCTCAGTCTGGCGCTTGCCATCACAACAGACCCCTCCATTGTCCTGTGATAGCATTGTCCTGCCATCCAGACCAATCACAGACAGGAGTCCTGACAAATTTAGGACCAAATTTGCTAAACGTTTCTGGTATCAAGAAAGTGTGCAGAAACTTATTTTAAGACGCACACTTGATTATAACTAAGCTGCAGTATTGTAGTGCATATAATGAATATGCATTTTAAGAAGTGGTGTTGCGGAGGTGAAATCATAGCAGAAAAAAGTTCAAAGTGTGCACTTGAACAACCTGGTGCCACAGTAACAATGCATGACAGGATTGTATCAGTGAATGACTCAGACATGTTAGGTAATGTTAATTAGCTGATTAGTTAGCAGGCAAAACAGCAAAATATGCGCAGGAGGGTTTTCTCAGGACAAGAACTGAAAATCACTTTGGACGAGTCACTATGATGAACAATTGTAACATGTTGGTTAAAAATACTGTGCAACAGCTTGGTAATTTATTTCTGATAGAAAATGAAATAGTATTACATATGTGTGAGTGGCAAAATTATATTAACCTCTAGGGATAACAATTATTATAAATTTTGTGCAATTAGAGTCCTCAATCATTTAGGTGTTTTCAATTGCTTGGATCCCAATCAGGTGACAATCACCTTGTTAATTTAAAGAAAAGGGATCTATCAAAGGCTGATCCTTTCAGACCAGTGGTCCCCAATCCGCCGGGCCGCAGACAGGTACGTAACGCTCGGTCACGTGATATGGTACATCAAAAAATAAGTCCACAAGTTAGCAAAAATGAGTAAAAAACAAATGTATTTTTATGCACTTTGCTTCAGCTGTTTCTATGCTGGTCCATGAAAATATTGTTTTACATGAAACTGGTCCGTGGCACAAAAAAGATTAAGGACCAGTGTTTTAGACCATCTACAAACAAAGAAATATTCAGCCTACAAAGATCACTTCATGAACCAGGTGTGTAATGAAATCCATTAAGTCACAAAGGTACCCAGTGTACATTCTAAGCATCAAAGGGCCAATCTCGCAATGTTTTTCACAATGTTGCACAATAACGTTCATGTCCCATGTTAATGTTCATGTGTTCACTATCAGGAGAACACTGATCTACAATGGTGTGCAAGAAAGCTTTGCTTCCCCAAAAGAACATCATTGCTTGTCTACAAGGCTTTTGGAGAAAATTATTTGTGGACAGATGAGACCAAAACAGAACTATTGAGATGTGTTATACTTTGAGAAAGAGAGACTCTACATTCCAGTATATAAGCCTGTCTTATGTATACAATTTAGTGATGATAGTATCATGGTTAGTCTGTTGGCCAGCATGTTGGCCAGGACAGCTTAATGCCATAAACCAAATCACAATAAATAGTTAAGAAGAAAAAACCTAAGTTATGTTTTGGAATGAGCAAATCAAAAACCTGACCAAAAATCCAAAATAAATGTGGGAAAACCTAAAGTAAGCAGTTCATGTGGAGAAACCCAATATCCCAGAGCTGAAGATGTTATGTATGGAGGAATAAGCTTAAATTTCTTCAAGCTGATGTGCAAGACTGAGCAACATGCCAGAAACAATTTGTTGCAGTTATTGCTGAACAAGGAGGTCCTATAATAGAGTTCTCTTGATACTTCTACCTTTAGGACCAAAATCAGCTGAAATTTTAGAACACGTTAATGTAGAAACACACACCATTATAAAAGTTGTGCAAACTTTCAGTCACCACCTTAATTGGCTTGTACATCAGTGATTTAAATTATTTTGATATAATTGGAACTTTTCATGCCCTTTTAATCCATGAGGCAACACATGGAGAAAGAAGAGCTACAATATCAACTGTCCTGTGGTTGCACAATCAATTTTATGTGAAAGCTGACCACAGTGTGATACCCCTTTCTCTTTGCCTGTCTCTCTTCTCTATTATCTTTTTGTCGCTGTCTCTCACTCTCTCAATCTTCACCCCCCTCTTTCCTCCATTTACTTTCCGAAGCTCTGGAGGCCCCAAGGTACCGACACAACCCGACCAATCAGACAGTGAATGTCAGTGCATCTCTACAAATGGAGTGTGATGTGGAGGGCACTCCTTCTCCAAAGCTTTCCTGGTTTAAAGACAACCAGCCTCTCCTCCAAGTATCAGGTCAGTCTCCCTTTTCCTCCTTTTTATGGATTTCAGAAGAAAATGAGGATATTATGCAATGACGTCTCACTGTGTTGGTGTGTATGCATATTTTGGTATGACTGCGTTTGCTCCTTTTTTGTGCTCCTACCTTTTTACCATTCTGCCATGTTCAAATTATCAGAACATTTCCTGCCTAAAAAATGACACCATTAGAGCTTTCCACATTTGAATTCTATGTGTGCAAGCAAACACGATTGCACAGTCATCCGGCATCCAAATAGTCATATCCCATTTACTCTAATGTTGCTCTATTTCTTATTCAAGCGGATTGTAGAGTTCCATTTGGCAACTTGATTGGCAGATGCAAGATGGACCACTGGAGCGAGGCATTGTGGGTAGCTATGGAATGAAGTAGGAATGAAAGGGTGCAGTGCATGAGTGATGACTGGCGGCACTTAAAATGAATGTGGTGCTGGTAGATTAGTTCCCCTGCTGAACAATGTTATTTTTGTACAATGTCTGGTGTGCGTGTGTATGTATACACAATCATGTTTAAAGGAGCTATTGCATTTTAATAAAGAAGCAGGGATGTTGTACTGCCAGTGTCCATTGTTGTAATGCGTATCAGATTTGATTTCTTTTTTGTCATTTAAATTTTTATTAATTTTTGTGGCTAAATACATACCAGATGGCAATTACAGATATTTATGTTTGATGTTGTGAAGAAAAAAATATAATAACATTCAGGAACATACAAACAGATGTTAATGTGGAAGTCTGTGAATATGAGTTAGGTAAGTTTGATATGCTGCCAGAAATGATCTCGGTTCTTTCTCAGAACCCCAGTTCTGCCTCCTAAGAGTCATATTCTTGCTTGTACTGGTAACGCTAAGGGCATCCAGTTTCCTTGTAATTGTAGAATTTTATTCTAAAAGAATAAACTACATTTCTAAATGCAATCTAGTGAATTTCCTTCCAAAATTTCTCATCAATTTCATATTCGAAGCCTGTTACCATATTATTCAAAGACTTTTGCCAGAATCACTCAATTTTGAATTGCTGATAAAAAACCACGGCTCATGGCATTCAGCAGGCAATTTAAATAATTCTGCTAAGTAATAATTTTTTTTTTGTGGAGTCTGTTACTAAGGCAGTGTCTTAATATTTCCAAAAGCTTCCATTCTTGCTCAAAAGGTATTTTACCTAGTAAAACAGTGTATGAAATAAACACTCCATCCTTTCAGGGTACATAAATTAGATCATAGTATTTCTTGATTATACCAGAATGTTAGTTTATTATTTCATTAAACCTAATTCTCAGATATTACATCCTGTTTGTGACCCATCCAAGTCAAACTGCGTGGTTATATTTCGGAATTAGTTTTCTGATTAATTACACTTCACAGTGGTATCATAGGGTTTTTTTATAGACTTCCAAAGTAGTGGAACTGGTCTGACTGTATGTTTTTCATTATCCTATTTGGAGCCGTAAAAATGTAAACAATCTGGCATGGAAGCAATTAAAATGGTCTTGTATCTGTAGGAGGAAGATTAACTTACGACAAAGGCCAGCAAATGGTGGTCCCTGCCTTAGCACACCTGATCAACTAATTATTTTCTGTGAAGTCTGGAGTAGGCATAGTATTAAAATGCACAAACAGAAGTGCGCTGATGTTTTCTTCCTAGAAATGATAGTGTAGCTAAAAGGGTGATTTATTCCGTTTTATGGTACCTGTTGTTCATGCAATATAACACGCCTCAGTCAGTAGAGCTTGCCACCCTAATATGAACGTAGCAGTCCATATACGATGGCTGTTACATATTTAAAGGTTGTTCTTTTTTCTTTGATCTGTTGTGGGAAAAATTATGAAATAATTCAGAGCACACCAAATCTAATCATTATAGACAAATGTTTTGACAAGTTTGGATGCATGTAATCAAGTTTCATGTTGTGATTCAAAAACACAAGGGGTGTTGTCCAGAGATGACTGATGCTTCTCAAAATACATACACAGACATTCCCCTCAGGGGTAAGGAAGTAAATATATCATTGTTATGCAGCATGCAGTCAGGATCTGTGTTGGATAATAGGGTTTAAAAATGGATTAAAATGAAATCTACTGCCCCCTGTTGTCACCCGGTGTCTTGCACTAGTTGAATGGACTTTATGTTGTTCATGGTGGCACAGTGAGAAGGTCTTGGGTTCAGTTCCCAGGTGGGCGTTCCCTCCATGTCTGCGTGGGTTTCTGGGAGTTCCAGTTTCCTACCGTCGTCCAAAGTTAGATGGACTGGAGATGCTAAATTGCCCCCTAGGTGTGAGAGTGTGTGATTGTGTTTGTCTGCCCATCTGTCTAGGTTATTTCTCTGCTTTTCATGCTGTAAGAGCTGAGATAGGCTCCAGCAACCCCCACGACCGTATTTAGGACAAGCGGCTCTGAAAATGAGTTAGTGAAAGTGTTCCGGTTCCAAGGCTTAACATTAAGTGATTTATCACAGGGATCCTGCTGCAGGACTCCAACCGAACGCTTAGCATCCAGCGTGTCCGTGAGGAAGATGCCGGTTTGTACACTTGCACCGCCTGCAACCAGAGAGGCTGCATCCACTCCTCAGCAACAGTTTCTGTTATTGGTGAGGGACTCTATTCTGTCCACAAGAAATGCCTTTACTGATGGTTTACTATTTCTGCTGTCAGAAATTGTAAGCCACCAGAGACAAATCCAAGATATTTGTCAGCTCTGTACGCTTTTTCCTGTTATTCAGTTTGCAAGATCTGTAATACATAAAACTGTCAAACTGTGGATTAAACTGCCAACATATTAGACAGCAGGATTTAGGAATCAGAAGTTGTTAGCTAAAAGAAGATGAGAAGTTCGGAGATGGGGGGACAATGGTTTGAAGCTGACAAGACTGTACATGGATACAGATGACAGAAAATGTCGCTAATTTATTTTTATTTTTTTCTGCACCAGGTCCTGATGACAGCACAAACGTGGAGATTGTGATCCTAATAGGCACCGGGGTTATTGCTGTGTTCTTCTGGGTCCTTCTCATCCTCATCTTTTGCAATGTCAAACGGGTCAGTTCAGACTTGGATTGTAATCTCTTTTGCATGTCAGGTTTATTTCTACTTCACTGGTCATTCATTTGCAAGTCACTGTTTCTTCTTCCTCACATTGAACTGAACTTGGGACAGCTAAACTGCATACATTTCCCCAAAGCCATACCTTTAGATCAACCTTCACTAAGCTGTCTATACATTTTTTAAAGAAATAAACTATTGATAACCTGCTGTACCATCTACAAATCTGCACTCCATCCCTTAAGAAAGCAATAAAAAAAAAAAGCTACAACTGTGGAACTCATTGTATTGCTAACTGGCCTGGGGCTGCCTGTTTCTGTGCTGCAGAGGCTGGTATGAGCCTGCCATTATGATGTTATGATGTTGTCCCATAGGTGAACCCAGCTGATATCAAGACAAGCTACCTGTCTATCATCATGGACCCTGGGGAAGTGCCTCTGGAAGAGCAGTGTGAATTCCTACCTTACGATTCCAACCAGTGGGAAATTCCACGGGACAAGCTACGCCTTGGTATAATATGAGAAAAGAAAAAATTCAATACATACATGAACATATAGATGCATATACAGTACTGTGCAAATGATGTTAATCATTTATTTTCATCAATCAACAAAATGCAGTGAATGAACAAAAGAGAAATCTAAATCAAATCAATATTTGGTGTGACCACCCTTTGCCTTCAAAACAGCATCAATTCTTTTAGGTACACTTGGACACAGTTTTTGAAGGAACTCGGCTGGTCGGTTGTTCCAAACATGACTGTGTTTCAACCTCCGTGTGACAGTGATGATCATCAGCACCTGTTTGGTAAAACTGGTTGATCATACACCGACTATAATCCTACAGAATCCCTGACTTTGTGCAAGTGTACCTAGAAGAACTGATGCTGGTTTGAAGGCAAACGGTAGTAACACCAAATATTGATTTGATTTAGATTTTTCTTTTGTTTGCTCACTTTGCATTTTGTAAATTCATAAAAATAAACAATCAAACAAACACCTGCCTAAAACATTTAAATGTAAATAATGAACTTTATCACCTGTTTTCTTGTTTTCCTTTTTGCTAAATCTACAGGGAAGGTGCTTGGTCATGGTGCTTTTGGGAAAGTGATAGAGGCATCCATTTATGGGAGTGACAAGACGAATAGTTTAGGCACCGTGGCTGTGAAGATGCTGAAAGGTTAGATCACAATCATATACGTGAGCCCTACAGACAGTAACAATAGATGTTGCCGTTCCCTGAAAATCTTTTGTTTTTTTTATGTGTGTATTACAGAGGGATCCACAGCCAGTGAACATAAAGCCCTAATGTCTGAGCTCAAAATCCTCATTCACATTGGGAACCATCTTAATGTGGTCAATCTGCTGGGAGCTTGCACCAAACCTAATGGTTAGTACTGCTGAAGTATTATGATTCATAACTGTTGTTCATAGACATA
Source organism: Hepsetus odoe (assembly GCA_017165825.1). NCBI lineage: Eukaryota > Metazoa > Chordata > Actinopteri > Characiformes > Hepsetidae > Hepsetus > Hepsetus odoe. Next base: position 8,028,294 of record CM029376.1, read on the forward strand.
GAAGACATAGACTTTGTCATTTTTAAGGGTGGTTATACACTTGTGAGCTAATTAAAAGAATACTTGGGCAATGTGCATTTCTTTTTGGGCGAAAATTCTGCGTTATTATTTTTAGTAACAATATAAACACACACACACACACACACACACCCACACACACACATACACACATTCACAGCAGATATTTCTTTTTTCTCCTAATTCAACAAGCTTTTATTTTTTAGGTCCTCTCATGGTGGTGGTGGAGTTCTGCAAATATGGAAATCTGTCCAACTACCTACGATCTAAGAGGGAATACTTTTTGCCCTACAGGGTAAGTGTAAAAGAAGGCTTCATGTATGCATCTACTTTAGTTGCATAGTAAAGCTATATGAGACCAGTGTGGTCACTTGCACACCTCAGTTCAAGATGACAAAGGATTTACTGTGCAGGTAAAAAGAATGTTCCCCTGTATCCCAGACTTTTCTAAGGTTTATAGACTAAGCTTAGAAAACTCTTTATAAAAAGGCATTATACAGTACCTTGAAAAGGCTCGTAATGGTCTGTAACATTGTAAATGGTCATGGAAAATGTTTCACTCACACTGCTGTGTATTTTCTATTATTTGTCTTTATCGCAGTGATTTAATGAATGGATCTTAAAAAGTTATTGTCAGAGGCTTTATGTACTCGCAGTACTAATGGTATGCTAGACAAGCACTAGCTGGTGGACTCTGATCACATTAAGCAAAGGTCAGATTTGTATTTGCCAAATTTACTGGCTCTGGACAAGATGATGATATTTTTCCTTGAAATATCTAAAGCAAATCAGTTAGACATTTCTACAAAGTCTTTCTCTTAGAATTGGATTAAACTGTAACCACTATCCAACAGTCAGTTAGCCTGAAATTACTTCCTGTAATTTTCAGTGTCAACCAGACAATTAGATAAATGATATTCTAATTTGTTAATGAAATTGTGTTTTTTTCTTTTTTCTAGACATGTTTTTATTTGAGAGTTTAGAAGGTCAGGGCAGGATCAACTTCATGATTAATTCAATTTGTACACTTTCCAGTGGACATCCGTTTCTGTTTGTGCATGTATTTGTGTGTGGCTGTTTATGAGAAACATTCACCTTAGGAATACACAAAACAAATATGATATGTCTAATATTAGAACATTTGGTAACTATAAGTAAAAAAGCCAATAAATAATTAAAAATAGATCAAAATCAAAGTTTGAAGTACCGAGTCAAAGAAAACAAAGGAAACCCATCAATTTTTTTTTTCATTTAATTAATTTAATTTCATTTTATTTATTACAAATGACCTATGTATTGGCATAAATTCATTTAACCTCATTTTACAAACAAAACAAGAACAGATTTTTCATTTTAAAGATCAGTTTCTCAACAGACATATCCCTTCAGACCCTGCATTATCTCATATCCCCACTTTTTGACTCTCCTCTTCAACCCACATCAAAGATTTTCAATGGGATTTAGGTCAAGAGACCGGGATGTCAAAAGATTGATTCTTTTCTCCCTGAACCATTTCTGAATGGTTTCTGAAGTAGTGTGTTTTTGATAATTAAATATATATATATATATATATTCAAAAAGTGGGGATATGAGATAATATATAGCAAATATATAGATGAGTTAATAATATATAGATGAGTTAATATATAGCAATTATTTTTAAAGTGTCAAAGCTTTGCATGTCTCTATGTCAAAAAAATATTAAACTGTATAAAAAAAAAAAAAAAATATATATATATATATATATATATATATATATATATATATTTTTTTTTTTTTTTTATACAGTTTAATATTTTTTTGACATAGAGACATGCAAAGCTTTGACACTTTAAAAATAATTGCTGTAGCATACTGGCATGTGTTTTAATGGTCATTGATTTTTTTAAGGTCAATACTTATTCCCATTTCACTGGTTTACTCTTACATTTTCCCAATTTTGATGAATTACAATGAGGCAGCATGTACAATTATTCATAAAATGTCACATGGCTTTACCAAAAGAGAGTGGCACTCATCTCTCCTGTATACAGATAACAAAAAAACCTAGGTCAGATTAAAAACAGTGGGTAATTCTGGCTATTAAACTTATTTTTCCTTTTCAATGATTACAATAAACCAATTTTGTGATTTCTACTTTGTTATTATTAAGGTTTTGTTTTGAAACACCTTGTTTTTCTGATTACCTCTTTTTTTTTTTGATAAAAAAATATTTTTGGGGGAATATAAAATTTTAAATGTTTACTTGCAGTTATTGATGTACACGCAAATACTGAAAGCAAGGATTCAAAAATGGTTGACGTTTTTTAATGCAAAGCGAATATGAAATGGTTGAAATTTGATTATGTTTAAATAAATATACTGTTAATATAGTTCTATCTAAAGAACATTTCTATAGACATTATCAGATTTTCCACAGTAAATATTAAAACTGCATATTTCTTTTCTGAAATTTTTTAATTAATATATATCTGTAATACTTGTCTGAGGAAGCTCAGACAAAGTAGAGCTGGATGAAGAAAAACAGGTTATTTTAATCATTAGCAGATGTTCAAATTCTAGATTTTGTAGAACCATTGGCCATGATATCACTAATACCTCTTTATGTACTGTACAGTTTTTATTTATTGTAGTTTTAATGTTTGATGGATTCAGTGACAGAAATAACATGAAATGCCGATACATCTATTTCCTAAAGCCTTGGTAAAACAAATCATTGTTTGAATAGACCATCCCCCATTAGATACTAATAGTTACTCTAATAGTTATGCTCTTAACCCTATAATGCTGAAAAGTAAACTGGGCTATGCATTTTCATTTGCTGCTAGTCTTAGCATTACACTGTGAACCAAAACATGGTTTCATGATTTTCCTTCTTCTGCAGGATCGTTCCCCTAAAACCCAGAGCCAGGTAAGAAGGATGATGGAGGCTGGACAGGTAGAGCAGAGTGGCCAGCAGTCTACTTCCTCTAACGTCAACTCCCCAACCAAGATTCGGGACAAAACCATTCCAAAGAGCTCACCCTCAGTGGAGAAAAGTATTGGTCAAATTGGTTATCTGTATTTTTTTGCGCTCATTTGTTTTTGTAAATAAAATATAATTCCTGTTGTTCTTGTAATTTAGTGGAGGACCTCTGGAAGACTCCCCTTACAATAGAAGATCTGATATGTTACAGCTTCCAGGTGGCACGAGGGATGGAGTTCCTGGCTTCTCGAAAGGTGAGCCCCAAGTTGCTGCTTGCAGAGAAACCTACATTTACTGACATTGATTTGAACAGCCAAACTCTCAGATCTCCCAGTATGTCTGTAATCACAGAACATTAATTATAAAAATTACTGACAAGTGATGAAAGCTGTGTTCTGACCATTGTAGCCCATTGGGAGCTAGGAATCAAAGCTAAGCTCAGTTCTAAGCCTGTGGCTCTAAGACATAGATAAAAGTGCAATACAACAATCTGTATCCTCCCTGTGCAAACACATAACTCATACATCTCACATTTCTGCTGTTATTCTCTCCTGACAGTGCATTCATCGAGACTTGGCAGCCCGGAACATTCTGCTGTCTGAGAGTAACATAGTGAAGATCTGCGATTTTGGACTGGCACGTGATATCTACAAGGACCCAGACTATGTGCGGAAAGGCAATGTAAGTGGCAATGGGCAATTATAGTCACTTAACCCTTTTTAAAGGCTTGAAATACAGCAATTTTAAAACTCCATGCAGTGGGAAAAACTTCAATGTCAAGTCCCTTACATATCAAGATTGTACTTTAAAAATGGAGCAAATGACAAAAGGGAAAGACTAAAGAAAATCTGACTTTGACATGTCATGCTGTTCTTTTGTAGCTTTATAAAAAAAACTTTTGAGTTCAGGATTTGGTATAATCTGTGATTGATTTCAGTTACATGTGCTTGGTTTTGCAGGCTAGATTGCCACTCAAGTGGATGGCTCCTGAGAGCATTTTTGACAAAGTATACACGAGTCAGAGTGACGTCTGGTCCTTTGGTGTGCTGCTCTGGGAGATCTTCTCACTAGGTAAGCCAAATGTTGTTTATACACAACTTGCATATTTACATACATGATAGGGGTTTCACATTTCATGTTTTTCATGGTTTGGTCCTTCATTTGTTCTTCAGACCATTCCAATTTTTTTCTGAACATATTATCAGCTGTTATTAAGGAATACAGTTGTCATTAAGGGTTTCACTGGCTCTGCAATGTTTGGGTAGGTTGTATGTGTCAAAGAAACACACTCAAATACCTGGACCCAAAGATTTCTAGTGGATCAATGCCAAGAGTAAGAGCAGCTTCCTCTGTCAGCTTGCCTTCTTCTAGTAGTGTATCCTGGTGCCACCTTTTGCCCAGGTAAGTTAGTCAACCAGTGATGGCCATGATATAAGAGGAAGTATAATCTTTCAAACCAGGTCACCTTCTTCCATTGCTCCATGGCCCAGTTTTTATGCTCAAGTGCCTATTGTAACCACTTTCAACAATGGACATGGATCAGCATGGGCAGCCACTTCACCTGTCTGTGGTTACGCACCTCTATCTTCTTTTGGCTGTTCCTGTTTAGGGGTTGCAACAGTGGATCATCTGTTTCCATTTCTTCCTGTCCACTGCATCTTCTTCCTTCAAACCGACCACCTGCATGTCCTCTCTCACCACGTCCATAAACCTCCTCTGTGGTTTTCCTCTTCTCCTCTTTCCTGGCAGCTCCATTTTCAGCATCCTCCTCCCAATATAATCCTTGTCTCTCCTCTGGACATGGCCAAACCAACGCTACCTAGCTTCTCTAACTTTTCTATCAAAGACAGCATTATCCATTTTCAGTTATTTTTGTAATAGCTACTGTTTAATTGGACTGGACCTGAAGAGCTAGCATTCATTCCCATGCGTGTCAGTGAGCCTTGGGCAACCATGACCCAGGAACATCCCACAAAAAACCTGCTGTTTTTGGAGATACTCTGAAGTAAGAACACTTGGCCATTTTTCCTGCTTCAGTCACTTGCTGCCTAATACTTATCATTCCCTGGCAGAGGGTATTGTTAAAAGAGAATTAGTTATTTATAATGTTATTCAGTGGGTTTAATGTTGTGGCTGACTTTCATATTTACTGCCTCCATAAAGTATTCACATCCTCAGACTTTTTTTCACATTTTGTAATGTTACTGTAACTTAAATTGAGTTAACTGTGTTGACAATTCACGCAGCAGACATTTGTTAGTAGCAAAGGTATACACACCCCTGGGCCAATACTTGGTATAACCATGTTCTGGGATATGTCTCTATCAGCATTGCACATCTGGAACATCATATTTTTGGCCCCCTTTCTGGGCAAAATTGCTCAATTTAATTATAGTTGACGGGGACCTTTGGCAAACAGCACACAGATGCCACAGATTTTCAGTCAGATTGTGGTCAAGGCTCTGAATGGGTGATTATAAAACATCCAGGTCTGGGTTTTAAACTAATGCAGTGCAGATTTTGCAGCATACTTAAGGTCGTTATCTGGTTGAAAAGTTGTCTCCACCACAGTTGGGACTTTCTTCCTCCCATTTCACTGTGATGGTCTGTTCTGTGTAAAATCATGTTCCAAAATCTAAAATAATCTTTTTCAATTCCAGGTTTTTAAGCAATTTCTCTTGGGATTAGTTATGATTTTCTCATTCTGATATGATTTTGGAATGTGAAAAAAAAATCAAGGGGGAAGTTTGGTTAATTCTTTAATTTTTTAATACTTTCTTATGCAAAGAATTGTTCACAGAACACATTTTATATGCACTGCTAAATCCATCATAATTATGTGACTGAATCTTAGCCATTTGTCTGTGAGTTACTAATGGACTAGGTTTGCAGATTCCAGTTGACATGAACACATTATTTAAACCAATTACCTACCATTTTTGTATGAAGATTGCAGTGGCAGTGGCTATAATTATGTCTGCCAATAGATGTCCAGCCACTGGATGTGTTAAAACCCTATTGAAATTACTAGGATTAAATAGAAAAAATGAAGAAAAAAAAAAAAACAAGAAAAAACATTTTTCTATACAAGTCTATAAGTGAAAATTCACTTTGGGTTTGTTTTGTGAACTCATTTGCTGGCTCAATGGTAAGATGCCCACTTATCAAACAGAAGGTTTCTGATTGAATACTTACATCTAAGCGTGAAAGTGACCATTCTTGTCATTGTGAAACACGGCACAAGACACAGTGAACCATTTTACCCACACACACAAACATGTGCAGCAGGTGGCAGCTATTGAAAGCACCTGGGCAGCAGTTATGGAGACAGTATCTTGCTCAAGGGTACATCAGGGCAACCTACTGGTCTGGGATTTGAACCCATGGCCTTCTGATCCTGCAGCCAACTCCGTAACTCCCTAACCACTAGGCCACTACTGCTAAAGAGTGTGTTCTTAATAAATCATTGGATTTCATTGTTTGGATGTGACTGAGTTGTAAAATGCTTATCTGCAGGACACAAGGTTTTGAATTCAGGTCTAATTTAACTTTAAATGATGGCCTTATGTACTGTGTTTTTGTCAAACCCCTGTGATAGCCATGTACGGCTTGATTTGACATTAAAAAGATGATGATAAAAGATGAAAACATTTTTGCTACTTTAAACTTATAGCTCTTAAACCTGAAGAAGCTAAATATTTCGTGCATGCTTTTCGTCCATAGGAGCTTCTCCTTACCCTGGCATTCAGATTGATGAAGATTTCTGTAAACAACTGAAGGATGGGACCAGGATGAGGGCTCCTGACACTGCCTCCCCTGAAATGTGTGTATACCCTTTACTTACTTTTAACATAAAATATTTTCAGCACTTACATATAAGACTAGAAAAGTATGCTCGTCTGAAATCTGTGAATCTCTGTCTCCTCCTGCTGGTAGATATGGGATCATGCTGGCCTGCTGGCAGGGCGAGCCCAGGGAGAGGCCCACATTTCCTGCACTTGTGGAGATACTGGGTGACCTTCTGCAGGATGATAGCTCACCGGTGAGAGACTGAGCTGAAATGAACCTGATAAGCATGTCACTCATTCCTTTCTTCCAAAAGAAAGAGTTGCACTGGTGCCGTATGTTTGTGTATTTACCCCTTTCAACTACAGTGTACATGCCAGTAGTGAGTACAGATATTGCATTATTCTGTTTAAATGACCAGTTTTGTCTTTGTGCTCTGAATGTGTTGTCTTATTGCCCCCCCCCGGGAGGCACAGCCCCCACTATGGGAACAACTGGTTTAGAATCACTGTTATGATTCTGAGATGCATTTATTAATTTCAGTTATTTTAGTTGTGAAAATGACTTACTCTGTCTTTTCACAGGACATTGCCTATAACTCATCTCAGACCTCGTCAGATGATGGGTTCTCGCAGGCCTCCTCCAGACCCCCTTCCCAGGAGGAGCTGAGATTGGCCTGCAACACCATGCCCGCTAGGTATCTACACACTAGGAGGTTTTGTCGCTTATGACTTTTATTTGAATGGGAAACAAAATGCATGTTTAAAGGTAGTATAGATTACAGAGATGTACACAAACTGTTAAAAATGTAAGCACATGCCTCCTTATGTGTACTTTAAGGTACACTTACTGCTGGCACAGGCATGCAAGTGCAAACACGCAGCCTATGTCTGTACAAAAATGGCAAAAAACTGACATCCGCGTGCCGATGGTTAAGGGCAGGTGTTGGCTAGAGAGGTGTTAATCCTCCAAGGCGGGGCTGCGGTGCAATGGAAATGCATCCTCTAGAGCAAGGGTGTCGAACTCCAGTCCTGGAGGGCCGGAGTCCAATACAATTTGATGATTTCCCTCCTAAAACATGCCTGGTTCACACTTAGTGGCAGGTGTAGTGAGTGTGTTTGAGGAGGGTAATCACAAAATTGTGCACTCCTGCTCTAGAGTAATAGACTGTCATGCAGTTCAGATGAGCATGAGTTGAGCTTGTGATCCTTAAGTAACCCAGCATCAGGTCTGAACACTAAAGGAGCTTTAAGCTAAGATCATTATTTCACTCTAATTGTTCCCAACTCACTTCGTCGTTGGAATCTATAGCCCTAAAGTCACTGTCTTTTCCTCAGATATTATAACTGTGTGCCCTTCTCTGGATGTGTGATGGTGAGCCCCTCTAGAACGTGTCACTCTAGAGTGAAGACATTCGAAGCACTTCCAATGGAGATGACCTCGCACAAGTCACATCATGTAAGACCTTTAGGCCGCATAAACACTTTACTCACAAAATGTCGCATGAAAGTGAATAATGTGAATGCAGGCTTATGCTGATGCTCTGCACTTGTTGCTGTTAGCAGCATAAGCATGCTGAATTGCTCATGCAGGCAAAGTTCATATGAAAACACTTCACTGTGCTTTGAAGTCAGAATATGGACTAGAGTCCTGTTACTTTACAGATACAGTAAAGGCATGCTGGGCCTTTATAGGCATGTTTCCCTTCTACATGCACAGCGCTACAGTATCTACTTGTGAAAAGGGTTTGAGTGTTTGAGGGGGAGCAGAGTGTTTTAATTGGATTATCTTTTCACTGACAAAAGGCAGATGCAATTTCTGCTTTAGTTTTACACTGGCAGCATAAATGTTTTCATGCATTTATAGGCCGATAAACTAAATATCTAGCTTGAATTTGCCCTCCTGTTCAAGGGAGGAAAAAATGGAAACACAGCCCAATTTGTGCACAGTTAAAGACATGCATACCTCAGACAGTGGTCAATGAGTGTATACTGTTTCAGTAGAGCTAATGCACTGCTATATCCCTGCAGGACAGCCAGACGGACAGTGGAATGGTGTTGGCCTCTGAAGAGCTGGAGAGGCTTGAGCACAACCACAGAGGAGCCATGCAGAAGAAGTGAGCAGTTTGCGTGATTTAGAAACATGGCTGAAATTGTTGATCTCCCATGGTCAGATTAATTTCTCATTTCATTTACAGGGAAAGTGTTCTAGGGGTGCAACTCTATATTCATTTTCTTTATTTCTAAACCATAGACAGCAAAAACAATGTGCCAAGGTCTGGCTTGGCCAGCTATCTGCACCAGGACAGTTCAAGTTTGGGATTGCACAGATACAGCCCCTCTGGTCACTTTTTTGTTTTCAGATAACACCATTCCTTTTAGCAGAAGAAGCAAATTATACAACTCTATAACTAATAAGAATACAAAGCAACTATTACTCCAAGACGCAGTGGTGCTAGCAGTGACTAACACTTTTAGATACTTTCTACATTCACTCAGAATTCTTCCACCGTCTTTGAGAAACAAACCAGTAGACATGACTTACTGGTATTTCTACATGCCACTCTGTGATGTGCACATGTACTGGGGTTAAACATAGTTTGACCTTAAATCTGAGTTAACGGAGACAGCTGTAAACCGCCTTTGTAAAAAGAGTCCCAATGATCATGTCTTGTGAAGGTAACTCTAGAAACTTGCTTGCAGAGACAGGCCCTTTGCTTTTTGGAGTTTCTACATTTGCAAATTACATTAAAAACACAGATTTGAGAGAGTGGTTGCATCATTTGTAAGATTATTTTCATGTCAATACAATGCTTCTATACAACAAAATTTGCATTCAACATTTTCCTTCAGTGAATACTCAGTCTCTCTCGCCCTAGTTCATCAGCAGGCAACAGCACAGAGCATCTCATTGGCAGCCTAGGCCAAATGAGCAGCAGCTACAGCAGCAGCAGACATCGACCAGCTTTCTTCAGCCAGCTCTCCGGCCAGACCTTCTACAACAACGAGTATGGCCAGCTCTCTGAAGAAGGCATATGTGACTTCTTTTCCACCCCAGATCTTGCCCTGTCGGAGGGATCATGCCCGGCGACCTCCAACCTGTAACATCATCTGAAAGGCCTCATTTGATCAATCATGGCTGCCAGCCCCTTCTGCCCTCATTCTGCCTTACAAACTGAACTGATCCCCCCCCCATGTTCTCTCTGCTGCCACTGGGTGGCACCATTACACCAGCAACAAATCACAGAGTATTTTAACACCTTTGATACATGTATCTTGATATGAAGTGTAAGCTGCTTTTGTGTATTTGTACAAAAAAACAAAAATAACCCAGGGAAGAAAATAAAGCAATATCTTTAACACAAGCTCACTCTCAGAGCCAGTCAAAACCTAAATACATTAAAAAGAAGAAATGCAAATAATATTCAGACACAATGACAAAAGTGTAAGCAACAGTAATTCATTTTTCCCCATCTCTTGCATGTATACAAAACATTGACAATGTCTGTTTAGACATTAATCAAAAAAGGAATGGAAAGAAGTGGTTGAGGGACCAAGTGACCTGACAACAGGGGTAAGGCTGACCAAATACAAAGTGGCTGTTTATATGGTTTTATCTGACCAAAGTAAACGAAGCAGTGACAAACACGGGCAAAAGTCCACATGGCGACATACGCAGTCCACATACATTAGTCATTAAAACATGTCCATGATCATTTTAAGGAACCATTTTTTGCTTTTCAGTTCTAAATTTCTGATAATGTACACCTCTTTCATTGGCACATTCAGTTGTTTCAGCTTGGCAGTACTTGAGGAAGGTGACTGATTAAATCAAAGCAGTGGTTATGATTAGTTAATTAAACTTACTGGAGAAAACTCCATGTTGCCACGTGCACTTGAGGCAAATACCACAACACCATTTATATTTGAAAGCTCTGCTCCCAGAAAATTCTGGTTTAACAAGTTCCACTGGAATATTCTGTCTGTGACTGGAAATTAATTGTCCTTTTTACAGGTTAAGGGTGCAACCTCAACAGGTGGTAAACAAAACACACAAGTTATATCTCAAATACACCACTTTATAGAGCATGGACTGAGCAAATAATACAGCTACCAAATCCAACCAGCAAAAAATACAAAATAAAATACACTTTAAAAAATACCTTCATTCAAAAATGCTTTGGTAGACATACACAATCACAATTCTCCTTGAGGCAGTCTCAAATAAAATGTACATTACAAACAAACAAACAAACAAACAAAAAAAAAAAAAAAAAAAACATGCACCCTCCAAAAAAAGTGATCGAGTGATTAAATCTTAATTGATTTGAATCTGCCATTTGAAAATGCTGTTAAGGCACATTAGGCCAGCTGTCAAACTAAGCAGACGGTAAACTGATTTTTCCTTTAAATAACTCATGATTCATTTAATGTGATACAAAGACATCTTCATCAGCAATATAGAAATGTAGTAGGACACTTTCCCCTCTAGTTTGACAAAATTAACCACAGAAAGAACTTCTATAAACCCTGTTTTATGTGGGACATTAATCGAAGAATCTCTATCAAAGAACATGCAAAGTTCAAAAATCTCCAGGTAACATTAATATACTGGCACGTTATGGCAAATGGTGAATCAAGGGACAGAGCCAAAAACGTATTTAGTAAAAAGGAACGGAAGGAGGGAAAAGTGCGGAACTTTATATTGAATATATTGGGGGGGAGGAGCCAAAAAAACCAGCCAATGAGACAAATTTTCAGAGTTTAAGATGCAAAAATAGATCTCAGTAACATTTTAGTTCCGTCCCGGGTATCAGACATGCTGACATGCATCTTAAGCCAGCCTAAAACGTAAACATTTCTTAAATGGAAAACTGGGCTCGTACTGTAGTAAAGTGGAAAATGTGGACAGTCATGATGGTATAAATAAGGTGTGTCTTGGCAAATGATATGAGACTCAGGACATCTTCCCTATCTGGATTTTCTTCCAGGCCTCAGAGGCCGTGAATATACAGGAGTCAATAATGCCAGCCACTGTAAAGGTCCCACCAATAATGGCACAGATCTACAAATAAAAAAATTGTAATAAAAAATAAAATCTCCATTCACTAATAATAAAATAATTCATTCAATTGTATTAACAAATAAAATTATGCACTTATGGATTTTTTTAAAAGAAATAATACATTTACACATTCTACCTAGCTGTAATCAATGTTTGAATCAAATGTTCAGCTAACCATCACCCAAATTACACTTTAAAAACACTTCACTAAAACTTCTCTCAAGTGGCAAATACTTGATGTGGTTCACACATTTTTCTGTGTTTAAGGCTATTACTTTAATTTATTGTCACAAAAACTGAATTTGGACACAAAACTAGCAAATAGGGTTAATGGAACATTGAGCAAATTAGAAAATTTCATCTTCTTTTAAACCAATAACAGCACAACTGTGTGTGAGAGAGAGAGAGAGAGAAAAAGAATGAGAGAGACTCACTGTTGTAATGAAGCGATAGATAGGCTGTCTCCTCTCTGTGTATTTCACTGTGATTGGACTTAGATCGTAACGAAACCAAATGGCTGGGATGATGCGTCCCGTGTGACTGTAGGCCACATACTCCTAACATGAAGAAAATGAAGTTTGTTGTTTAACCTCCCAATCTGGGATCGGTCTGAATTTTTACACATTAAGTGCAGATGACACTGATGGAATACGGCTGTAATTCAGGCTTCAGGCCCATTCACCCAATCTGGATGCTTCATTCTAAGAACCACTCGCTTTTATGGCAGGCCACAGCTAACGCTTTCCCAGTCACGTATACATATCAGAGCCACCAGCTGTCACTGGAGTGTGTGTCCTCTAGGATTCCCAGAGGTCCGTGACAAATGTTTGTCACCACTTCATAAACACAGCACCGTCATTCTAAACCACTCTCAGTGAACAGGTTGTGTCTATAGCAACCATGGGCCATTTTAGGAGCCCATGACTACACCCACATTTTACAACCATGCTATATAAGGCTTTTCAATAACATGGAACTAAATGCCTGGGCTTACCTTGTTGGCCACGGTGTACTGATATGAAAACCTCTGCTTCCCTGACAAATCTTCATACACTGTAGGAACAATCTTGAGGATGTAATCATGGGAGGCCAGAGCTGGGAGGGTTGTGAGAAAAAGATTGATCATGGTTATTTTAAATCATAAAATCCTATTAATGAGATCATAAAAAAAGCATACATTAATAAAAAAAAAAAAAAAAAAACTAATTTCCTTATTTTTATGTGTGTCTCATCTGTTCTTCTTCAAAAACTGATACAACTGCTGTACTAAGTCTTTTGTAACCTTTCTAAATGTTTGGCACATTTGATCTCTCATAGCTTGTTGACAAACATATAGACAGACATGTAGACATATATTGTTGTTTATTCAAAGTTTCATTTTTGCCATTTCAATCACCTGTAGTAACAATCAATAACCAAATAATGCCAAAATGTCATATTAAAGCAGGGTATATGAGTAAATGGAGTTGTAGGGCTTTAGCAACTAGCGCAAAACAACCCAGTGCATGTTTCAATGTGCTAGTGTGGTTAAAACTGGGGAACGTGTTAGTCTGCTAAATGACAAGTTTTTGTTGAAACTGTTTATTGTAGCCCTGCTATTGTACTGATATTGAAGATGGCACATTAGGAAAAAACTTTTGGTTTGTCCTTGTGAGTCACACAAGTTGCAATAGCTGCCAGCTGACATTTAACACTTCTCTCCCACAGTCTGTGGTTTGCTTCACATAATCTGAGGGGAAACTGTTGGCAAGCCACATCAATGAACTTCACCATTTACAAGAGACTTTCTTCCAGTAAAATTCTGTATTTTGGTGTGTTTTATACATCTGTGATTGTATGTAAAAAAAATATGTTGCTTTTACATAACTATTTTCCAACCTTTTTTTCCTTTGTTTAAAACAACCTCATTTATATACAAATTAAATACATACACGCAGTACTGTGGAAGCTGCTCCTGTTAGGGATCACCAAAGCACATCAACTGTTTCCATTTCTTCCGTTCCTCTGCATCTTCCTCCTTCAAACCAACTGCCTGCATGTCCTATCTCACCACATCCATAAACCTCCTTTTTGGTCTTGCTCTTTTCCTCTTTCCTGGCAGCTCCATCTTCAACGTCCTCATGCCCAGTATAATCCTCATCTCTCCTCTGGACATGTCCAAACCAACACAACCTTGCATCTCTAACTTTGTTTCCAAACCGTCCAACCTGAGCTGTCCCTCTAATATACTAATTTCTAATCTTGCCCATCCTCGTCACACCCAACAAAAATCTCAGCATCTTAAACTTTGCCACCTCCACTTCATTGCACTGACAAAAAGACAGGCACCAGGTCTCCAACACACATAGCAGTTTTTCTCACTACTGTCTGTAAACCTTTCCTCTCACTTGCTGGTGCCTGTCTGTCAAAGATCACTCCTGCCCTTTGTCTCTACCCATTCCAACCTGCCTGCGCCTGCTTCTTCACAATTCTTCCACACTCACTGTTACTCTGAACTGTTGATCTCGAATATTTAAATTCCTCCACCTTTGTTACCTCTACTCCCTGCATCCTAACCACTCTACTTTCCTCCCTTTTGTTCACACTCATTTATTCTGTCTGTCTTTGTCATATTCACTTTCATTCCTCTCCTCTCTAGAGGACATCTCCACTGCTCCAGATTCTCTTTAAGCTGCTCCTTATTGTAACTACAGATCACAATATCATCAGCAGCCATCATAGTCCACAGGTCTCTTGTCTAACCTTGTCCGTCAACCTGTTCATTACCATTGCAAATAAGAATGGCCTCAACGCTGTAATCCCACCTCTACTTTAAATGCATCCATTACTCTTACTGCAGCACTCACCACTGTCACACCTGACATCCTCATACAAAACCACAACTTCTCTCTAGGCACCCTGTCATATGCTTTCTCCGAAAATAAATGGGTTCCAAACACTCAGCATAACCAGTAAACTAATCACGAGCCCGATCATCTGACGAAAAATCATATTGGGCTAATTACATGTACCTCATTCAACATGTGTCACATGTGTTTCAGTATATCCAATAATGAGCTAACTTACCATTGGACTGTAGTCTATTGGCTCCAGCGAGGGCATTGAAGGCTCCTTGGATGTGTTGGACCTGCAATATTAAGTGCACATTTGCTTCTGAATGAGGTAAACACCATCTTTGACACCATCTGTGGCCTCATAAAAGGATTATGTAACAGCTGAAAGAGCAACCTGAAGCTTTTCCCCAAAGGCGAGCTTATGAATAATGTGGGTCATGTCAGGGTTCTGCGGCTGTGCTGTAGCACTGTGTGTGGAGACATGGAAGTTTCCGGGTACCTTAAAAAAACAAAACAAAACAAAACAAAAAAAAACACAGAACACACTACCCTCAGGAAACCTGATATTTATTCAAAATGCAAATGAAAGGGTTTGTTAAATAGATGATCATAAAAGATTAACTTGATAAAAACTTTGACGTGCAATCTGAAGTGTGTTCTCCTTTTATTTTAGAAGATTGTGTGACGTTGAGGAAAATTTCCAAGACAACAGCTCTTTGAGGGGCTGGTTAGAAAGCTCAATTTGAACCATCGTCAGTAAGACACTTTATTGAGAATGTGTGATGGGCCATGACTGACTAAAGACTTTGTTGTGCCCTATTAGAGCTGAATCTAATCATTATATTGGCCAAATGTAATTTGCAGAGCGGTTAAATAAATTTGGGAGATGCTTCTCAATATGAAGTCTATTGTCATCACTACTCACTATTTCCTTCTGTTTTATAAGAACACTTTTCCTTCATGTCTAATTCTGTGGTCTCTACAAACACATCTTAAGGATTTCAGACTGTGTTGCCAGGGTCTTACTTTATTAATACTGAATTCACCCTCGAAGCGGCAGCCATAACCGTTATTAAGTGGCACTTTCATGGAGTTGTCAATGTGGCCCACTTCATGTCGACCCATTTCGTCTTGGATATCCAAGCCCACCACTAAAACACACACACACAAAGAGAGAGAGAGAGAGAGAGAGAGAGAGAGAGAGAGAGAGAGAGAGAGAGAGAGAGAAAGACAGAGAGAAAATGATGCAAAATAAAACAATCAAAACACCATTAACTAATCTTTGTGTTGCCATGGTGTGAACCCTTTACACATAAATCATTAAAAAATGTCCAAACTTGAATGAATGTTCATTATATAAAAGATAAAGAGCTAAATTCTTTTCCTTCTATAAACTTTCCATTTTGAAAAAAAGGAACTTATAAGAACAGCAACATTTGTGAACTTTACAGCCTGACACAGTAAAGGCAATAACTTTAGAACATATGTGGGTCATTACCACTAAAGGGACAAAATCCAACACGTCTTCATTTACAGGTCTGTAACTAGAGCTCTAATTCTCCACTGCCACATTGGATGTAAATTAGCTGGGCTGAGGTCAGAATGCTGACAGGACACTATACAAGACTTTGCCAAGTGCTCACAGGGCTTAGATGGAGCAACACTGACCTTTTGCTCTGTTCATGGCAAACTTCAACACAACTCAGCTAAGAAAGGGAAGAATGACTGACTTTCTCAGCCCTCCATAAAAACTTTTCCATGAAAGAAGTGTTTCCATTGCATCAAGACCACTCCTAGAAAGAACACTTGCGAGCAAAAATACTAATACTAATGATTTCCAGTTACTAAATATACGGACATAATTCATAGCACTTCACTGAAGGCTAGTATTTGTAAGACATCTATGTGAACTTTTTATGAAAGCTGACAAACTTTTATAAAGGCTTATTCCAAACGGTTTCAGTTCTCATAATGGCTTCTTTATCCAGTTTTAATACCATTTCACTTCTGAAAACTTTACGACAATTGGCACTATTTGTAAGTCTGCATAAGTCTTTATAAAAGTTTATGCAGGATTATGTCAGCTGTCACTTAAGGTTTCTGCATGTCATGTAGCCCTAGGGATACTAGCCTAAACTGACATGTTGCTACAGAATGTCTTGCCATATCCGTCTTGCACTTTGAGGCTTTTTTTTTTTTTTTTTTGGTGTACTGGAGTGTACTGGAATACCAAAAAACTAACTCACAGGAAGGTTAATGACAGGATATTTGGAGAACAGCTACATTCTGCAATGATTGTGCTACATTCTAAATCTTAATCCAAAAACATTCACTGAAAGCGAGTAGAGAATAAAGGCCCTTGGTTTCATTCGTTTTCCATTCAAGAAATCATGTTAGAAAATGTCATCAGTACAACCCTGTAAACATGAAAATGTAAAACTCCTGTTTGTAGGAATAACATGGTTAAGGGAACTAAGATAATATCTAATCTGTAGGGGATTTAAAAAAGAAGACGAGGATAAACCAGGGACAAATACTATCAATAACAAGTAGAGTCATGACAGTAAAATGATTAAAGGTCCATGAAAACTGACTGATTTACTATTGATGGTACTGATAATTTACAGTAGTTATTCAGCTTCTAAACACAAATATGGGATTGACATATACAAACTATTCTAACATGAGTAGTGCAAGGATATGGATCATGTCAACTTTCAATATGCACCATCCAACCCACATCAATGGCTAGATATGAGTTCTCAATCTAATGTCATTAAATGTCATCAAGATAGTTGTTTGCTAAGAACGGCGAAAAGCCTTAGCCCACTTTTTTTTAGATGCCATTACAGTATATGATGTCATTGTTGCACAGTGCGTTTGTGATTATGATTCCTCAAAAAGGCCAGAAAGACAGAAGTAAGAGGTTCTATTCCTGAACTAGTGTTTATGGGCTGTATTTGGTACAAGACCTTTTCCACTATCACAAGCCTGCCTAGGTCACTGTGCAGAGCGGTCAGTCATAGTTTTCGTACTGTGTAATGTATGAGAAATAGACAATTACTCTTTGCTCTGGCAAAATTTAGAAGACTTTCCTTAATAGGACAACAGGGAGCTGTTTGAGATTTTAGATGCTGTTTGGTTTTTGGGGAAAAATATTTAAAAAAAAAAAAAGCTCATCCAGATCCTAGTTAAGCATCCTGCAGACAGTGAACTCAGATAGCCGAGGCAAGAAAAAAGGCTGGGCAATAATACTATTTGACTGTTATTGTGATTTATTACATCCCAAAACATTTTATTATGGGGATGTGTTCTGCCAGTATTTCACTCAACAACTGCATGCATCATATTGTAAACAAGTAGGTATGTTAGTGTTGGTCAATACTTACATTGTTATCTTCTGTTAGGAAAAAAATACTTAAGAATAAAACTATTGATTTCCCTCAAGTACCAGATAAGCGGACTGATGTAGGAGTATAATTAGAGTGAAAAGATCGGAATGGTTTTAAAAGGAATGCCACATCTTTTCATGTGTACAGAGAGAGATGTCCAGAACAAGTTAAAGCATTTCTAAGTAAAAGCATCCAAATCGCTTTATATGGTTTATGCGTTTCATATGTGTATATGTTTAACATTACTCCCTCAAGGTAATGGGAAACCTAAAAGATACACAAGTTGTGAGATAAACATTAAAAGAGATACAAGTTTCGATTAATAATTAAAAAAAAAACTTAAGAAAATCAGAATGATTCACTTATTTTCAAACATTCATTTGGACGTTTCAATTTATGCAACGTTAGTAATTTAACCTTTGGAATTTGAGTTAAAGGTGGAAAGAAACATAACTACCTACAGTTAACCACAGTATGGAAAGCAACTAATGACATGTTGGGTTCACTTAAAACTAGAAAGAGGGGAAGAAAGGAAAACAAAAACAAAAAAAAACAAAAAAAAAAAACAAACAAAAAAAAAAACCCACCACTACTTGCTCAAGCACTTGATGAAACGTGATTTGCACAATTTCCCAGTAAACCGCCAATGATTTTGGGCAGGAATTTTGAGCAGGAGTCTAATAATTTGGACTTGATCTTTCCAAAAATAAATAAATCTGAACTATTCAAAAAGCTACTGGTATTTTCAGTGCTACTGACATAAAATATGAACAAAAACAATGTTTCTGTTATACAATTATTTAAAAAAAAAAAAAAAAAAAAAAAAAAAAAGGAATTTATGTATTTATGTATATACTCACAATCACAGTGTAAGTTTGGCAAACTGATGTTTAAACTCACTTCAATCTTCCCTCCACTGTCCTTATCAGGGTCATCCACATAAAGTTCATTTACTCTGAAAACAAGGGGCAAAGGTCACTTGTTAGCCTCAGCATTTAAGAAAATAAATTTTACATACAAAAATACTTTACATTAGCATGATAATGTCATACAGTCATAGAATTAATGTAAATTCTAATCCATACAATGCTTGGACTTGAAACAGTACAATGATATTTAAGACACAATTGCAGACACTAACATAAAAATGTCATCATTCACCAAATAAGTGTATTTAAAAACCGGCAGAAGAGCTTGCTATATTTCAGTGGTGTGTTCATTTCCTCCCTCTTTGTCCTCACCCTGCTAGACATATAAAGAGGCTGACACAACAGACTCAGTCAGTATCCTGTGCGGAACGCAGCTCGATTTGTCAGAGAGCTTACAAAACCAACATGGTAGTCATGTCACAAAATTAAGACATTTTGAAATTTGGACTACCCCAATATTAAACCTTATCACTTTCAACACTGAAAAGTCTGAGAGCTGCAAAAATTCCATTTAGATACATTATGGTCACTTCTGCATAATATATACATGTTTTTATGGGGCTGCTCTGACGCTGTTGCTGCCGTGATCCAGATGACTCATAACTCACAGATACATCTTGTCCCTAAACGCTCAAAGTCACACAATGTTAGCTAGAACAAAATGGCAGCAATACGTACATTTCTGTGGCTATGAATCCCGTCAGCTCGGAGAGGAAGAGGAAGAGCATGAAAACACAGCAGCAGATCGAGACTGCAAGGAAAGGATAAGATCAAAACCACTCTTAGTTAGCGAAGAGGAACTTCAGTCGACTTTGGGCCATAACCAAAGTTAAAAAACAACAACAAGTAACAGTGATCAGCCTCAGCATTAAAACGCTGGCAGGCCAAGTGAGTAGCATTGGTTGTCTCAATAAAATGAAACCTGTCAACATGGGAAATATCAGATATCAGTAAACAGTCAAATTGTTAAAAAAAACGGACAAGGCCTGATAGACTCTGACCTGGGCAAAACTGTGATGTTTAGATGAGTGATACAGTGTATTTTCAAAACAGCAGGTCTATAGTCGTATAATAAGCAGTGCTGGGACGGCTAAAAGGCACCAATGTAATATCTCAATATTTCAAGAAATATTCAAGATACTCAATATAATCTTTTTTTTGGCAAATCTGATGTTTAAATGGAGAAATAAGAAACCCATAACTGCCATAAACACAAGGTTGTGCAAAATTTCACAAACTGCATAACATGCAGTTAAACAGGACTGAAGAGCATGAAAACACAGCAGCAGATTGAGACTATGTTTCTTTGTAAACATACCAATGGTCTGTGTACTTTTATTAATCACAATATGATGTTTACAAAAAAAGAGTATTGGTATGTAATTTATCACTAGTAGGTACAAACTGGGGCAGGTCAGTATTTTTATAAAGTACCTACTGGAGTTGTCCAAGGAAGGATGGGTAAAGAAATGATAGGATTATGGATCTCATTAATGTGCACAGGGAATGAAAGCAGCTCTATCTGGTACAACAGAAAAACTACAGTAGCCCAAATTACAAAAAAGGTTATGCCGGCAAGAGGGTTTCAGAACAGTATATATGTTATATACTGCTGTATAGCTGCAGACCAGTCAGAGTACATATGCTGATCTAAGTCCACTTTCAAAAGTAACCTACAATGCCATGTGAGTAACAGAATTGAGCCATGGAGTAATGGAAAAAGGTGCCCTTGGACTCCAAAGTCCCCAGATGTTAGCATCTGTGGGAGGTGCTGGACAAAATAATCTGTTCCATAGATGCACATCTCATAAGACCTAACATTGAAGGATCTGCTGCTAACAAATGTTTTTGTTGGAATCAGATACCAACAAAAACATTTGCAGGTAAGGTGTAAGAGCTGTACTGAGATCAAGAAAGAGCCTTCACAATACTAGGCAAGTAATTTTAACATTATGGATAATCTGTGTATATCCTGTATATTTCAAGTTGCTCAATATGCAATATAAGATGCGATGCACCATGTATATGGACACCTATCACAGCCATTCTTAACTTTTTGCTAAAATCCATATTATTGGCCATTTCTTTCAGCTTCCAAGACATTAAAATCACTCAACATTTACTTGCTGCTTAATATATCCCACCCCTTGACATGAGATATGAGTTATGAGGGATTTTGACATTTGTTTTAGATGAAGAGCCCTGGTTCCAAAATAATATATTATTTTTGAACCAGGGCTCTTAATCTAAAACAAATGTCAAAATCCCAATCTTTCACAGAATAAAAGATGAATTTTTATGACATGTGCTGCACATGAAATGAATGTATTTATAAAATGTTATATCCTTAAACACTTAAACTTCTCTGAAATGTTAATATCTATTGACATTACATGAAATTTGAATACCACTGTAGGCCATTAACAACAAACAGCATGATCAAACCTGCCATAAGAATCAAATAATGTCCATATATAACTAAAGACCACAATAAATGTTGAGGTAAAATTGAAAACATTTTGGCATTTGTGATAATTATTTCAGCTTAAGATATGTTTCAGGATTACTCATGTACAATTTTGGAGTGTACATACATAACTTACTAGACCATTCAGGACATTTAGCTTTGGTTTGTATAACATTTACCCTGATTATATATAGGATTTATATATTTTTTTTAACTCTTAAATGTGTAAATGTTGATTCAGCTGCTAAGAAGTTTAAAAAAAGTGTTACAAAAGCCAAAAGATCTGCCATGGGTGTTGTAAAACTACAGTTAAGCAGACAGATATATCCGGTATGGAAATCAGTTTGGTTGGCCGCATATTGATTTGGCAAAAGTTGTACACCGGATGCCCTTCCTGATGTAACCCTCCCCATTTATCCGCGCTTGGGACCAGCACAAAGAAATACACTGGCTTATGCATCCCTAGTGGCTGGGTTTTTATAATTAAATAAATATTATTTTCAAATCTTTGTGTGCAACCTTTGTTGGCCAACTATTTATTTAGTATTTTATGCAGGTTTACATTAAAATACATAAATAAATAAATAATTTAATTCCAAAAACCCCCATAATGTATAATCCTCTTTGAAGAAAAAAGCATGTGGTCTAGAAAAATCTCCTCAGAAGTTACAGATTCCAAGCTCAAAGTACACTAAAGTTGATTCCCCAAGTTTTCTGTGGGGTTTAGGTAAGGAAACTGCAATGAAAAACCCTTGATTTTGTGGTCTAATGTCTCAGTGTGCTTGTTATTAATGATCAAACCATGCCCCAGTTTTAACTTTGGCTCTTGTATGGTACCCTGACCTTATTCTAAGAGGAAATTGAGCGTCCCTTGCAACTGCCTCAGAGCGGTCCAAGTACGATATATTATATTACGTAACATAACAAGACGGTCTCTTTTCTTTCTCTAAGTTTCGGATGTCTAATTTCCAAATGTTGAATATCCTTTTCAGTGGTCACATGTGACAAGATTGCTCTGATAGGAGCTCTGATATGGACAAATTCTCCTTTAAACCTGTGCACCGAACTCAAAAACAGTCAATCTGAAATGAAACTGTGACATTACGTCATGACAAGCGGTGAATGGTATGTGTGCGTGTGGTTTGACTGCCATGGTTCTTGGCGAAGTCATGTGACCGAATGAGTAAATAAGGAGAAAAAAAAAAAAACTGCCTGAATAAGCAGGTAGCGTATTTACATGGTGACAGTCTCCACTGACTCAGTGATCACATGACTTTATGGCAATCACGTCATGCTTTGGTCAGTGGTTTCTTCCAGTTTACACAAGCTAATGTTTAGCTACAACACAAACAATAGGGAGTGTCGCTATGACACATACGCCACCAATTTAGGTTCACTGGAGGATCCATCATTACTTCCATCTAGGGAGGACTAGTTCTTGGAGAAAATAAGTGTAATTTAGATATTGCTAACAGACAAACACAAATATTAAAGTATTTATAGTGTAGAGTTTAATAGTGTACATTAGTCAAACCTAATCTGACACAACACTGCTTTAAAATAAAAATAGGCTAGCTTTAAAAACTTAAATGTCCTAGCTTTCAAAGTCACGTACCAAATTAATACTCATTTGTTAAACAGATCACCAGAACGTCACATTTATAGGTACTAAAATCAGTTTGCTTGCTCAAATATTTACTTACTGGAATGGGTTAGCTAGTATGCGTTTCAGTCCAAATGACTAAACATGAGCTAATCCACCTGAGGAACAAAGGAGCCTGCCAGAGGAATGCAAGCTGGAATGACAAGGGAGTAAGTAAGCTCCTCGTTTCACGAGTCAAAGAGCATAATCTATGATTACATAAAGCTATCTCACTACACGTCACTAAGGATGGAACAATGAGCAATCAGCAAGGAAGCAGTTGGGAAACTGGAACAATGACAAAGTTCTGACTAGGGCATCAGGGTTTGAAATTGATTAATCAGGTTTTGAAGATTGCCTTCTAACACAATGACATACTGGTGGTGGAGGGAGCAGATGACTGGGCCACAAAGATAAAGGCCAGATAACTAACGGCCTGTAAGGACTGAGCCTGGAAAAGCAATATTTCATGACTGGTTCAAGTCTGTGTGTAAAGCCAGTATAGCTTTCATTTGTTTGGTGTCTATTACACCTTGTGTAGGGTCTCTTTAAATTGACCTTTACTTTAGCCTAACATTTTAGTCATCTGTATTAACTGGACTGACTTCAACTGTTGTGCAGAACTTTAATCAACCATGGTTGTATAACACTGTCTTGGCTTGACCTGCTGTGGACACACTGTGTGATGTTAGCTTTAAGAGGTAATTGACAATACTCACTAAAAGCTCCAGTGTATGTGGGCTGGGTGAGGTCTTTGGGTACCTTCCGGTAGATATCGAACCTGGAAGGAAAAGGAAGGAGAGGGGGGAAAAAAAAGAAGAAGAATGGTCAGAGGACGTGTGGGGAGAGAAAACGTAAACAGAGATCCTGGGAAGCGGACGTGTGAAGGCACACTCTGTTCCCACAGTGGTGAAGGCTATGACAGGAGAGCACAGGAATGTTAACTATGAAAGCTGGCCTCAAAACCTCAGAAACAGTGAGGCCTAGAGCCTCTGGAGCTGCACCTCTTCCTCTGCGTTCCAGACTTCAGTCTGTGACCTCTGCTTTAACCCCCCAGCCTCAGGGGCAGTTCTCATAACAGTGTGACTGAGGTCATAGCCAACGCTGTCAACACTGACTGAATGGCCCCCTCTCACCAAAAGGGAAATAAACAATCACAGTGGGCCCCTAATCTCCCCATAACTAAACTTCAGAAAGAAAGAGCTTTTAACAGTCTGCTCTTAAAACTGCAAAGGGGTGAAAGCAGGTTGATTTATTTTGTTAGCAAAATTCCACAGTAATGCCCCTGAGCAGACACAGCAGACAGGATCTTTAAAGTTCTGCACAAAAATGCACTTAAGGTAGTGCTTTGCAAGAAACTCTGCATTGAAGACATTTACCAGGAATAAGTCCGGGTTCCTTCCTGTTAATCACAAAAAATGAAGTTTAGACAGAAGCCCAACATACTGCAATCAGACAAGCACAAATTATTTTACATTTTAACATCACTTTTTTAAAAAAAGAAGTTGTTGTATTTATTTCTATACTGCCTTTTATCCATAATTCTCTTAATCTTAAACTCTTATCCTGAGTAGGGTTGAGGCTGGTGCTGGATCCATTCCCAACACACAGAGGACAAACTGCAGTGAACCATCACAGGGCAAACACACTCTTACACACTTAAAATTTACATCTCTACAATGGGCTGTGGGAGGAAACCGGAGCAGCTGGAGAAACCTCAAGCGTATACCGGGCAAAAATGCAAACTCCATACAGACAGGAACTAGGCTGCCCCGCCTGGAAATCGAACACAAAATCTTCTCACTGCAAGGAGGCAGCCCAACCCACTACACCAGTATATCACCCCTTTAAAACTATGACAAATAAACCACATATAATATACATATATATATATATATATATATATATACACCCTTTTCCGAACTTTTTATAAAATCAGAATATGGTTATGATTACCCATCTGTGACATTCCCAGTGCCGTTCCGTGTAGTCTCATCTCCTCGTCACACATAAACTAAAGGCAAGTGATAATCGACTGCTATGTGGGTAGTCTACTCTGCAATATTTCTTTAGAAAGATGTAATAGATACTAACAACTGATACAGTATTTAGATTGTGATGAACATATATTAAATATACCTTTGTAGGTAAGGAATATTTAGCCTTTCAAAAACACAGAGATGGACAAGGTCAATGTAATCTGAGACATCAGTGATGCTGTTTTTATGCAAACCAATATGCAAAAAAGATGATGTGGCTTCTGATTATGGAGAAGCAGTTTAAAGGGAATTTAATTGTTAAGCAGACCTGAAGCAGGTGTTTCAGTCTTTTCACTTTGTAAGGAAACACTTTTTTTTTTAAACAATATACCAGAAGAAAGCCAAAATAAAGAAAAAAACACTTTACTGAAAAACCTTTACCATATAAAACATTTTATAAAACAGCTCAGCTACAGCTTCTGCTCTCAGTCTGAGGATAATATGATCCCTCATCCAGAAGGAACTTGAGCATTGCCTTTTTAAGGAGCTTTCCGTCACGCTGTTCCAGATCCAAACTATTTTGCTCATGCAGCTTGGAGCAGCCACTAAAGTCAAAGCAAGCCTTTTTCGGTGTCAAACTCCTTCTCCACACCTCCAGTGCACTTTTGGGCCAGCCCTTGCGCTCATCAGTCCAGCAAAAACATGAACATCTGGGTGCATTTCTTCCAGCCAGTGCTGCCCAAAAAAATCACAGCTGACGCAATATAAGGGGAGCTGACTTCCTGTGGGATCAAGTAACCTGACGTTTCTCTGAAACTCCATCAACCCCTCCTCCTATTCCAACTCCTGCTGTGTTCCAGCAGGAGGATATTTGGGATAAAGGCACACTGTGCTTAAGTGACTGATGACTGAATTTAATTTCCTGCCTGGTCCTAATCCACAGGATTAAGATCGGAACTTGTAAACAACACCAATAACGATCACTTCCAACACCTCAGAACTTTCTTACTCATCTACTAATAAATCTATCAAGCTGTTCATGTTGGATGAGTTTAGAACCAGTAACATCAGCCAAACCATAGTTTGGACTTTGACTGAAAGTGATGAGAAACAAGCCAGTCTGCAGGTGTGGTCCGTTTTATTGGCACTCATTCAGTTTTGAGGATAAAAAAAAGAAAGAAAAAAAAAAAAAAGCGCAACGTAACTCATTAACAAAAAAGCATCATTTTGCCAATAATCATTACCCTCCCTCTGTTTTCACAAGGCAAACTGGCATTTTCCTGAATTTGCCTGCCTGTATCAATTGGACATATGACTCCATTTGCTCAACAGTCATTAGTGTTCCATGTGTGGTACGTGTTAGGCTCGTTCATTCAAGTGAAAGTCCTTTCATTGCATTTACAAGAGTCATGATGAACAAGTTTAGTACACAATATACCTCTTCAGCAGCACGTAGTACTCATAAGAAGAACTATTTCAGTTGACTGCATATTTTTTTCTCTGAGAGGTTTGTTCTCCCTCTGGGTAGTTTAACCATTATCCCGAATAATGAGTCATGTTTCCATTCAACTGTGGGCCATTATACAAAATGAGTACATTCAGTGCAGAAAGGCTTCCTTGGGTGACATTTAAGCATGATTTGTACCAACACAAAAACATAGGGAGGGCAATATTTACATTTGCTTAAATTGGTTAAAGAGCAAGGTGGTACTCATTTCCTGCACTCGCTTCCATACATGAACAAGGAGTTCTCTGAAACATTTAGTTTAGGACTAGGACAAGGCAATAGAACATGTCCCTATATAGATAAAAAAAAAAAAAACAATTAAGCCACTTGCATTAACAACAGTACTGACAGTGACCATTCTTTTTGAAAACAGTGAAATGGTAAATGAAAAGGTCCCTGTGACAAACATTTCAGCTTCCAAAAGACATACATTTTGATCCTCTGTTCACTTAAAATAAGCTAAGCATCAAGACCATTTCTTTGCAGGATCTTTTCAAACTGTTGAGAAGCAAAGTATAGGCAGTACCTAATAAACCTTATATACCCTTATATCTTCAAAATTAGCTTTGGAAGAGCAACACACTCTTGTATTTTTAAATGTATTGTCATATCATTTTCAGTCAAGTTCACTGCACCTGAGCAGTTTCAGATAAACGTTTGTTTAGCAGATGATTACAGATAATCAACCAGCTGAAAGATGAGTGGCTGGAACACCTTTTTCTAAACATCTTTTATCTTTATAATGTTCAAAGCATTTGTTCCCACTTCTTTAATATACACTGTATGCCAAAGATAAGACCATACATTTGCTAAGCAATTGTGAAAGTGAAAAGTGAAAGTGACAACCCTTGTCATTGCGAGGTCACAGCACAGCAGACAGTGAACCACAACAAAATTGGACCTCTGCATTTAACCCATGCACACTCAAACACCGTGCAGCAGTGGGCAGCTATTGAAAGCGCCCGGGGAGCAGTGACAGGGACGGCACCTTGCTCAAGGGTACCTCAGGGTAACCTATTGGGAAGGGGTTCGAACCCACAACCTTCCAATCATGGGGCCAACACCCTAACCACTAGGCATTTTGGAGCAAAAAAAATAAATTATACTTGGTAAACTTTACCTGTGGCATAGTAAGTAGAATAAATAAAAGTAATAGGAAGAAATGTTTCAAATATAATAAAAGATACAAAGTGTCTAGAGAAAAGGTTTCCAACCACTCTGCATTCAGCAGAGGGATCATCTGG
The DNA here is from genome assembly GCA_017165825.1 of Hepsetus odoe. Taxonomy (NCBI): domain Eukaryota; kingdom Metazoa; phylum Chordata; class Actinopteri; order Characiformes; family Hepsetidae; genus Hepsetus; species Hepsetus odoe. The sequence goes on from CM029376.1 coordinate 8,056,121, forward strand.
AGACAAAGTAAGAGAAGAGAGATTGCGTTGGTCTGGAAATGTGCAGAAGAAAGTCAAGGAGCATACTGTTAAGTTTGGAGCTGCCAGGCAAGAGAAGAAGAGCAACAACAAAGAGGAGGTTTATGGATGTGGTGTCATGCAGGCAGTTGTGAAATGGGAAGATGCAGAAGATCAGAAGAAATGGAGTTGGATCATCCCCTGTGGTGATCTCTAATGAGAGCAGCCATAAGAATAGGCACACACACACACAGCCTTCTATTGGATAAGTATTGCAGTGATGCATTTTGGCTGGCAACAGGTTAATTAACCCTAACTGATATAGAGCAGCTTCCATTTCTTAAACAACCATGCTGGAAGACATGTCCTGTAGCCGTGGAAAAGGTGTTCCATTGTACATGTTGGACACATACTGACATGCATCAAGCAAAGAAAACTACTAAAATTGGGTTAAAAACAGTCAGAATCTTTATTAAAGCCCGGAAGGACATCGGCAAACCATCACCATTGACGAAGAAATGTTAGGAAAAAATCTTGAAAGATCGAGATCATAGATCACCAAGAATATTTACTGAAATCAAATGGTAAAAACAGCTCATGCCTATATTTAACAATAAAGGTAAAAGCATTTACACTCACTCCAACTGTCCCATCCTCTTTACAAGATCTGGGAGCTTTCATAAGTATAATATAGAATATTAAAACAACACTGAATGTAAATGAATGCTGTAATGCTGCATAAGCTTATCTACATGATACCAAGGTCAAAATGTGCCATAACTAGATAGTTCCATGGGCAGGAAATCAGACAAAAAATTTAAATGCTGCTTTGCAATGCAAACTATCAGACATACAGACGCATCTAAAGCATAATTGCAATTTTATCAACAACGTGTTTAAAAGGAATATTATGATCCAAAAGCCAATTTTGTATATATTAGAATATAACTGCCAAATTATATTAAAAACAACATGAAATATTGTGATATACTATTTGCATGGTTCAGCCCGTATAGACCCATAACCTCTACCAGTGATTTTAGCTGTGCTCCAGACACGGCTCTCTTCCTGAGGTCACTCAGTCTCTAAGCTCTTCTTACTCCATTATATTCATGACTGCTCATGTAACTCCAGTTTTAAAAACTGAACAGAAATGTGCTGTTTAGAAAATACTATTCAACATTCATTTTTGTTGATGTGATTTCTTTTCTTTTTTGTACTCATTATTTTTGTTTGTATAATCTTTCTTGCCACCCCCCCACATGTTTTCTTGTTATATCTATGTAATAACATTGTTGGAAAAATTTGAGAATTATTGTCAGGTAAGTATTGTCCCCTTCCGCCCCCAACCACCACCAATACTTAAAATGTGCTCCAAATAAATAAATAAATAAATAAATAAATAAATAAATAAATAAAAGTGTTTGCTGTTTTTGGTAAGGAGTAATAGTTTCATCTTTAAAAAAATTGCTTTGAACATTTTGCTATACTATTCTAGAGATTTTACGGCCAACCCGATTTCCAGTAACCCTAAAAGAAAGGCTGCATGTCTTGCAGATTCTATCAGTTGCAGTTTCGACCATGGCAGGAATATTTAATAGAGCCATTCTTTGTTCAGTTGGCCCAGTAGCATATTCTTCTCCTGACACTCCACACTGAGGCCCAGGCCTGTAATTTTTTCTATTTCTGTATAAAATTTCTGTATAAAAAAAAAAAAAAATCCTGCAAGTGAATTTGACTAGAACTGTTTCCCAACCCTGGTCTTGGAGGCACATTGCCCTGCATATTTTATTGCTTTCCTAGTTTTAACACACCCAGTTTATCTGAACAAGGAGTTATTAAAGAGCTAATTAGCCGGATCAGCTGGGAGCAGGAAAATCTCAGGTTTGCAATGAAGCGTGCCTCCAAGACCAGGGCTGGGAAACGCTGGACTAGAATTTGAGTAGAGAAAAAAAACTTTACAGGTCTGCAGCCATGACCTGATTTATTCCTCAGTCTATTAGAGAAGTCTTTAGAAAATGCATCATGATCTATAGTGCACAGGGTCATTTTTGCCACACCGTCTAGAGAGGTGGACTTTCAGCAATGCATGAATAATTGTCCCTCATGGTTAGGTAAGGTTCATATCTGCGAAACTCATTCGGAGACATGAGCCAGATTTCACTACAGGGAGCCACACACAGGACCATGCTCACCCCATTTATCACACGAAATACCTCAGCTGTGCTGGACTGGACTGTAGGGGCACCATAAAACTGGGCAGGGTGGATCTTCAGCCCAAAGTTGGGAAACATGGGCCTAAACCAGCTGAGTGAGATTAAAAGTATTTGCATTTTAATGTCAAAACCATCTTCACAAACACCTCAATAGAAAACAGACAGTGACAAGTGATCTTAAATGAAGTTTTATACAATTTGCAGTTTGCTTTTACATTCAAATGCCTGCACTACACTTATCATTGCTGGAGAACTATGCTTGCTTGCTGCTCCAGGTATGGATCAGTATTCCTTCCAGTTGCTTTTTACACTATGAATAACCCAGGATTTAAAAAAACAGGACTTCTCGTCAGCTGGAGGATGCTGAAGGTTTGCTGGCTGGCTGGCTGGCTGGTGAATGCCAATACAACCCAGCAGAGAAGGTGAGGGATTTTAATGAAATGTGCTCCTCTTTGCCGCACAGTTGTGCAGAGTTCGGGTGTCAGATTTTGCAGGTTTATACCCAATAAAAAGGTCCTGAAAATCTGGACACACTGCAGCTCTAACCGGGCCGGGCTTCAGGATTCACAGCGGTAGAGGAGAAAACAGTTCAGCCTAGAGTTTCTACTCACCTTCGCACATCGAAAGCCATGGTGCGCGTTTTTAAAAAGACTCGCTAAAGAAGCTGAGCGAAGCTCGAAGCACAAGGAGTAAAACTGCTCCGGCCTTCAATCCAACCGGCGGCTGCACTGACCGGAGGTGACGTCCGCTAAGGACGCTTTGCACAATCCTATTGGTTCAGGATGATTCTATTTCCGCTCTTTGGAAGGTGGGTTTTCTGGGATTTGTAGTCCCGTGGGAGGCGACTCTTAAATCAAACCAAAAAGCACCTAACTATTCCAAACACAGCTCCAGTGCAGGAACTGAAGATCTCTACTATATTCCCAGATTCCTAAACAATATCCCTTACTGATTAACAGTATTCCCTACAAAGAAAAAGTACAGAAAAGGTATTTTTCTGTATTTTATGAATATTTAGATGAAAACTGTGCCTTACTCACTGAAAGTTAAAAGTATGGAGACATATATGCATATAAAATTAAAAAGAGATATTTTAAAATTAAAGTTGTAATGTAATGTAATGAGGGCAGCGGTGGCCTAGTGGGTAGGGTGTTGGCCACATGATCGGCGGATTGGGGGTTCGAACCCCTTCCCAGTGGGTTGCCCTGAGGTACCCTTGAGCAAGGTACCGTCCCCGTCCAGCTCCTCCCTGCGATGGGCTGGCGACCTGTCCAGGGTGCGTCCCCCGTCCTCGCCCTGTGTGCACTCCCCGCGACCCCGTTTGGGACAAGCGGCAGATAATGGATGGATGGAAGTTGTAATGAGTGGTGTTGGGCTTACACAAAAATAAGTGTGGGTCGTTTATTTTACATTGATATGAATTGAGTTGGCTGTTTTAGCAAACATAAACTAAAAACTAAAATATACATTAAAAAAACATAACAAAACGTTTTCAACCCACTGGACCTAGAATGTTTTAGAAATAACAGAAACATTGTTCTGGCCTATTCTGAACATCTTAACTTAAATGAGTGGAATTAAAAGTATCCTTTTTTCTCTTAAAAGTGTATAAATTGTTCTAAGTATCATATCATTTTTGACTATTTAGTGCAAACATTTATCTATCTATCTATCTATCTATCTATCTATCTATCTATCTATCTATCTATCTATCTATCTATCTATCTATTTAGGTTAACTGATATGTGAACAGATTTACAGGGCTTAACCCAGAGTTTGCTGCTTGGAGCCACCTACATACTGCTACTTTACTCTTTAAACACTGCTATTTCACATTTAATGGTTTAGCTATGTTAGAAATAAGAGCAAAACTGCTGTTTCTGGTCTGAGAGCATCTCTGGAAACATGGGCCTAAATCAGTTTAGTGAGATTATTAATGCTTGCATTCTAACGTCAAAAGCATAGATTCAAACAATTCCATTAGCACTTAGAAAATGTTCAACAAAAAAGTGATTTCAAATGAGTGCGCTGTTTTATATAGTTAGTAGACAGCATTTCCTTGTGCGTGCAAATGTCTTCAACTGACATGTCATTGCTGCAAAGCTGCAACCCATTTGGTTGTTCCAAGTTAGTTTGCATTTACTTTCAGATGGTCTTTTTATTGTGAAGAAACCAGGGGGTGGATTTTCAAAACAGCATTTTCAGTTAGCCAGATTGTTTTATGAGGATTATCCCCCCCAGACATGCCCCTCAGCTCTTTTTCTACTAGACACTCTTGTCTGTGAGATTAAGTTGTAATGCTAAAATGCAAAATCCTGCATGATGAAGCATACCCGGGGGATACTTATAAAAGGCTTGCGAAGTTCCTACAAAGCATGTTAAAATTTGTATGAAATTTACAGCAAAATATTAGCGTCTTCCATGGGCTGCAATAGTATGGGCATGTTACTGAATTGCACTACAATCAATAAAATGTAAGAAGTTATATAAAGCTAAAAAATTAGCAAAAAAGAGTAAGCTGCTTTTGCAACACAAGGCAGGCAGATGCTTTGTGTCTTGAAGTGAAGCTTACTCCCGTTTGTAACTTCATGAAACTCAGGTACCACTGTATTCGTGGGAGCACAGAATTCCTTTGATCCCTCTGAAGCAGTTTCATATGAAACTGTGGATCATTATTACTTCATTTTAGCAGGCAACACTCTAACTCATCAAATATTGGAAGTCTTACACAATTTCAAAATGTTACATTATATAATCCTTCATATAAAACTGAATGTGTCCAGCATTAAGCAAAAAAGAATATTAAAAGAAACCACACTCCAAAAAGCATTGCTAAAGATAAGTTCATGTCATGTACTATTGAGCAACATGGAGATTACAAGATGGTAACGGGAAAGAAGTGAGGATATACCATGTAGTTTCCCAAGGCTTGCAGCAGTTACACAGCTTCATTTCTTTCAGTAAATGGCTATAGAGGCCTAGGCTTACGCTAATAATACATTCAGGAAGTGCCTTACTTATGCCCCTTTTTTCAGTTCCCTTTCATACTGAGAGCAAAAAGTGCTAAATAGAAATGTTGTGGGAACTTAGGTGAATAAATGCATAAAGATGACTCATCTAGACACATTTTTGCCTGGTAATTGGAAAACAACAGTTACAAGTGTGGTTGATTTTTAAGTCCCTGTAGTCCTTTAATGTCATTGTATCACCATGTCTTACTTTTTAATGAGCCATGTTAGTGTTATAGTGCACCTGTTTAAATTCCCATCACCAGGCTTATCTCTTATTATAACTTGCGGCTTGTTTTTCAGAAAATGCACAGAAAACTGTAAATCTGGTGAGGTTTCCCACAGGCATAAGAAGAACAAGAAGAAGCCTTGGCCCAGTGATGGGTTTTCTGTAGTCATGTTCATATATTTCATACAAAGTAAGTTGACTTTTTCAAGCCTTCATCCGTCCCTTTAAAGGGTTTATTAAGAGAATGCTTATTTGAATAAATACAATTAACAATGGAATGCCAGTTAAGTGCGTCACTCCTTCCCAAAATGTACAAATTTGATGTTTTGTGAAACTTGAAGTTTCTTAATCCATGCTCCCCCACACAGAAACTGCTATTTACAGTAAGACCGGGTGCAGTACATTGTGTTTCTACACCACCCCCTAAATACTCCACAAAATGAGTTATGTTCCCTTTCTGTGGTTCAGATTTCAGGCTTGACTCATCTCAGTGGGATTTGGACAGTAAAGTCCAGCCTGCCAGACAGATGTTACTGCATCTCAAGCCGTTGCCAAGTTCCCCTCTTGTTACTTTTTGTTTCTTCCTCTGTTATGGTCACACTGGATTCAAGCGGCATTTCAGCGGGCCACCTTCCTGACTCAGGCGCCAGAAACGCAGCTCTGACGTCAGCAACTGTACTCTCATGCTGCCCTACTTTCATTTTGGTATACACTCTGCCTCCGCAACGCAGGAAACACTGTAAACATTTTCAAGTTGGAACCAGCAAGAGACGTTTCTATGTATGCAAAGTTTAGCAAAGCACAAGCTGGTGGCACTACTCTAAACTCCAGGAATGCCATTTTGTCTAGTCAAAAGCTGTTTTGTCACTTAACATCTTGAAGGGGTTGTCAACTAATTAGAAGCAAACCAGGTTGCAGTTCCCTCCAAATATCTGAACCTGCTCCAAGGGTTTTCATATTTTTGGCCAATTTGTAATCACAGATGTGGAATTATGCAATGACTAAAGAGTGGTCTGCACATTGTGAATAAAGGAGGTGAGATTCTGGAAAGCTCAGTCTGAAGACTGGCTCAGTCAGTCTCACTTTTTCAGTGAGGTGTTAAATGTTGCAAATAAAAACCCTCGATTTTTCATCAAAATAGTCAGCCCATGCCAGGTATGTCCGGGTGGGCCCGCTGTGGTCATCACCTGAGTCCAATGCCGAGCTACCATCTGGTCTGTGTGATGCATCTGATGCGCCAAGGGACCCTGGCAGCTCATTGGTACCTGGAAGCAGCTTGGGACTCCTCACTGATTCTGGAGTTTAAAACCAAACTAACTTTGTACTGTTAGTATACCCAAGGGGGGTTGGGTAGCTGGTTGACCTTGGACCCTCAGAGGTTTTTTTTCTCCACATAGTGGAGTTTTTGGTTCCTCTCCTTCGTAGTTGTCCGGCTTTAACATCTATCACTGTAACCTGTTCCACCATCCACCACCATTGTAAAGTGCCTTGGGGCAACTGTGTTGTAAAAGGCGCTATACAAGAATAAATTGAATTGAATTGAATAGATTACACATCTGGCTACTGGGGCCTGTGGCTATGGGCCTCTAACTACCAGGGTTTTCCAACACAAGACCTGGTGTAAACTCTTGCAGACGTGGATTTATTGATATATACCGCTTATTGTATTTTATGTTTTCTTTCTAACTTGAAAAATAAGTCATGTGTTCTAAATGACTGAAGTTTGTTTTAATATGCATAATAAATAATGTGAAAATGTTGGATTATTAAGGATGATAAATTTAAATGCACATTAATTGGAATGTGAACTAATGCTCTTGTATTTACTTGTCCCTTCATTAAGGGGACCTCTAAAGACCATAACTGCAAGATCAGGATCTGTCCCAGCCCTTTGCTTTCACACAGCCTTACACACTGGTGCAGGACATTCTCTCGGCCAGCTTCATGAGGAGACACCTGCTCTCTTAAAACGTAAACGGCCAGAAAGGGTTCTTTGCACATTTAAAATCTGTTAAGCAACGTGGTTCCTCAGGGAAGCATAGGTTTCTACTATTATACGTCTCAAAGTACATTTTGCGGCACATTTTCTGTTTTTAAAGACCACGGGACTGAAAAAACTTTACATCAGTCTCACTTCTAAAAAGAATCTAAGAACCCAATTTTACACATTTATGGATGAGCCTTTACATCATATTGTCTAGATTATGAAAGTATTGTTGTGTAGTATGTCTGAACTTCTGTTTGGTTTTGCGTGTATCAGCATAGCATAACCCAGAGGTAGGTCACAATCAAGAGGAAATAACATTGCACATTTTTAATGTAACCACTTCCATGGCAACAAGGCCTGTGTTGTTATGAGGACCGCCATGACAGGTTACACAACAAAACAAGATTCACGCGTCCGCATTGTTGTGGTAAATGTACATGACCCGTGAAAACCTGAAAGACTGCAGTGCAAAAACAATTACAGCAGGTGCTCAAATTACTGCAGTGTCTTTCTTGCTTATTCAGAGATTGTACCAATTTCTTGGCCTCCTGAGCCCAGAACATGACTAACACTGTCAACAAAGAGGCACGTCCCACACGGTGATCCCATGCAGTCGAAGCCATGCAGTGTTTTTCAGCTGATGGAAATTTACCAGACCTCCAGTTTCTATACAGTGATTAACTTTTATGGTTTGCCCTTGCTCTCGCTGCATTGCACTCTGCATAGGCCTGCACAATAAAAACAAAGTATAAACTTTTATGAGCGCAGTGACAGGTATTCGCTAATTATCTTGTTATGCGTTAGAACTCATCAAAGGAAGAGAGCAGAGATCCTATCCACAAACAGTCACATCATGGAAAATTTGTAAAATTCCTGGACTGATGCTGCTGACCGAAGAGAAAACACACCAGTCAGTTCTCTTGTTTTCTCATGTTCTTTGAAGACACCTCATAACAATAACAATCCGAGCTGACTGTTTCACATTTTTCCCATAATTATTATGATTATTATTATTTTTGTTGTTGTTGTTGAATGTATAGTTGTATTAGTAGTAGTAGTGTTAATATTAATGCTAATGGTATTATTACTGTTTTATTATTGTTGTTGTTTGCATTATTAGTATTATTGTTTATTCTTACATTTAGTATTTATTATCATTGTTGTTGTTGTTGTTGTTGTTGTTATTGTTATTATTTTTTGAGTGCTTATTATTGTTGTTGGTACAGTGACTGATCACTATGATTGAGATGGTGACTGGCTGGACTGATGAAGTAAAGGTAACTGTAGCGAAGAGCTCACGCGAAGCTCGTGACGTTGGTGCACGGGCTGCCAGACTGGGCGGGACCGTGACGTCCCCCCCCGGCGGGGGGAGCGGGCTCTATAAAAGAGGGCAGGACCAAGTTAGGGGCCGAAGGACAAACGGGGAAGCTCTTGAGGAAGAAAGGAAAACGAGGCCATCGACGAATTTTTTTTCCCCTGAAACTTTCTTCACAATAACTTTTTGAGCGAACGAGGTAGAAGAGTGTATTTGTGTGGACCTCCTAAGTGTAAGTACAGGCTCGCCGCGCTCCGCCCTACTATGGTCATTATGGAAGTCCCCAGTATCGACAGCGCCGCGCTCCGGGCGCTCCTGGACCGGGACGAGCCGGGCTGCCTGGTGCTGGACTGCCGCTCGTTCTTCTCCTTCAGCTCGTCTCACATCCTCCGCTCCTCCAACGTCCGCTTCAGCACCATCGTCCGTCGGCGCGCGCGCGGGGGCCTCGGGCTCGAGCACATCGTCCCGAACGAGGACACGAGGAGCGGACTTCTGTCCGGGCGGTACCGGACCGTCGTGCTGTTGGACGAGCGCAGCTCGGATATCGGACAAGCCAAGAAGGACGGGACCCTGATGCTGGCTGTGAGCGCCCTGTGCCGAAACCCGTGCGGAGCCGACGTGCTCTTCCTGAAAGGTAACCGGCCTTTAAAACCTTCCGGATCCGGAGAAGAGGCGCCCAAAGCCCCACTCAGTTTACTTTCCTTTTCTTCTTACTTCAGATATAACCAAAACAGGCCAGAACACTAAATCTAAAACCACCTGGCTTATTCTTGGTAATGTTACATCCATAGTCAACATAGGAAGTGCTTTTTGGCTACTTTTATTTTAAAAAAAGAAAATAAAACACATATTTGAGAGGTGAGGAAAGATAAATCAGCCACTTCTTTTAAACTAACAGAGAAGAAGGAAATGAACCCTAAACAAGATGAAGAATTAAAATTTTAACAATATCCAAAATTATGTAATTAATGTTAAAAATACTGTAATAATTTAAAATGAAGAATTATAATTTTGTGTATTTTTTTTTATTAAAATGTTATTTACAGACTTTCTGTGACTATTTATTACCCACCTCTGCTCATGTAAACCTCCTTTATAGCCTGTTTGGTTATTTGTGGCTCTCTGGCCTTGTAGGGTAACTGGTCTCTAATGTTTACTTCAGCTGGGGTCTCTATCTCTCATCTGTTCTCACCCTTTGTGATCTGTCAGTTTACACTTGCTGTTTGTAAACTGTATTGTAATTAAATGTCGTTTTTTTCTTTTGATTTCTTTTTAGGTGGATTTGACGCATTTGTCTCTGAATTTCCTGAAATGTGTACCAAGCCGGCCCCCCCTCAGGGACTTAGTTTGCCTCTGAGTGGCAGCTGCCATCCTAATAGCGCTGAATCTGGTTGTAATACATGCAATACCCCTCTATATGATCAGGTAAGAGTGTAGTAAATGCCTTAAGAGGTCATTTGTTGTAAATTAGATTGCCTAAGATACACTTTCAGTTGTGTTTTTCAGCTTGACTTGTGTTCTCAATATTTATTTCCTCAATATTTGTCTTTTCAGGGTGGCCCTGTGGAAATCCTACCCTTCCTCTATCTTGGCAGTGCCTACCATGCCTCTCGAAAAGACATGCTGGATATGTTAGGGATCACAGCCCTCATAAATGTTTCTGCCAACTGCCCGAACCATTTCGAGGACCACTATCAGTATAAAACCATTCCAGTTGAAGACAACCACAAAACTGACATCAGCTCCTGGTTCAATGAGGCCATTGAATTTATCGGTGAGATTTTTTTCTGGTCCACTATTTTAAGTTCTGGTAGAAAACAAGAACAGATGTTACTATAGACGAGCTTTGTTGAGCAAATTGCCCCTCCTCCTCCACAAGTGGGGCCAAGTTAAATTTTTCAAAAGTTCCCTCCAAATCGACCAGCTGGATGGACCGAGCTTGACAGCTACAATGGCTTACATCATCCCCTCTCACCCCTTGGAAAGCAGCAGGCCACGACCTGATCTGCTTTTTAAGGAGCAACTGGCTCTCTTTGCTTGCCTGGCTTCCTTTGTTCTGTCCGAACAAAAGAGGGTTTCTCTGGCTCTTTGCTTGCCTTCCTCCTCAGATCAATGCTCCCAGCAGGGGGGCAGCCGCCCCCCATTGTGTATTCAGGCCTGCCACTGAGGGAGTGCTGCCCCATCACCCACCCCCAACCCTCATTTTACATCTTCCTGTTTCCCTAATGAGATGGCTCCTCAGTTAGTTGTACTGCAAAGTTTGTGATTTGCAATTGAAAGTGGAGGGACGCATCTGTGACACTGAATGTTGCAATTAGCCATTTTCAGCTTGGGGTCCTGGGGTGTTTATAAAAAGCTCTGGTAAAATGTATTATTATTATTATTTATTTTAACCAGAAATCAAATGATAGAAATATCAGAAACTCCAGTAGACAGTTAAGATAGTTGTGTAAACTAAGCTTTTGTGTTTGGGTTTATGTAAACCAAACAGTCACCTGTGAAGTAAAAGTTCTTCTTTTTTTGTTCAGATTCAGTGAGGAACAAAGGCGGCCGTGTCTTCGTCCATTGCCAGGCCGGGATCTCACGGTCAGCCACCATTTGCCTTGCTTACCTGATGCGCACCAACCGAGTCAAGCTGGATGAAGCATTTGAGTTTGTCAAGCAGCGAAGGAGCATCATCTCCCCCAACTTCAGCTTCATGGGTCAGCTTCTGCAGTTTGAGTCGCAGGTTCTAGCTTCCTCCACATGCTCTTCGGAGGCAGGGAGCCCTGCACTCAGCAAAAGCAGCACCGTCTTCAACTTCCCGGTCTCCATCCCTGTCCACACTGCTGCCAGCCCTCTCTCCTTCCTGCATAGTCCTATTACTCCCTCACCCACCTGCTGAAAAGACACCCTCATTTGTGCTCCAATCCACTGTTTTCTAGTGAAGGAGAACATTTTTCATTCAGATGATCACTGTGATGGTCCTTAATTTTTGGACAAGTACAAAATCTTTGTTTCTCTGTTGCCTTACAACAGTATTCGCACACCTTTCTGTAGAGAAGAAGGTGGCTGGTCCCCCATTGCTTCTCCAAACTGGTCACTCACCTTGATTGAATGGAAAGGGTTGGGCATTCATTACTGTGAGTGTATGTTTGTTGGAGGAGCATACATGAAGCTCCTCTATATGTATGCCTGTAGTTGTGTCCAGATTCTGAGTGTTGCTCCTGATAATCACTTTTTGTTCTTATTTATGATCACAAGATAAAACAGCAGGTCTTACAATTTGCTCAGGAACTGTTATCTTATTTACTGACAACATTGTTGATCTTTCATCAAACTGAAGTAACCTGAGGCAGTCACAAGTTTCTGGGCTTGAAGGTGCTAATCTGAGTGAATGCCTCCCTCTGGATTTGTTTTTGTTCTTGAACAATGAATGTATTTATCTCTGGCTAGACTTGCTCTGCCTTAAGACAATGGAAGTTAAATGGATGCTCACTCAAAGGTCATTCATGCCTTTCAGAACTTAGTCCAGCTCACCAAGACGTTTCTTAGTAAACAAGCACAAAATACCTCATGTGTCTGTAATGTTTGCAGCACTGGAAGAACCCTCCCTCACGCACTAATGGGAGACACTTTCAGGAGACTCTTTTGATATGTGATATTTATTTGCTAAATTAATATATTTTGTATGCTATATTTTTACACATTTGCGATATGATGTTTTGATACTGATAAATAAACTTCTTTTTGTTACAGTTGAACCAAGTCTTAATGATGTCTCATAATACAGTGGTGCTATAAGTCTTTTAAAACACATGACATGACTAAGTTAATATGAATCACAACCAGGCTGGAAATGTAAAATGTAATTGGTCAGGATATATGATCAAGCCTGTTTCTATTACAACCTAAGGACTTCTTTTTACATTTTGATTGACAAACAATAAATAGATTTTTATTTAAATCACACACAATATTCCACAAAGGCAACACAAAAAACAGCTTTTGAGTATTTAATACAATTAATAAAAAATAAAAACCCAAAATATCAACGTTCCTTTACTTAATGCTTGTTAAAGCACCTTTGGCCGCAGTGAGTTTTTCCTCATTCTTTGGGCAGAATCATTCAAGATCAACCAGTTGAGATGGGGAGAAATGTGAAGAACCGTCTTCAGATCTCTCTACAGATGCTGTGTTTGTTTATGTCCAGATTTGCTGGGCACTTGGGTTTGGTTTCGTTTAGGTTACGGTAGAGGTGCTCTGTTCTGATTGAGCACACCTGAGCTCAGTCAGAACTTCATTGTGGCTGACTATTTACATTTACATTTACATTTACGGCATTTAGCAGACGCTCTTATCCAGAGCGGCTTCCATGTCCTAATTACAGGGACAGTCCCCCTGGAGCAACTCAGGGTTAAGGGTCTTGCTCAGGGACCCAATGGTGGTAGTGCCAGAGGTGGGATTTGAACCTGGGACCTTTTGAGCCATAGGGCCATAGGCAAATATCCTACCACTGGACCACCGCCACCCCCTATTTAAGCCCCAATGAGTCAGAACAGAACAGGGCTCATTCACAAAGGCGCCACCTTAATGTAATGGTGGTATTTTAGTTCCTTGAAGTCTTGTTCACGTTCCATGGCTAATAAAGTTATGTTCTTGATCCCTGGCTCTGCGTTGACGTCCTACTCACACCACACCAGCGTTACAGCACTCAGGACTTTCACCTAAGTTTTCACTCCTATGTTTTCATGGTGGTACGGTGGCATGTAAAAGTTTGGGCACCCTTACATAAAATGTTTTATTGGGAACTGTCAAGTGAGCAGAAGGCATAAAAAGGCATAAAATGTTAAAGATTAAAAATTTCCATCATTCCCAGGTACAAAAAACCAAGAGAGCCTGAACATGGTCAGTAGTGGGCACAAAACATGATCAGTATTTAGAATCACCCCCTTTGGCAGATCTCACAGCTTTAAATCCTTTCTGCTGCCAGTGAGAAGTTTGAAATTCTTATTTATTATTTTTACTCATTCACTGTTACAAAAGGCTTCTTGGAGCCACCTGTTTCCACCACTCTTTTGAGATCAATCCATAGATTTAAAATGATGTTTCTTGTGCTTCTAGAGGTATTCAGCTGTAGATTGTGAGGTGTGATTTGGATTATCTTGATGTAGAACACTTTCTATTTTTAACTTCAACTTTTCACAGGCAGTATCATGTTTACTTCCAAAAGTTGCTAGTATTTGTTTGACATTCTATTATGCTCTTCCCTCTAACAATGACAGGTTCCTCCTGGCAATGACATGTTAACAGTACATAACCAGTAATAACAATAATTATTGTTCTTTACTGACTTTGCCAGCATGTCCAGATTCTGGATACTATCCCAGACATAATGGCCCAAAAACTAGACACCAATCATTTTAGTGTTCTTTTGGGGTGTCAATGATAATCAAAAAATAGCATTGTTGTTACCACTCTATTGGCTAAGAAATTCATTCTGACAAAATGGAAATCATCTAAACTTCCAGCTCTTGAACACTGGATTTGGGATTTGTTATACTTTTTCAAATGGGAGAAAATAAGACTCTCATTCTCCTAGCAAAGCCCAGTTCCTTTCACAAGGTTTAAGACTCTGTTCTGAAATATGTCCAACATATCACAAATGATCAATTGAAAAATGTTTTCACTCTGGACTGTTCTATATTTCTCAAAATTTACCTTTTCCTCTACTTTTAGGGGGCAGTGGTGGCCTAGTGGTTAGGGCGTTAGACGCATGATCAGAGGATCAAGGGTTCAAACCCCTTCCCGATAGGTTGCCCTGAGGTACCCTTGAGCAAGGTGCCGTCCCCGTCACTGCTCCCCGGGCGCTTTCAATAGCTGCCCACTGCTGCACGGGTTTGAGTGTGCATGGGTTAAATGCAGAGGTCCAATTTCGTTGTGGTTCATGTGTGCTGTGCCGTGACCTCGCAATGACAAGGGTTGTCACTTTCACTTTTCACTTTTACTGGCCTCCAAGTCCCTGTCACAGAATAACATCCCACAGTACAGTGCTGCCACAACCATATTTGACTGTAGAGATGGAATTAGTGAGGTGATACTCAGTGCTTGTTTTTCTCCAAATGCACTATTGGGAATGGAGAACAAATACTTCATCAATCTAATCAGATTTTTATTTGTTGTATAATTCTGCTTAATAGAGTCAGGGGCAGCAGTGGCCTAGTGGTTAGGGAGTTGCCCAGGATCGGAAGATTGTCGGTTTGCTTCCCTCACCAGTAGGTTGCCCTGAGGTACCCTTGAGCAAGGTACCATCCCTGTCACTGCTCCCCGTGCGCTTTCAATAGCTGCCCCCTGCTGCATGTGTGTGTATGGGTGAAACGCAGAGGTTGAATTTTGCTGTGTTGTGCTGTGCTGTGTTTCACAATGACAAAGGTTGTCACTTTCTTTCAGGTGGTTTCTAACAAAGTCCCCCTGGCATTTTACTGAGGAATAGCTTTACTATTGAGAATAATTTTATATTACCGGGTGTAAATTGAAGAGAAAATATTGATCTATTTCAAGGTATGCATTTTAAATAGGACTTAAATATTTGGAACTGCTTGCCATTGATAACTGGTGTTATTTTATTAACAGACATTTGCATGGGCAGAAATAGCTCTTGATATCTAATCTCAGTTAAGCTTTGGCTTTCTCTTGTGAAAACTGGTTTTGCTGTTAAAAAGGGAAAACCAACAAGAAAGAAAGCTGTTTATGGTGAGAAAGCATGTCATTTTGAAGCTAAGAAAAGTGTGAACATTTATTTAAAGCATTTCACAATCTTTGAGCATAAGCAGGACAGCTATTTGGAAAGTCTTGAAAAGAAGACCAACAGTGTACTGAGCAACAGACATCAAACTGGTTGGTCAGGGAAAACAACCACAGTTAATGACAGACAAATTGATAATGTGGTAAAGAAACCCCCCAAAGCAACAGTCAGTGACATTATAACCAACTTGTATGGACTGTGATATCTCACTGTTTGAATGAGACTTGAATGAGCGCAGAAATAAATAGGCCATACAACCAGATGCAAGCCATCCTCCAGCATTATGAATAAAAATAAATAGAAAAAAACAAAAATAAAAAGTACAAATCACACAGATTCTGGAACCTGTCTCATCAGTCCATGAAAGATCAGTCTCCCAGTGTGACAATGGGAAGGATATGCTCATAATCCAAAGCATACAGTCTCTACTCTGAAGCACAGTGGCAGTAGTGTCATGATTTTCATTGCATTCAAACTAATCAAAACAAACTTTATCACACAGCAAGACCATACATACAAACAATACATAGTTCACAAAGGGCATGGAATTTCAATAAAAGCTGCACATCTTATATATTAGATTCTTAAATCTTTTGATCTCAAACTCATATATATCGATTAGTATTATTTTTAATATTACTATTATTTATATATAATACTTTTATACTTATAGCTAGCCAGAAAATAAGTTGACCTTGTTCGTTTCACTTGAAAGTTTAGGCCACAGTTGGTGGGAAAAAAGAACAACCCTTTCATATTCAAACCAACTGGGCCATATGTAGCGGCACTCTGCCCTGCCTTTAGCCGTGCATTGGAATTTCACATTGGCAATGTTGCTGGGGTTGCACCGTATAGAATCATTATCAATGTTCTCCATTGTTTGAGCCACAGAGTCTAAGCTAGCTCCTCTGATCCCTGTCAGCCGGCAGGAGGGCTGGCCGGAGTGTTCTGGACGACTACTTGGCGAGCCCCTTCTCTGAGTACAATAGGAGCAGCTGCAAGGCGTTTGGGAAAAGAGTGACAACTATAGTGCACTTAGTGTTCGGGCAAACAGCATTATTCCAAAGCCTGCCATGGGTGCCATGAACGATGGCAGGGAAGAGTGCCTTTGAAGGCTCATATATTCTCAGCTTGCAAATTAGCAGTGATTGCCTCCAGCTGATCATGGCTCCAGTGTCTTTTCTTTACCCTTCTATGGGATAGACTGTTACATGAAAAAAGTGTCTTTTTACGGCTGTTTACTTATTCACCCTATTTGTTATTATGTTGGTCTTCATGTTAGGCCTACATCTATCAAAAACAACATCTAACATACCAAAATGATCAGATTAAGATATAATCAGATAGCAAGAAGATTTATACTGTTTAGTCATGAATGGTGTCAGTTAAATCTTGTTGATTTTGGTGGCATATGTTCCCTCCCCCCCTTCACCCCAATCTATTGTGTCTCTAGAAGGGATCTCTGTTATTCTCCATTAATAATGAGCATTAGAGGGAAGGGGCAATAGGAAAGAACCAAAACACTGCTTAACCTCTACAGACTGAAAATATAACAGCCAATCAAAATAGAAATTTGTTGGCAATCATGAATGTATTCATTGATAGAGTAGAGTAGAGTAATCTTTTATCATCCCACAAATGGGAAATTTGGGCGTTACAGGGCTCTTATAGAAGTGACAGATGTACAGAAAAGAATAGAAAAATCTATCTATCTATCTATCTATCTATCTATCTATCTATCTATCTATCTATCTATCTATCTATCTATATATATATACATATCTACAGGGAGAATTAGGTGACCATATATACAGTACACAGTAATAATACACGGTAATAAATAAGTTTTAAATAAATTATAAATATAAATAAACAAGTAGCAAAATATAAATTTAATAATAATAAATGTAATAATAATAAATGTAAAAAATGTAATAATAATAATAATAATATGTACAATACAATAATAATATACATTAATGTACATTAATAATAATATATAATATAATATAATATAATATATAATAATATATAATAATAAACCAGCAATGTAATGTTATGATGATGAGTTGTGGAGTCTTATTGCTGCAGGAAGGAATGACCTGCGGTAGTGTTCTTTCTTACACTGCGGGTGTAAGAGTCTGCTGCTGAACGAGCTGCTCAGTGCTCGTACAGTCTCATGTAGGGGGTGGGAGGTGTTGTCCATGATGGATGTTAGTTTAGATAACATCCTCTCCTCCCCTACCTGCTCGATGGACTTGAGCGGGCAGTCCAGGACAGAGCTGGCCCTCTTGACCAGTTTGTTTAGTTTTCCTCTGTCCCTCACTGCGACCCTTTCACACCAGCAGACCACAGCATAAAAAACAGCCGACACTACCACAGTGTCATAAAATGTCCTCAAGAGATTTGGTTCATTTTTTCACTGTCAATGCTAATTGAAAGATTACATGGATATTTAGGATTATGAGCCTATCAGCAACGGCATCATTGAGGAAGCATATATAAAATTTTATGTAATTATCACAGCAATGCAAGACCACATTTATGGATAAATTAGCCTTTGCATTACAGTTCATTAATAAAAATAAAGGAGCTCATTGGGCCACACAGAGGCAGCAGATGATATAGGTTAATTTAGAGCCACAGACACTTTTCTGTCAGAAATGGACCCTTTGAAGAGACAATAGAAAGGAATATGTAAGGACTAACAAGAAGAGGTTTGTAAAAATATATATATTTTGGGATTAAATCCTTTAATTGTGTTTTCCTGAGCTATCATCATGATTTCATTTTTATGATATGATGACAACATGATAAATGCCTATCAGTGAATGTCCTTCTACGAACAATGGTTGGACTAGTGCATCAGACACACCCATCTCTGACAAGAGAAGGGGAAACAGCCTCAAACAATAAACTCTACACGTTACTTTGCATATACACATTAGTACTTAGTTAGCAAGCAATCTGCATAAGTAAAACCACAAACAAAATCTCAAAACACATTGTTTCTATTCTGAATAGTAAATCTTCACAAATGTACACAGGAAAGAGGAGAATAAATGGGTCACACCCACTGGCTTTCCTTTCCTCTTCTTTAGATGTTTAGCTTCAGCAATATCTCTGAATTACAGGGTCTGGCATTTAGATAACAAGGGCGTTTCTAATTCAGTTTGACACCCTAACAGCCTTTGTTTTAGAGTGACTTGCGAGCTGGCCTGAGGGCCAAAGTGCATTGAACCTTTTAACTGCCACTGTCCTATTCGGACAAATGGTTGTAGGGTATTCACAACTAATCTTTATCTAATGCACATCTTAATCTGACTGGATGAGGCATGACAAAGAGCTTTGAGGGTAATGCTCTGATGTCATGGGAGATAAAATCCTAAAGAGGATTACTACACCTGTGGAAGCTAAGTTAAGAAAAGAGGTGATGGTTAGTGAGCAGCAGTGTGGTTTCATGCTGTGAAAGACCATTACAGATGCAACGTTTGCTCTGAGAGTGTTAATGGATGGAGGAGTTATGCTTTTGAATGAGGAAGTCAGGAGTGGCTGGGAAGTCTGTCAGAGTAGTACAGTATAGGTGTGAGGGTAGTGTGACAGTGGTGAGGATCTGAAATAGGAGTGACAGATGCATTTAAAGTGGAGGTGGGATTACATCAAGGACCTGCACTGACCAGCGCTGTGTGCAATTGTAATGGACAGGTTGATGAATGAGGTTAGACAGGAGTTCCTGTGCACTATGATGTATGTTGATGACATTGTGAGAGTAGGAAATATGCTCTTGAGAGAATAGGAATGAAATTGAGTAGGACAATGATGGAATGGTAAGCATGCAGGGAGAAGAGGTGAAAAAGGTAAAGGAATTTACATTTTTGGGATCAACAATTCAGAGTAATGGAGAGTGTGCAAGAGAGGTGAAGAAGAGAGCGCAGGCTGGTTGGAGGTAGGTGGAGAAGTTGGAGAAGAGAGGCAAGAGTGATCTGTGACAGACAGGTACCAGCAAGATTAAAGAGGAGATTTATAGAAATTACAGGTAGTGAGACCAGCTATGCTATATGG
Organism: Hepsetus odoe; assembly: GCA_017165825.1. Classification (NCBI taxonomy): domain Eukaryota; kingdom Metazoa; phylum Chordata; class Actinopteri; order Characiformes; family Hepsetidae; genus Hepsetus; species Hepsetus odoe. Next base: position 8,075,719 of record CM029376.1, read on the forward strand.
TTTTGAGATGGGGACGATGATGAAAAAACAGGAAGCCTAGCTGGAGATGGAATGAAAGATACTGATATTTTCACTGGGTGTGACAAACATGGTTTGGACATGTACAGAGGAGAGACAAGGATTATATTGAGAGAAGGATGATGTGGATGAATGAAAAGAGGAAGAACAAAGAGGCGGTTTATGAATGAGTGAGATAGGACCTCCAGGCATCCATCCATTATCTGCCGCTTGTCCCAAACGGGGTCGCGGGGGAGTGCTGGCGTCCAACCCAGCGCACACAGGGCGAGGACAGGGGACGCACCCTGGACAGGTCGCCAGCCCATCGCAGGGAGGAGCAGGACGGGGACAGCACCTTGCTCAAGGGTACCTCAGGGCAACCCATTGGGAAGGGGATCGAAACCCCGATCCTCCAATCATGTGGCTGACGCCCTAACCACTAGGCCACCGCTGCCCTGACCTCCAGGCAGTCAGTCTGAAAAAGGAAAATGCAGAATCCCAGAAGAAATGGAACTGGATGATCCGCTGTGGCAACCCCTTACAGGAGCAGCCGAAAGAAGAAGAAGACTCTAACAAAAAGGGCCAGAAATCACCGTTAGGAGGGTCATCAGTCAGTCAGTCATCTTCTGCCACTTGTCCCAAGTGGGGTGCTGGAGTCCATCCCAGCTCACACAGGGCGAAGGACGGGGGACACACCCTGGACAGGTCGACAGCCCATCGCAGGGAGGAGCGTGACGGGGACGGTACCTTGCTCAAGGGTACCTTAGGGCAACCTATTGGGAAGGGGTTCGAACCCCTGATCCTCCGATAATGCGGCCAACACCCTAACCAGTAGGCTTTCTCCTCAGAGCTAAATCTTTCTAGGTAGATACATTTAAGACTAAACAATCTTGTCATGAAGCAACAGCTTAAATGGTTTTAACCAAACTAAGAGATATCCTGTATTTTATCCTTCTCTTGATTTATTTTATAGTTTTATGATAGTATAGTACAGTTTTTGATTATATAACTGTCATTTCTTCCTTTTTTATTTTAAGTCCAAATATATATATTTTACTGCAGAGTGAAATGTGTTCAGACAAAATAATAAAGTAGGAATGGAGAACCTGATCTCATTTTGCACTGATTGAATCACCAATGAAAACTGCTTTGTAATAGCATGAATGGCTTTGGGAGCAGGACATATTTATAGTTTATTAGAGGAAACTCATATGCAAAAATCTGAACCCTAAGTTTCGTAAACGGTTCCAGGCTTGGACATGTACATCTGAAAAAAAAAAGCACCTAGTATAAACCATTTACATGCTGTGGAGGTTCCCCAAACTTTCATATATCTCATTCACAAAAGTGCTAAAGGGAACCAAAAGTTGTTCATCCAAAAGTTGTGGCAGCACTTCTGAGTTTCTTTTGTATTAGTGTAAAGTAAAACCAAATAACAACATTGTAAAAAATATAAATCTGTGTTGTGGCCAAACTCTAACAAACTCCAAACCATTTAATATTTCCTATTGCTGGGGGTGCCATTGTATATATGTCATCTATACTGTAGATAGGAGCATGGGAACTTTCCAATGGGTGACTTGGGTGCTTTCCATTTTCAAAGAACAGAGTGCCATCAGGATAGCGTGACTCAAGATGACACTGTAAATCCCCTCAAAAGTGGAATTAAGCAGACCTTCATTCACATTACGGAACAAAACACAGTCAAAAAAACTGCCTCATTGAATTTTCATAAACAACAGACTGTCCTTCTTGGCCTGCTCCTGCTGTTATCTTGTGCCTGAGAGCAATAAGATACAGCGGGGAGTATTCTAGGAATGAAAGGCATTCCTCTCCGAGTCAGTGTTATGAAACTAAAGCATGAGTAAAAACACGTCAGAAGACAGAGCACACAGTGGAAATCTTCTTGTGTTTTTCTCCTGGAAAATTGAGAATAAAATTGAAGAATTAAAGCGTTAGTGTGTTTGATATTAAATCTTAAAAAAGCTGTAAGTGGAATCACACTGTTTTGGTTAATAACTGAAAAATGTCTCTACATCACAAAAAAAAAACAAAAAAACAAAGGATATGTTGTCTCTTTCAGAGAGAGGGGGAAAGAAAAAAGCCAGACAGTGTTAGAAAGTCAGAAACAAAAAAGGCATGAGGGTGAAGTATAGGCTGGGGACAGAAAAAGACATAGATAATGATTTTTAAGTTTGGGTACAGAGCGACCCCTGCTGTCTGCCTTAGAGATCTTTTCTCAATAAGACTCCAGTGTGCCTTCCAGCTAATTTAGTTGTATTGCTGTTTGTGTTTATACAGTTCTATACAGAATCTGAGGAAATAAAACAAAAATGTTTGTGCTGTAAGCATGTATTTACTCAGAAAATAAAATAAATAAATAAACACAAATATATAAAGAAATATAAACAGTAAGTAGCAATGTATTTCAGAACCCTGATTAGCCTCTCAGAGGGTTTAGATTAGTTTGGCAAATCAATGCTTCGTTAGGTTTAATTAGATGCTGATGAAAGTGCATGATTTACTGTATGAACACTCAGTGCATCTTATTTGTGTTAACTCTTTCTTTATTTGAATTTAAGCTGATAAAGTTTTCATTGAATAGGTACAAACACAGTTTTGCAAAAGTAAACTTTTCTTTACTTTATACAGTACTGTATATTTGTGTTGGTGCAAAGAAAGTGATTCACTGTGACAGGCTGCAAAGTGCCTAAAGATACAAGGTTCTAGATAAAGGGATTCTGACAACTTAACATTCAGCATCACCCTCACACCTAGGGGGCAATTTAGCATCTTCAACCCATCTGACGTGTATGTCTCTGGTGAGAGGAAACCAAAGCAAGCTCTGGGAGAACATGAAAACACACATAGAAGAACCAGATCGCCCAACCTGGGAATCAAACTCAGGTCCTTCTCGCTGTGAAACGAGAGCACTACCTAGTGTGTGTGTGTGTGTGTGTGTATGTGTTACTAGAGGTTCCAACCAGTCAGGGTTCAGCCTGCACCAGTATACTAATCACCAACCTGATCATCTGGAATCATCTCTGGTTTTTTACCACTGCTTCTTGTCTTTATTTGCACAGCTCTGTCCTGCTTTAATGATTCATATGTAGGTCAGTGTGGCTTAATACAAAAAAACAATTCTCTGAAACTGGTCAGGTACAGGAACTGAAAATGAGAGCCAAAAAAAAACCAAACAAACATGAGAGCCAGAAAACTGTTCCTCCTCAACAATAATTTATAACGGTCTTGTACTTGGGAAGCAATATAAATAAATACATTCACACACACACACACACACACACACACACACACACACACACACATATATATATATAGCCACACACACACACACACATAGATAGATAGATAGATAGATAGATAGATAGATAGATAGATAGATAGATAGCCACGCAGACAGGCTCCTTGGTGGTTCCTGGAAAGAATGAAAAATCTCCTATAAAAAGGACCTTTATCCCTTCATCCCACAGAGCTGATAATGTGATTGATGTGTGGCTGAATTGACCAGTATAAAGGTGTCACAACACGTCGCGCGGTGGTAAACCAGCATAAACTGTATTGCCATTTTTGCCCAACAGCTGTAATAAAACCCACTGCTGGGATATATAGCTTCTCTTCCACCCGCTGGAAGCCGATAGTGTCCGCAGGTCCTGTTAAACATGGGTATTAATGGAGTTTCCGCGGTACTTTCCCCTCCTGTCCCAGCAGAGCGGAGCCCCCTCTCCGGCTGAGCGCGCAGCTGCGCTGAGATAAGGGCGCTCACACACCACTTTCAAACTGAATTCAGGCGGGATTTCTCTGTTTACCCTCTTCATCCTATCAGCCCTCACCTCGGCGAGTGTAAGGCGGGAAGACAAAGCTGGGAAACGGGCTGATCCTCTAGGCTGCACTCTTCTGTTCCTGTCTGAGGGAGAAGTTTAAGGTCGGATGGGGAATAAGGAGTCATCCTCGCTGTTTTCTCAGCAGCTCTCCTCGCCCGCACCACCTGCTGCCTGGCAGGGCTCCTCATTTAGAAAAGGTGGGTGCCTTTCACGAGGTCTCTCATTTCCAGCCCTATTCACTCAGTGCACTCATCATTTAAAATAATTTAACCCGTTTCATGTCTGTGTTGGGACAACACACTAGAAGTACTTTCACACACTTTTCAAAACTGAGATGTTTGGAGTCAGTTCTGGTGTCCCTGACCCTTCAGCTGGACCAGTTCTTCAGAGTCTTCCATTGCAAACCACACTCTGGAGCTACACTTGCCTTGGAAAATGTAATGCAGGACTGAGTATTTTAATAACACATTAAGTATGTAAGTGTTTTAATAGCCTAAGTATTTTAACAGCATATTAAATATGCTTTTTCAAACAAACGTTGACATTGTCAGCACTTTAACCAAATATCTGTATACAGAGAGAGCATTTTCATGCCTTCAGAGCAGAGCAGAAGGAGAGACTCTGTCATAGTTAAAGGAAGTTTTGATATTTGTAATATAAGGTGACACTAATGGTAGTCTCAACCAATCAGCTGTTAGAAAACCATGCTAATTTGTATTGTGAAAAGTATTATGACATTATATTCCTGCCATATTGCCCAACCCGCTGATATTATTATTTTGTAAGACTCTACTTTAATAATACACAATACATGCATATAAAACAGGAAAAATAATGTTTCCACATGACTGCATTTACATTTGAAAAAGCCTAAATAAAATGCATTAGAACTCATATAATGAGCAGAATTCCCTTCCTTAGGGATTATCATTAATATTCACCATCTTAATATTAATAAAGTATTTAACATTTAGTGGCAATGGTTGCCTGACCAGACGAACCAGATGTTTCCAGACTTTGACAGGAAGCTTTTGCTCCTGGGATGATCTCGCGGTCACTGTTGGCTACTGAGCTATGCAGCGTTGGTGGAGCTGTCCTTTCCCAGGACCTTTGAGGGTGGTGGGAGTGATGGAATGGGATAACTATGACATGTAAAGAGATAGAAATAGAATGGCATTTGACCCCTTGTCAGTTTTTTATCCATAAGTTATAAGCAACTACTTTAGGGACATTTTTTCTTCTCTTTTTTCATTTTGAAATCATTATAAAATGACCATTATTGCCAAGCGAATCCCATTCTGGGTGTTTTAAGTGGGGTTAAGTTTGAAAGGGCAGAATCAACCAGCAGATGGCATCTGTAATTCTGTGAGCGAGAACTGTTACTGTGCTGAACTGAATAGCTGATTTTTCTAACTTCAAAAATAAAGATAGCAGGGCATCAAGTTGTCCAAATAGAGAATGTTTTTCTTTATTTCTCACTGAAGCACTGAACATTTAAAAGAAGCCATCATGCTTAAACTACTCACTCACACGCATACCCCCTTACAGGAAGAAATCTACAGCCAAAAACATGACCATGACTGTGATCTTTTGGACTGCTGGATAGTCATTTTCAAATGGAAAGTGACTATTTGTCAGTTTGAACGCCCCACAGCCCATAGTGCATAGCAGGGGGAAGCCATACATTCAGCACCCAGGGAGCAGTTCTGCGGACGGTCTGATCATGGCATCAAGTGCCTAACCAGTAGTGCCATTTATACATTTTTGTTCATCAATTGCAGTGTGCTGTTATTGCAAAATATCTTGTGTAGCTCCAACCATCCATTGTGAACTTCTAAACTGCATTTCTGAAGTGTTTCTGATACACACAATCCTTACAAATGAACCTGAATGAAGTTGAATACTTGATACAGTCTGCGAAGTCATAACAAACCCTTGGGTGTAAATTAATATTATAGTTTAGAAGGTAAAAAACAATAAAAGGTTACAGTTCAGAGAAGATTTTAGTGAGTTTTATGTCAATGTGTGAAGCACAGCTCCATATAATCAAAAAGAAAATTGAGTGTAATGATTGAATATTTTATGCTTAAAGTTTAAATATCATAGTGACAATGGGTTTTTAATCAGGCCAAATGTTTACATTGGTGACTCAGTGGCCAGTGAACATGACTGCCTGTGTTTACTGAAATAAATAAGGGCCAGTTATCGTTATCTTTTTTTTTTTTTTTTTTTTGATGGGCAGTAAATGCTGTGTGATAATCTCAACTGATATGTCTATTGCTCAACACATTCATCACCAGGAAGGCATAAGGTTACATGCTTAAACATTTAATGGTGTCTGTATTATTGATGAGGTTGGCTCTGTTTGCCTGTGTGTGTTATCCTGTCTTAGGGAAGCGCCCAAGATTTGGCACTGCTTTCTTTTACAGGCTCTGTAACACTCACTGAATGACGGCAATGCCAGCTTCGTACCAGTTTCATAATCGAGTGAATCAAAGGATGATGTGGCAGAAATCTACCTTAAGTACGTCGAAGAGAGCACTGAATAAAATAATAGACTTTTCTCTCCTTGTCAGCCAAGAATTCATCATAATGTATTTAATGACAAAATTCTTATTTTCCTTTTGTTTGCCACTAAAACTGAAATTCTGCCCAGCGTGTAGAGGAGAATAATATAATGTAAAACAATAACATGATTCACTTGCCTCCTTGGCTCACCCTTAAAGACTCTCTTCAGTCTGAATTATTTCATCATAAAGAAGGAAAATGTGCTATAATTTCTGATTCACATGAACTGTTTCCGATACATTACATTTTACATTGCACTGTTTTTTTTTCCTTTTTAGGAACAAGTTACAACTGACAAAATACAGATTTAAGCCTTTATGTATTGTTTAGCTGTAGTAGTCTAGTAGTAACTGCAGAAATACATCATTAAATATTTGTTAATATATAGCAAGTAATGTAGTGCACAAAATGTACATATTTTAGGGCTTTATGATCAAGAAATAATTAGTATAAAATGATGACAAAAAAAAAAGTTCAGGCTGTGTTGATGAATAATGGTGGCAAAATGTTGACTTTAAAGCTGATTACAATAATACAATCTCTTTGTGTTATATTCTGGATTTACATGCATTTTTGCACATGATGCAATAAATCAGTGTACCTACTGTCTCATATTTCCAGAAAAATTTTAAAGATGATTGGTGGCTCTAAACTTTTGGACAGTACTGTATATTTTGAATAATTCACACCTTTCTAATTGAAGAAGAAGTTTATAATATGATCCCTATAATAGTATATTAAAAGCCACGGCAATGACAACATATAGCAGTATAACAGCAATTTTTTGCCATATAATAGCACTATTTTTTTTGTCCATATTGTCCTGCCCTAGACACTATTTATATTTGATTTGATTTCAATGGCAAGGAAGTACCATATTGGTGTATTCTGAAAGATAACATTTTACATATTATCCACCCCCTAGTTGAATGTGTGTCTAGGCTCAGAGGATTCTGTGTCAACATTGCCTGATCTGCACTCAGTGGGTGCTGAAGACCAGAATAGTGGTCTGGGAACATCAGCAATAGCAGCAGCAGGAAGTGATGCAGAAAGAGATAGCGCCGAATCTCAGTGTCTTTGGCTCGATGAAGTGCCAGAAGGAAGTGCCCTAGTGAGGAGGTCATGCACTCTTCTCTCATCCTACAGTAGATTTCCTCTCAAAATTTTTTATTTCAAAAGAGTCTGTTCTCTTTTTTTCCAGTTCCAAGAAGGGAAGGGGCCTTTTACAATGCACACTTAGGCCACATAGGTATTACAGTCGTTTAGCAATGACAGTTTGGTTAAAAACTTCAACATGCCAAACAGCATAGAGCCATAAAAAAGACACAACAATGTGGACATCTCTCTCTCCAGCTGTCTTTTCAAGAGCAAGTGCAAAAACAGCAAGCCATAGTTTTTAGGTCACACCCAGCGGAGTTTGAGTTATGTGTACCCTACAGACCAAAGGCATGCCAAGCAATGCATTTCTCCCTACACAACACTTACAACACATCTAGTTTAACCAAAGAAGGTCTTCCCAGATCTGAGTATCATATGGGAAAAGCTCTCACATTTTTCACTTTTTCACATTTCACATTGCAAATTAAATCCCCAGGAGAAACACCAGGAGCTAACTAATAAGCTATCAGTTATTTTTATGCTAGTCTTATCTAGTTACACCAGGCTCTTTTGTTCTAAGTTAACAGACATAGTACTTTGTGTTAAAATGTGAAGCTCATTTTAACAAAGAAAATTTTGCTGCCAAAGATTTGACTTGCAGCTTAAATGCACAATAACTTTAACCAACCTATTTTACAGGCATTTTTTTCTGAAGTAAAAAGAGTTAGATGCATAGGATAGTGCTGTTTACTGTGCTCACTGCCTGTTATTAATAATGTAAAAGGATCCGCTGGGTTATTAGATCCACTTTCGGGGAGGAAGTTCCCATATTTACAGCTCCTCAAAATAGCCTTCTTAGCCAGCACTCAGTGTATCAGTGTCCCCTCCAGAGACGAAGGGGGCCCAGGGAAATTTTGCCCTACACATGGCCTGATGTGATGACTAGGGGTGGAAAGAAGAAGGAAAGAGAGTACAGATGGGCGGAAGTGAAGTGGGCAGTAAGTCAAGGACCTAGAGGTGACTGGACCCTCTATGAAAGCAGACGGTCCACCTTTCCCGCTAAATTGGTCCGCAGAGAAAAAAAAGGTTACGTAATGCAGTATGATCTGTCATTGAGCTCATGGCTCACCCACTTTCATCCTGGTTAGCTTTGTTGCGGAGAAAATGAGCAGTGCACTAACAAAAGGTGGAACCGCTAGTGTGTAATTGCCTGTCAGCCTCGTCTTGCTCTAGAACTGGGTTTCTATATGTTAACAAAGGGGATTAGCAGACCACATCTCACTTAAATCTAAGGCAGCGGCAGCAGAAGCGCTTGGATGACTTTGTGGCCTCATAGCACACAGTGTAGTTCTGCGTGACTAGCATGACTTGGAGCCGAAGTTCAGTCTAAAATAAGAAAAAATTAAACAATAAGCGGTGTCTAAAAAGAGCCTTCCTCTGACTTTTTTGCCCTCATCTGAAAAAAAAGGCCTCCTCTACAATGCTGTTTGTTTTGTGGTGGAACTCAAAGGAGGGAGCCAAAATAAGCAGATTTAATCATAAGAAAATAAGCGGCCAGCCTTGGGGTTTCCACTGCCTCACTGGAGCTCGCTTCTGATTGCAGCTGCAACAGTTTGCAGGGCGTGTGAGATGCACCCTGGTAACTGCAAAACACACATATACTGTCACAGGCAACGCCTTTAATTCAAACTAGAGCCATGGCTGTGTGTCTTTCCTTGGAGGCCTTACTGTAGTATGCCTTCTGCACTTTTTATTGGGGCCCATTTTCTCGACAGTAATGACAGTAAATACATAAACAGCATAGTAACAAGTATTTCATTGGATTATAAAGCTGTTATGTTATACATTTTACAATAGTGTATGACTTGAAATAGTTAATTTTTCCAAACATTGGAAGCATATCGGACAGATGCGTTAAGTATCTGCTTAAATCCAATTTTGCTAGTTTAAAAGCAGGAAAATTGTTCTCTAACCCAGGCATGTGGATCAAATGGGTTCTACTTAGTCTCTTAATTCTTCCTGGGTTTGTTTTGGACGTGACATGCAATAAGCAAATCAGATTGTTATCTCCCATTCTCTTAAAAGCAAGGTGTGCTTGCACAATGGAGGATTACTATTAAAATGGCCAGTCTTCCAGGAAGATTGCCTGAACAGTTTGCATGTAAAGAAACAGATCTGCTTATGTATGAGGTGAAAACATGTGAGCAGACCATCTACAGGAACATCGTTCACATTAATCTTTTGGTTTTTAATGTGAATGTGCTGCTTTTGAGTAAGTGTTTATGCATGGCTATGATTCAGCTTACCACCAAAGCCACCCGAAGATGTCAGGACTTGATCTCCCAATGACTGGGCAAGTGCTTAGAAGGGTGCAACAACAGCAGACCTTACTATAAAGTCTACATTGATCCTGGAGATTTCACAAAATAGGCAAAATACTATATCATACAATACCAAATCAGAATGGCTTCTAAAAGTAACTGTAGCATAAGTAACCTATTGTATTTTCAGGAGCTTAAATCACTGAATTAACAATCAAGCACTGAAAAAATATATTCATATAAAAGCTAGAACCAAATTAATGATAGTACATTTAACATGCTGCGTGTGTGTGCAATGGGAAATTGTGTCTTTATTTTAAGCTTATTCTAAGTTCTTATTTTAATGGATGTAACTGATCACAAGAAAATCATTAGGCATATAGCATGAAGCTTGATGTGGAACTAAAAATAATTTTCAGTTTAGATTCTGGCTTTAATGGAAAAAGTCTTGTTTTTTAAAAAAAATTATGTCCAGTGTTACTCTTGACACACTTTTGTCCCTACCCTTGGGACTTGCATCACATAATGGCCTAGTGACAAGCCCTCTGGATAGCTTAGCCCTTTGCTGGGTTTTTTTGTTCTGCTTTGCTCAATGTCTCTGGTCAAAAGGGTCTTACGTTTGTGGATCATTCAGATGGGGAAAGGTTTGAAGAGGAATGCAGAAAAGACATGGCATGACTATTGACAAATGCGCACATTTATGAAAATTATTGACCAAAGAGAAATATTGAATGGTTATTGATATTTATAGTCATTACTCAAGATTAGAGTATCATTTAATCTCCATTTCCTCCCTGTTTAGAAATATGTGATACTGTGCAACATGTTTAGAAAAAAGTTCAGATGAGCAGTATAATGTTCCTTCATAGCAGATGATGACAGAAAGGAAGATTATTTTTCAGGGAGGGGCACTGACTTAGCTTACAAATCTCAGTGAGTCTTTTTAGGCCATCACATGGCAGGGAGTATCACGATCATAAATTTTTCATTTGACATACTTAAGCATATGGTGAGGGACATTGCATTGAAGTGTTGCTTTGTACAGTATGTTTGCCCTTTCATAGGTCACTTTTATGGTTGTATTAATAGATTCAAACATCAGGAGAATGAGGCCTCAACATGTGAACTGGATGCAGGCTTTCATCCTGTTAGTCCCTTGGTCAGTAAACAATCACGGTCCAAAAGTGTAGCCAAAAAGTGACCCATAATGTCCCAAGCATAAGTCCTATGGTCCACCTCCCTGGAGGGCCCCTTTGCTATGGTAACAACTCTCTGGGTGTTGTTAACCTTGTACAGAGGGGATGGCACAAGGCTCCACAGGCCAGTTTGGATCTGCTTTAAAGGGTATTAAAATAGCATTTAAAGATGGAAGAGGACAGGGCAGCTTGGGATAGCTATTGGGAGTGGCAGGCAGTGAAGACTGCATCTGTGACAAGTGACGTTAGTGTACAGCAGTTCTCCCAAAGTGCCTACTCCAGCATGTCTCCCTATGCTTTTAGTGGATCCTGACTACCATGTGAAAGATTTGTCCTTCACTATAAGTTGGGCTGTATATCTCTGGCCTCTTGATTTAATTTGACTATGATTCTTTAGGAAGGGATAGAGATCATGAAACAATTTAAGAAATATATATCTGAAAATATATCTGAGAATTCTATTGAGTTCTATTTTAGCCAGTTGAATGATCACCTTCAGATCATTGTGATGTATTAAGGCATTCTAATGCACCAAATTATAACAGGCAGCGTGATGTGTATTATAATGCATCTTATTATTTAGGGGGATGCTTCCTGTAAAACCCCTTAAGCCTTATTCTGAAAGGATCGCAGTAAAGTGAAAGTGCTAGTGTGTCTGAGCTTTTTGACTTTTTCATCCATGTCTGCCATACAGTTTTTGAGTAATTAACTCAAATGTGACTAACCTTTTAAAGCAGACTGCATTCTGATGAGGTATGTAGACATAGCAAGCGGGGTCTCTGGCCTCTCAGCAGAATCCTCCACCAACTGGATTACATAGCGATTGAATTCACTTCTCATTAATCTCAAATTCATATGGCTCCCATTAAATCTTACGATGTGTAAGCCCTGTTTAGAGCACATGGCTGCATTCCACTGGTTTGCAAAAAATGGAGGTTAACAGAGCAACAGCATAGCATTACATCCATAGAAGTGGTAGAGCCACTAGTAGTCCAAAAAAAAAAAACACAAAAAGAAAACAAAACACTTGATGGTACACATTTGAATGTACTTTTGCAGTATTTGTTTCTTTTTCATTGCTTCGTTTTGCAAATACGTACAATATTTCAATTATTGACCAAATTTGAGATTTGGGATCATTTGGACCAGATTAACCCTGGCATGAATACCTTATACCCTGAATCTTTCCAGTAGTGTTAAGTAGGCTAAATGTATTAACAAGTAGCATACTTATTTTTGGTATAAAAAAGATATGGATAAAAAAGTTAGAGAACTATATCAGTCTGAAACTGAAACTGAAATGATGAACTTGAACAAAAGTGAATGGCCCAGCAAAATTCCAAACCAAAAGTGATGACTCAGAAAAAGCCTCAGACATCTTAAAGTCCTATTTAAGGTAAGCGTTCAAGATTCTACCATTAGAAAGAGACTTGGCAAAAAGATTTCCATTGAAAGTTGCTAAATGGCTGCTAACCAAAAGGAACATTTGTTAAAAAATACCTTGAAGACCACCAAGATTTTAAACGAGTGTCCGGTGAGGAAAAATATAGAAATCAAGGATTTTATTACATCTGATGTAAAGCTTAAATTCCAGAAAAATAAAAATATAGTGAGTGACAGTGATGATAGTGTGATGGTGTGGAAAAGCTTTGCTGCTTCAGGGCCTGGGCAGCTTGCCATGATTGACAGTCATAAATTCAGCTTACCACTAGAAATTCCAGCAGGTTAATACCAGATCATCAGTCTGAGGGATGAACCTCATGCACAATTGGGATGTGCAGCAGCCTAACAGTTTGAAGCACAAGAGCAAGTCCACCTCTGCATTGTTCATAAGAAACAAATCAAAAGCATGTCTTAAATCCAACTGAGTTGCAGTTGCAGAACCTTAAATGGGAAGTTCATGCTTGAAAGGGCTCCAACGTGGCTGAATTAAAGCAATTCAGCAAGTCAAGTTGGCTAGATTCGCTCCACAGCAAAACGAAGACCTGACCTCCAGTAACAGGAGGGGTGATAAAGCTGTTGTTTATTTTTCTCTGCAATACCAAATTGTGTTTTGTTATTACTTGTTATTACTTGTCATTGTCTAGTGTTTCATTTTGTGTGAGGATGGATTTGAAGCCTTTTAATGACTGAACTTTTTTTTTCACCGCACTTTGTTTATGGTATAAGATCTAAGCACTTGGTGGTTTGTTGCAGTTAAGTTGTTGAAGTCGAGTTCAACAGCTGACTGACCTTTGACCTTGATGGATCAAGTCCTCTGGGCCGTCAGTTTCCCAGCTGCCCGTCTTAAAGATAGGTCAAACAGAAGAACTTCATCACACGAAAGTAAACAGGGCAGGACAGCGCAACTCAGCTGTGTTCCATTTACCCTCACTTGAAGCTTCAGAGTTTTGCAATAGACAAAAAGAGTCAAACATATTCTGTGAATCTGATCTTCAGACCTTCCAGAAGAATTTTTTTTATTGTTATATTTATTTATTTATTTATTTATTTTCGCTGTTGTGAAAGGAATGAACAGTTACATAAAACTGTGTGCAGGGCTTATAGGTAAGGGTTCACTGCTCATTTCTTCTGCTCTGACTGACAGCTCTGTAAATCTACTGACAGTTTTCAACAGTCAGTGCATTACGTAATCACTTTACCCTCGCTAGAAGGTAAGTCACGCTCATGTTCTTCCAGCACATGCAGTAACCGTCTTTCCATTCAGGGAAAAATCATTGCTCTCGTCAGAAAGCATTACATTCGTACCGCTTTCGTGCACTCTGCTTTCTGATGAGAGACAGTAGTCAATAATAGCAGTGGCAATCTTGATTTCCCTAGGTTCTTAAAGCATTTGACCCCTTTTGACCTTTGTAAAGACAGGTTAACTGTTTATGTTTTCTGGTCCCAACTATTTTGTGGTTGTTTTCGTGATGTAGGACACTGAACAAATAACATGGAGGAACCTCACACAGCTGGTCACATGAATTCTTTGCAGCTTTTGAAGCACTTAACCCTAATTGTTAGGGCAATTAGAAGATATAAAAATACTCCCAAAGTCTAAGTGAATAGTTTAAGTCAGTTGTCAAAGATGAACTCTCGTGGCATGAACACTCGTGAGTCGTTTGCATGTTTCACTAAGGGGCAAATTAAATATAAGTTAAATACGATTGGTTAGAATTTCTGCTATCTGGTTTTGGTTAGAATATTCCTGTCATGGCTTAGAATAGAGATGACATATCAATATTAAAGGCTAAAATATCACACAGAAAAAGAATGCATCCGGTCCAGTCCACAAACAACTCTAGTACACTGTCAGAAAATGAATCTTATTACATTAAATATATATTGATTATATAAAATCGATATTTCATCCATGTATAAAACCCACTGTCAACAACTTGTTTCATCTTCCGAGAAAAAAAAAAAAAAGCGGTCGGTAAAAAATCATCAAATCATGCTGGGAACTACTTGTCCATCTTTCAAGACAAATGGAAAATGAAATCTAAATATAAATATAATCAGCTGCCGTCAGTATCTGCTGATACTCAAGGTCTCGATGTTGGCTACAAGTTATATTCTAATTATGCTAATTTCACATATCTGAGAGAGAGGCTATTTTAGTTCTGACTTTCACCGAGAGCTAACCAAAGTTTTATATGTGCCATTATTTTTTTAAGAGTTTATGTGGGAAGGAGCGCGTCTATAGAATAAATTTAACTTGTACTGTTGTTGCTGTGTTAAGTTCCAGGTTGTTATCAACAGAGCAAGATGTGAAAGGTCCCACTGCCCTTCTGTGCCTTGACTCGGCTTGGTGTTGCATGTTCAAAACTGCTGTATTATGTAAATAATATAACTAAATTGTTCTGATAGTTTAGGGAACAACATAGTTATTGGAAAAATGACTCAGTTACAGAGAACCATGGAGAGGAGAAGGAAAATGGTAGCACAAAATGGTTAACCATAAGAAATCCAAGGAACTCCAGCAGACCTGTTCCTAACCACTGGCATAACAGGATTTTGGATTTTCACTCCATACCAGATATCTCAGAAACCATTTAGAGGTCACATTTTAAGAGGAGAGCAGTGATTCAGGAATCACATTGCCCCAGAGTGCTTTTAGGGCTATTTCCTGAATTGTGCTGTAAAGTTTTAATGATGTGATGTGGCTAAAATAAGCCTTTTCATTAAAACACAGATTCCTTAGTTGATATTTACCGCTCAACCAACCTCACCACAACACTATACTTTAGATTAATTATGGTTTAATGATGGCATATCTGCACATCTTTGTAAGCACCTTGGCTCAGCTGCCTAAGCACACTCCTTTTCAAGTCACATAGGGACCGAATGTTGCTGAAAGCGCCGTTTATGACCAGTGTCACCTTTCCATAGCATCATGTTTAAAATCATTTGTTTACTCAGTTTCACTTTGCCTGAGTGATTTCTGAACCAAACTACAGTTTTACAACTACTCTTGTTATAGTTGTCCTATTATTAGCCCTTTTTCCTCCAACTCATTCTTTTCCTTATTTTGATGACATGGAGTTAGCATGCCACAGCCCTGCAGGTATTACTAGGCTTGCATGGCTATTCTGGGCACATGCTTCTGAGGCGCCAACTCCCGATACGGAGAACATATTTTTTGTGTTTGTTCATGCAAAGAAGACAAGACCTTGACGTTGATTCCAGACATCTGCTTTCTTCTACAAACACATCCCTTATATACGTTTAATACTTTGCCGACATTGCAAGTATAAGAAGGATCGGAATTGTCAGTTATGCACTGTATTTCTAAAAGTTTCTTCAGAAATCTTAGAAGACTTTACACTAGATGTTGGAACAGCATTCGGCAACAAGAGCACTAGGAATGACAAGTCCTGGTGTTGGATGATTAGATCTTCTCAAACTCATCCCAAAGGTATTGGAAACCTGTCTTTCATTCTAGAGAATGACGTTCCCAGGGGGCTTTGTACTCCACTGGCCCAGGTTAGCTTTTGAGATCTATTTCACCTCTGTGAAAAAATACCTACAACAGCATTAGCCTTTTGTGGAAAGGTTGGGACACCCATGGCATAGACTTTCGGCTGCTCCAGAGGGCACCGGTTCTGTTGACCGTGCTTTAAGGTGGGAAGTATTTTGTACAAGCTGTGTGTTTGCACTGGGTCAGTGATAGGAGCACCTTAATGAAGCTGAATAAGAATGGGTGTCAGGATACTTTTGGAAACAGTGTGTTTCCCACTTATATAATATTAAAAAACTACTTGAACAGAAATCAAGATGAACAGTGGATGTTCATTAGGACTACTTTTCTGATCACATATCATAACAAGACATATTTAAAGCCAAGAGTGTGTGTGCGCCAGTTTATCAGCAACATTAAAATACATTGAGTTAATTGTTCCATGTCCTGCTCAATACGTGTTACCTTTCACACATAGGAGAAACAAGTTTGTTGTTCACTTTTTACGTCGTAGTATGCATTTCCTTATACTTAGGTAGTTCTGCATCCGTTTGTCCTGCCAGAGAATTCAAGCACAATAGAACAGCTGGGGGAAATGAGGCCAGTGGTCCACATCTGTTAAAGACACAAACCCTATTCTGAGACCTGTTGGCAGGACCAGCCATGTTGCTAACGTCAAAAGAGTAACCACATCAATGAAATCTTTTCTCCTTGTTTCTTCATTTTATCAGTGCTAGAAGTCCAAGAAGACCTCTGTCATCAATTAGATTTCTGTATTAGGCAGGACCTCTATCAATTCCATCATGTTACACACACACAAGGTTGGGCAACATGGCAAGAATAAAACATGATGCCTCCACTTTATATCCTGATATTAATTTACTTTTATATCTGATCAGTTTGAATGGAGAATGAAGAAACAATAGTGCCACAAACATATGAACATATTAAATTTCATCTTTTACACTGCACTGCACTAACACCAGAGGCACCGGTGGCCTAGTGGTTAGGGAGATGGCCCCAAGATCAGAAGGTCATGGATTTGAGTCCCAGATCAGTAGATTGCCTTGAGGTATCCTTGAGCAAGGTACTGTCCCAATCACTGCTCCCCAGGCACTTTAAAAAGCTTCCCCCAGGCTGCACAGTGTGTATGGGTGAAAAGGGGTTGAATTATGTTGTGGCTCACTGTGTGTTGTGATGTGTTTCACAATGACAAAAAATTGTTTCTTTCTATTTAAGTTAAACAAGACGAATTAGCGCACTTTTTTGATTGGGAATCCCGACATGCTGCAGGGAGAAGGATTGTAGTGGTGACTGTATGTGACTGTAGTTGTCCACCATTTTTGTCTGTTGTCATTGCTTACTAAACAAAGTATTTGTAACCAATGGACAGAACTGGTTCTAGTTATTTTAAGTGGCTTGTTAAGTGTTTAAGTACTACATCTTTGGATGCTGTCCATTAGAAAACTGACATAGGGCCTTCCCTATGCTTGCTTAGTCGACCATTTCTAAAATCATAGATCAGCAAAGAAAAAAGTCAAAATGATGTCATTTTGCATGGATTTCTTGTTCTAATTAGATTTAGAGAATAAATTTGACTTGAGGTATTTGCACATGTGTTTAATGAAAATGCTGGGTCCTGTTGGAGGGTGCTTATGACTCACTTTGTCATTAGATCTGTGAGTTGGGGTTTGGACAAAAGCTCCCTGCTGCTCAGACAACCACATGCAATCCTCCCAAGCGGCCATCTGCTTAGCATTTCTGCAGTGCCTTGGAAACCAAACGGGAATTAGAAGACTGCAAATCTAACACTTTGCAGTCCAAGGACCAGTCACTCCACCGCATGGCAACAATTTTGATATGATAGGCCAAGTTTCCTTGTACATTATGACAGCTTCATCCCTCAGAAAAGCATACTGCTTCATTAGAAACAACATTTTTTCATTCTATAGGAGCTTCAGCCAAACATGAGCTGGCCAAAATCATTTGTCTTTGCAGTATACGCTTGTGTGGACTGTATTAACAAGAATTTTTACCACTGTCCATCAGACGTCCATGAATGTGCCCTTCATCCATTTTATCCTAGAATAACTGAGGGAACTGTTCCATGTTTACTCTGATGCTGAGTCACATTTGTTTCTTGCCTGAGATTTATGACCATGCCCAGAGCGTTGAGTTGTCAGTGAAGTTGGAGTGACACCTCCATGTTAGCTTTAACAAGGAGAGCAGATGCAGATTATAAAATTCTTTATATATAGGCCCCTTTTATAAGGAGAACATGACTGATTAAAAAACATGGTCTGCACTGTTGCTGGACTGTCAAATGAGAGGTATTGGAGCATTAAAAAGCATTAAATTAAACTCTATAGGAGTCCATTTAACTCTGCAGAAGTTAATTTAACACTGATGACTTTACTGTGTGTCTAATGAGAAGATTGGAATGCTGCTGTGATCAGAGTCTGGGCTCCAAAACCTTTTGTTCTCTGATAACAGCTTGAGATATGAAACTCATGTATACTATGCCCAGAGTAAATACGACTGAACCCCAAGGCAAAGAGCTGATGTTCTTGTGGTATTTTGTTCACACCCCAAGCAGTATTGCAACCTGAATCTCGCGCATGCTTCCTGTGTAAATCACCATGGTCACTGGCCGTTCTTTCTTTGCAAGCCATGACAAGGATGTCAAAAAAATTTCTTTATTTTGTCCTAATGTCTCCTATGTGAGCTAGAAGTGCCACCATTTCCTGCTGTGACGGCAGAAGGAGAATTGTTCTCAGTAAGCAAAGCAAAATCTTTTCAACCTAGAGCCGTCCTGTCAAAAGGCAGATTTGTTGAGACCACCCGTGAGGGTCTGCTTCTTCAACTGCGTCTTGGAATTTTGGAACAGCTGCTGTACTGGTGATCCATCACATAAATCCATACTTTGCCCTCATATTTATTTCATGTTTAAAAGCAAGGAATTTATTGCAGTTTGGTGATGGAGGGTCAGTGTTTTCTGTGGTCTAATTATTTCCATGCAGTGCTGATGATCTTCTTCTAGGCCAGGCTTTGGAAACATGACAATTCTTTGCTAGTCTTTCAGCTTTTTTGTGCTATTCCCAACTGTGTGAATTATGCTGCTTTGCCCCTACTGAAGACAGGTCATATTTCGTCCATTTACATCAGCTGGAGTGGAACTTGTTTAAAGCAAGTGGACTCCTTCCTGTGTTTGAATATGAAAAAGGGCATTTCTCTTATTATTGTCCCAGCACACATGTCGGGCAACATGGGCTTAATGTGAGTGTATAGGCTCCCTCCAGGCGGTTTGGCGGAGAACTGGACAGACGTTGGCACGCAGCCGGCAATCACAGACCCAGCCCATTTGGACAGAGCTCCTCAGAGACACTTTCAGTTCAGAAGACAGGAAACAGCTTGCAAGGATCCCAGCGGTCAAGGCTATGGAAGGATAAGGCTGGGGGGGCTGGGGGGCAGGGGTGGGGAATGGGGGGGATTTCCTCATAAGGGCTTTTGTGAAACTCCACAAATGTCCACCATTCTCTGTAACCTCTCTGGTTGTGCTTAAAATTTTAAAATGGTAGCATTATGATTCCCCCGCACATGCACAATGCTTTCCAATTCTCTTGAAGAGACAGCTGCTTGCTAGATTCGCTGGGTGATTGGTTTCCATTCCATACATCACAATGAACTTCTGTTGGCAATTTCAGTACGAAGAACCCACGGCCAGCCAGGCTGAATGTGCCACTTTGTGCTGAAGGCAGATGCCTCAAGATGACCACAAATCTGGGAGACTGAGGTGTGGGCTTACTGTGCCTACAGAATTTCATCTTAGTGGTGGGACTTTTTTGGAAGGGCTGTGATGAGCGGCGTTCTGTGTGTGGGTGTCGTGCTTGTGTGTAGCTTTAAAGTTGAGCAGGAGTGAAGGGATTTTTCCCCCTTTATTGAGGGAAGGAGGGGTCGGCAGTGTGCCAATGAGAGAGAGCTCTACACACACACGCTGGGCAGAGAGGATGAGCGTGTCGTTTGCGATGGGGCTGCAGAAAGCTGCGCTCCACGGCGCCGTCCGAAACGTGCCTACAGTTTCTCCAAGATCCTCGCGTCCACGAGGGTGCGTGACATTTCAGATCTAGATGGAAGGACGAGGAGGAGCTCCATCCGGAATCCACTTGCCACCGAGGGAGTCGAATCGCTCACAGTAATGGGTAACACGGCACCCAAACCCCTGATCGGTAAGAGAAGCCGGCGCTCCAAGCCTGGTTTTAAGCGCTTCTGAGTCGCGTTCGTGCTCCTTTCTGCGTCTTTCATAAGGGAAACTAGGCTGAGCTGATGAGAGGAAGGTGAAGAGATGAAGATCAGCGCCTGCATCATCTGTGTTCATGCAGAATAAGGGCTGACATGAGGACATCATGTCGTTGGGCTCAATGATGCTGCCTCTTCTCTCAGGCAGGCTCAGTGAAGGTGGAATGGTTTGGGATCTGCTCGTTTTTAGCCATCAATAGCTGCTGGTGTTTTTACTGCAAGGCTTTGTGAGGTGAGGTTCTGATGGTGAGCTTACCTGCAGCCATGAGGGTAGATCATTGAGCTGGGAGATAAACCAGCCCACCAACATCTTCCTGATTATATTTATCTCTCTGTGATATATTTTTAATTGCAGGGCAGATGCAGCTTTGCAATTAAAGATGTATAGTTAGGCTGGTAGAAATAGAAGCTATGGATGTGTGTCATCAGGTGTATTTTTAACATGATGTTCCTGTTATTGAACAGGATGACTCATTTGAGGATAATATCTCAATGTTTTTTTGTTTTTTGTTTTTTTACCCAAAAAGTCACTTTCTCAGTCTTTGGGTACAAAATGTGCTAGACAGACAATTTCCCAAGATTTACATAATTAGATTTTGTTATTAATAAAATACCCTAATTAGAAGATGTCATCACTGCTGCTTGCTAGATGTGCTCTGTGATTTGTGTAGGATATTATTAAAACTGCAGAAAAATGCACTCTTTCAAATTGTGAACTTAGTATAAAACGGATTTATTGTTTAGCCCTTCGAGAAGTACAGCATGTACAGCAAGTGCCCATGTTTTACATTCTTTGTATTGACCCCCAAAATCAAATGTATCTAAAACCCACAAAAAAGTTATTTTAGTCTCTCTCCATCCCTTACCATATTCATACTATTTTTTGATACTTTAGCCATAAATTATATATATATGATAATATATAAAGCTATGTTCAGATTGAGTTCCCTGACTCATAAAAAGCAGTCAGAAATCCCTGTTTCTATAAGCACGGTTAAATAGTCTAAACATGTAGAAGTATGAAAATGTGTGTTTTACAGACAGCACAGTAATATTGAATTTGAAACAAGCTTTTTTTCTGCACACTTTTTCCTTTATATGGGTCGAGAAGGTAATGGTAGGTTTTAAAGCTTTAAAAGCCAATGTTTTAAACAATGTTTAAGTACAAATTTTGCAGCTCTTTTAATGATACAGTAAACGTTCTTATGCAGATATACAGCTTACTCCATGTTTGTCTGTGTGACAGCCGTCCCTTCAACTATTTCATCAATCATTTCATCTATTCATGTTATTGCCAGGTATGCCCTGATGACAATGGTTAAATTGCCTTTGCTTGTATTTTTGGAGCAGCTTTTGTCACCCTCCTGAGCATGTTGCTTTCTCTGGTGCTTCATCATCTTATTTAGACATCATAGGACACGTATCCATTGTAGAGTCTGTCTTGTGTGAATGACATCATCAGTAGTGTCTAATACATTTACGGTGTAGTAGTTACATGTTACATCACTACTCCACGCTCTCGGGAGGATTTAAGAAAGTTTAGTAGCTAAAATAAGCTGTTTAATGTTTTATGTTCTATGTATCGAGCCTTTAAATTAGACATGTAAGAGTATCTAATGGAAAAAAAATTAAATGTGATATATAATAATGAATACTTAATTATGACAGTCTGATTCATTCTCCATTCACAAATGGTTCAAAATGCTATGAAGGCCAGTATGTAGAATCAGAATTAAAGGGAGAGAAATTCAAAAGAAATTAAATAAGACCAAATAAAAATATCAAGTGCATAGACAAACATGAAAAAGATACAATTGACATCCTCAGGTTGGGGAGATGCACATATTTAATCTAAAGTGGAATTCCACTGATTTTTGGTAATATTAACCATGAGAAAATGACTTAATACTAAATATAGCTATTTTTTTTTTACTATCCAAAGCAACCAGCAAACTTTAATAAGTCTAACCAGTAATGTTAACAATGTGAAAAATGAAAAAAAAAATGTTTTACTTCTGCCTTTCAGCCAAGAATACAATAAAACATGTCTTCTTAAAATTATTAGCATCAACATATTTGTATCATTTTTTATGGAAAAAGCTTTCTGTGAGCCATTTTTCAAATCACTTCAGATGCCTGACTCCCATTATCACTGCTGTGAATAGCTCTAACGTCAAAACATTCTAATGCACAATAACATTTTGGCAAAAATTCTTATGCACAATAACAATCTGTGACAATATTCCAAATGACTAACCATATGATATCAAAAAGCCATGCATACACAATCTTTAAAATGTCTACACAAAGAGTTAGTGTAGGCCTTTTATTAGTAACTTTTGCTGAAAGTAGTCTTGGTTGTAATGCCCTGCACAGAACACAGCTCTAAACTGCTATCCATTACCCCTCACTATGTGTTGTCCCCACCCTCCAGTAATCAATTGTGCATGGAACAGTTGCATTTAATAGTCCCCACTGATATTTGAATGATGAACATTTTTCCCCACAAAACACAAAGCGCTATTAAGTGACTTAGCATGTACGTGACAAGCAACATTGCACTGAAAATGATAAGCAGATGTGCATTAGAGAGAAAATACAATGGTTTCTTTGAAGATTTTGGTTTTGGAAAAGTCTTGTGATAGGCCTCGCTCATGGATAATTGATGTGCAGTTATGGATAGAATGCTTGAACTTGCATTTGGCATGGTCCAAATAGCTATGCATGACTGAGCTACTGTGGACAGTTTCTTTAAAACACAAAACCTATTACATACCATGCAAGAAATGCATGCTGATTGAGAGTGCAGCGTATTTCAAAGGTGTTTATGGGAACAGTGTAGATTCAGAACATAGAGTGTTAACTTGTTTTTTTTGGTTTGAAAATGTACAACTGACGCATCTCATGATGATTTTTTTTTAATATAGAGGTGCTTGAAATATTAGACAGTGCTACAACGGCACGCTTTCTCTAAAAATAAATGAGACGTGTGTTAGTCCTCTGAGGGGAGTTAATCTCAGACTTTAAAGGGCCGCCATGGTGAACTGTACTCGGCCAGATTACTCTCTCGCTCTCCGGTGTCTCTGTTGTCACATTCCTTGCCTGAAATCAATAGACTTGGGTCACTCACTGTGGGGAAGAACTACATGAAACTCTCCACAGCTTTTGGCTAAAGCAAGGTTCACACATGTATTCAAGCTGCAGAATTGTTTGTATTGACTGCAGACAATTAATTGAAAATGACACTAATTTTTATGTTTATCTGATGTACTTTGTACTGTTGCGAGGTTCCTCTGACTCATGACACAAAAGGTCTTTGTCAGGCAACTTAAAATGTTTCATATGAAGTAGTTTGGCTGCCTAATTTCATATGAAGTTGTTTGGCTGCTGTAGCAGAAACAGCTTTGTCATCACCTCCTCTCTGCACTATTGAGCAATCTGCTTTGTTTCAGTTTTGTCATTTGTGAACGTAGCACATTTGTGGAAACAAAACAGGTCAAACTGTCCAAGTTCTCTTGCTTGTTTTTTTTTTTCCTCAAAACTCTGTAAAACATGCCAACTAGGGCATTCTGTCCAAACTGTCTCAGGATTATGACAATAAGGCTATTAAAGGTATAAAATCTCTCCAGAATAGTGTGGGAGAGCAGGGTGCAGTCAAACACATTTGGATTATTATAGTAAAAAAAAATTAATCTCTGCTATATTTGAAAATGTTAAATAATGTAAAAAGCTGAGATATGAGCATTTTCTTTTCTTTTTTTTATCAAACCAGCTGAAAGCAGAATAAGTGCTAATATTACCATAGCTGAGAGCAAAAACAGTGATGATCAGCCATTAAAAAGATTGGTGGATTAGTTTAATACAACAGTTTAAGAAAAACTTTATGTTGTTTGACCTAGACAAGCTTTCCAATATGGCAACAAGAAAAAAAAGAAAAAAGAATTAAAGGAAAATAATTGCTTAAAATGTATAGACTTTGTACTGGTTATATATAACCAGTATTTTAAACCATTTTAAAAAGTAAAAGATTATAATACAGCTAAGTAGTGCTAGTGCTTATAGCACTATGCTTATAGTAGTGCTTATACAGCTAAGTAGTGCTAATCCAGGTGTATTTGGTCCCAGTATCTACATTAAATAAATGCTGATATATAAGCATTGGCAGAAATTTATTTGAAAAATATTGGATATTGGCGTTAGATCCCGTATTACTGCAAATCTAATTGTAACTAATTCTGCCATGTGGAAGCTGTATTTAGCCTGGGTAGCTGTCACAGTTTGTGCTCCTACACAGTGGAACACAGTAGCCAACAATGTTGTTATAAAAATTATAGTTCTTTAAGAATTCTTTCAGTTAAAAAAATATAATGATAGGGGTAACTCTTATGACCAGAAGACCACATTGTTCCTTTTTAACGACATACAATTTCCTACTGATGTGAAAATTGGCAGATGAGATTGTAATACCTGTAACGTATTTTGATACGCATTAAGCCTATGTGCTGTTAAGTTTAGAAAGCTCATTAATATTTCACATTAACAATGTTGTTATGGCAGCTATTCGGTTTTGAAATGTTTGCCCAGGTACTTTAATATATACAGGTCCAGTATAGATTCTCTACCAAAGTACCACTGCCATATTTTTCATTTGTGTCTTAACTATGTCCCTGTGGTGTGGGCCCTTGATTCCATTTTCCTGTTGGTTCATCTTCATTGCATTTGGAGCTTGCCTCGATACAAAGCCTGTTGGAGCTTGCAACATTTGCTGCTGGAGAAATGTGACAAGATGGCATGAGCGAGTCGCTGGAGGAGTGGACTGCAGCATCGTCATCTGCCACAGTTACAATTTGCTGTCAGATCAGGCAGATCTATATTTGGAAGGCGAGCAAATCTATGCTCCGCTTCTCGAGTGCAGTTCACAGCTCACATCTTGACTTTGCCTGTGCATAGAGTGGTGAAAAAGGTCCCTAAATCACCCAGTTTATGAGGAGGTGACTCTTTTGTTTTATGCCTTGAACCTTGGCTCTGTTAATGAAATAGATCTACCATCTCTGCACCATCTCTGCAGTCAGCTGGGTTTTATTTTAGACAGTTTCCTGCCATTGAAAATTAAATATAAAGGCAACCATTATTAATGACGTGGAAAAACCCAAGAAAATAACTACAGTTTTCATCACCTTCAGCAAACCAAAAAAAAGTACTGAAAACAAAACCTGCCATTGTAATCAGTTTTGTTTAGTTATTAAGATCTATAATGAATAGTTTTACTGTAAGAACAGTTAACAAGAACATCAGAGTGTATGGTAGTAAATGAGTCATAGCCTTTTTGTTTATCCATGGCAATGTTTGGTATGGACAGAACTGGACTTATATTCATCCATGTTACCGGTTGTGAACCATGATTATTAGGAACAACTTTTCACAGTTCAGACCATAAGTGTCTGAACTCGATGAAAAAAAACACATTATGATAATCCTCTTCTGCCAAGTGCACTTAAAGGATTTGTAATGTAAGTTAGTATGTTAGTGCTATGCTGGTGCACATGGGCATTAAACACAGACATTTGAAGCTTGTAAATTTCTCACATACATCGCTCAGCATAGCATAGCATTAAAGCATAGTATTAAAATCCTTGCGCTGCCCATTAAACTAACCCATTGAAGGTCTCTATAGATGCACAAGGCATTTGCAGCAGATGCTTTAAGTTGTGCTGTTTGGCCTCCATGGTTTGAACATCAAGCATAGTTAGTTAGTTAGCAACATAGCTAGTTCATCAAGCATATCTCACATATTCTTGGCTGGACCAGGATCTGGGAACAAAGTCTCTTGAAGCTTGAACTCCTTGTAAAGTTCTTCAGACCATTCCACAACTATTTTTGTAGTGTGGCAGGGTACATTACCATGCTGAAAGAGGTCACTGACATTTGGGAGTACTGTTGCCATGAAGGGGTGAACTTGGTCTTCAGCAATGTTTAGATATCTGGTATTTGTCAAAGTAAGGCAGTGGTGGCCTAGTGTTTAGGGACTACGCCCCAGGATCAGAAGGTCATGGGTTTGCATTTCAGACCAGTAGGTTGACCTGAGGTACCCTTGAGCAAAGTACTGTTCCCATCACTGCTCCCTGCTGCATGCATGTGGGTAAAATGCAGAGGTTGAATTTCAGTGTGGATCACTGTGTGTTGTGCTATGTTTCAAAATGATAAGAATAGTGACTTTAACCTTATATTATCTTGAAGGACCCAAGGATTTCTAGCTGTAGGATTGTCTTCTTCTCACAATGCATACTGGTATCATCTCTTCTCTAGGTATTCGGAATGATGTGGGGAAAAAAAGAAAAACACATGATTCATCAGACCAGGCCACCTTTTTGCATTGCTTAATGGTCCTGTTTTAATGCTCACATGCCCATTGTTGGGACTCTTGGTGGTGGACATGGGTCAGCATTTGCTCTATGACTGGTATGCAGCAATCAAGCACCATACGCAGCAGGCTTCTCTAACTGTTATGACACTTTACTGTCTGATATCTTTCTTTCATAAGTGGCATAAACATTTTCGGCAGCTTGTCCCACAGGAGCTCTTCTGTTGGTTTGGACCAGGTGGGCCTCACACAGAAATGCTCATCAGTGAGCTTTGGGAGACCATAAACCTTGGACCTTCTTGGTATGTGCTAATTATTGTGTAAGCCCTACAGATTTAGAGACTCTCAGACTGAACCAGCCGTCTATCCATCACAATTTGGCCCTTGCACAGAACACTTGCCCATTCTCTTCTTCTTCACATCAACACATTAACTACAAGAACTGACTGTTCACTTGCTGCCTAATATATCCCAACCATTGATTGCTGCCACTGAAATGAGATCTCTTCATCTGTCGTTGATTTTAATGTTGTGGTTGATTGGTGTATTTTATTTGAAGCTTGCAGCATACATTATGGTTTCAGTCTTAAGTGACTCTTTATGTAAAGCGTGTTTTTAATTTCTGAAAAGTGACCTAAACTTCATTTCTGTAGATACTACAAAGAACATTTTAGTTTCTCACCAAAACTAAACAATGATATGAACAGAGTATAGCTACAATTAAAAAATAAGAATAAGAAATCAATAAATATTTCTAAAGGCGTAGGTCCCCAGGTGTCCCCACTGCATATTACAACATTTATAAGTGTTATTTTTTATACAATATAATCAATTTTGTATACTATTCTTATGGAGATATGAAACATTAGATGATTAGACAAAAAGTGAGCAAGCAGCTGTGTTCTCTTGTTGTAACAGATGTGTTTCATTTTCTTTATCCAAGTGCAAATGGTTAAATGACAGTACAAGAGTGTACCTTTCAAATAGGGAGGTGATCAGAAACAGCAGCTTGTAAGTTTACAGTTCACTCGCAGTAAGGCACTGTCTGGTTCACTGAGATGTAGATGAACCAGATGTTCTGGCATGTTTGATGGCTGCATCATGGTTTTGAATGTAATTAAGAGTGTTCAACTTACTGGTTAGTGATAAACAGAAATTCAATCACTATAAATCACACCTACATCAGGAAACAATGAACAAATACAGTTCAGCATTGGAGAAAAGCTATGTTTTTCTTTGGAAAGTGCTTTAGTTAAAAACTATTCTTTTAGCCAAGTGTGATTATCTAATGTATCCAAGGAGGTATGGCTGGTTGTATTCAATATTTTCTTAACTGTGTGGATGTTGAACACATGGAACAACATGGACTTGCCATATAGCAATACTAATAGCAATATAATTTTCAATACCCACTCTAAGACAATAAGCACTTTTAATTATTTTAATGTTAAGTTAATGGGCTGTAAATGTAAAAAAAAATGTGTATTATATATATATATATATAATAT
Source organism: Hepsetus odoe (assembly GCA_017165825.1). Taxonomy (NCBI): domain Eukaryota; kingdom Metazoa; phylum Chordata; class Actinopteri; order Characiformes; family Hepsetidae; genus Hepsetus; species Hepsetus odoe. The sequence goes on from CM029376.1 coordinate 8,103,848, forward strand.
ATATATATATATATATATATCGGCAGATTGTAGGTTTGATTCCCTCACCAGTAGGTTGCCCTGAGGTACCCTTGAGCAAGGTACCATCCCCATCACTTCTCCTCGGGCGCTTTCAATAGCTGCCCCCTGCTGCACGTGTGTGTTTGGGTGAAACGCAGAGGTTGAATTTCGTTGTATTGTGTTGCGCTGTGCTGCGTTTCACAATGACAAGGGTTGTCACTTTCACTTTTCACTTCAAGGACCTAACACAGGTTGGTCATCATGCAAAGAACCCTTTGGAACACATTTATTTTTAGAAGTGTGCAGGATATTTATCAGTAATGTTAGAAGAGCCTACATGAACCAGTAAACATTTGGGAAAAAAGTAACATGCATGTTACGTGCATGGTTCCCTTACTGTGTTACGCTTAATACCAGTCATGTTCATGTTATCTTGATAATCATATAAATTAAAATGAATATGTTGCTAATATGTCTTAACATTTTATAGTAGAGATATAGTTTTATTGTCATTGGTTAGGCAGTTCATTTTGCTCAAATGATGCTCAATTCATCTGCATCTTGAGCAGGAGAATCAGCCACACCTGCATTTTGACTGAGAGCAGTTGGTCTCAGAGGTGTAATTATGTAATTGCTCTGCTTTGATACAGCTATATTTGCTTTGACTGGTGGGAGATTTTTCAATGTTGTCATCACCATATGCTTTTGTCCCACCACTGGTATGCTATTGATCCAGAGGTAATCCCTTTTCCATGCTTATGAGCACCAAGTTCATGGTGAAAGGCAAATGTTCTCCTTATGTTGTTTATTAGGGATAAATTTGCAGGGTGTATTTATCTAGCAGGCATTAGCAGATGTGTGGGATGTCAGAGGGAGCAAAGGGACATTGTGGGAACATTATTTCCTAACACCCCATTTGAAGAGATATAGTAGAAGATGCTTTTTTGATACAATACGGCATATTTAGTTATGGGAGAGAATCTCAAGAGATTTGTTATCTAAATAGTTGATGTCATAAGAAAAGCATTAACTGAACAATGTTTTCTCCTAGAAGCAACCATGGCATTGTGTCAAACTCTCATATTAAATAAAAGATTTAACCTTATATCCTTATATCCCAAAATTACTGATAAGGCTTAATATTTAGTGGCTATTACTTATTAACAAAAACCATGAAGCTAATACATATGTTTTGAAGTAATGAAATTGAGGAATTGTTGTAACTTGACTTCTTGAGAGTTTGAAGAATGAACTTTCTTCAGTTATGGGCAAGTTTCTGAATGGTTTGTTAAAAATCTGGGAATTATTTTATGAACTTTATTGTATATCAAAAGCACTGGGCTTATTTCTGTTGAACTCTTCCTGATTTTTCTCATTGTGATGCCCCAGCAGAGGCAAGTCTGCAGCACCGCCCGGTGGCCAGCCGTCAATACTACTCACTGCAGCATGGTGCGGTGGCAGCAGAGCGTCGCACGTCTGCCCAGCAGCCGGCCAGCCTGGAATCACCACGCTTCCATCCACATGCCAAGGGCAAGAACATCCGGCTAGATGCACAGCTACGGCGAGCCACGCGCAAGAACAGCTTCTGCAATGGCATCACTTTCACCCAGCGGCCCGTGCGCCTCTATGAGAAGGTGCGTCTACGCCTGTCTGGGGTTCACACTGGCTGGAGTGGGGCACTACGCTTTGGCTTTACAAGCCTGGACCCTGGCGAGCTTGCTTCAGCTGACATCCCAAAGTACGCCTGTCCTGACCTGGTGACTCGTCCAGGGTACTGGGCTAAGGCTCTGCCGGAGAGGTTGGCCACCCGAGACAATGTGCTGGCCTTCTGGGCTGACCGGCATGGCCGAGTCTTCTACACTATCAATGAGGGAGAGCCCATCCTCTTTCACTGTGGCTTGAGTGTGGGCTGTCCGCTCTGGGCCATCATTGACATCTATGGGATCACGCAGGAAGTCACCTTGCTTGGTAAGCTTTTGTAGTTGAGACACTTAACTCATTTGGTCATTTGCTTACAGACAGGATCTCAAGAAGCACGTTTTTCTCTGCACAGTTCCTTAATAAGACATATGATAATAATAATAATAATGATAATAATATGATAATAATAAGATAAAGGTGTTTCTCGACATCTGTCAAACCCAGGTGTTATTTTGGGAGTGGTCCTCCTTGATTAAATATAGGCAAAAGCCACACTATGCTGAAGAGCCTTGTTTAAGCACAAATGATTCTTACAGTCATGGCCTTTGGTGTTATTTAGAACCATTTTTAAAAACTGTAGTTTAAAGAGCCATAGACAAGGGGTTATCATAGGGAAGAAGCGTTGAAGTCTACAGCTTGAAAGCAAAAAAATGTTTTTTTCATTGTTCATTGTTTTCATTTTTCATCTTTGCCAAATATCCCTTTAGGAATCCCTTTATTTAATTAATGTAGATAACAATGTAATTTATAATGGCACAGTGGTGAAAAACACATACAAACAGTTCGTAATAGTATGTCACCAAGAGCAAGGTCACTTTATTTCCCACAATAAGACTGCTTGCTCTTAATTTAGTGCATAATAAAATCTTCTTTTTGGTTCATAAATCTGTTTTTTGGCTATACTAATATCCTTTCTAGGTTTAGTTGTCTGTGTTGCCTTAAATAAGCATGCACTACCAATTTCTAAACTCTGGCTCAATTTATTAAGTCAGCTAGTTTTACTAGTTTGAGGCAAGAGGATTCAACATGACGGGACAAATTGCAATAAGATTAAAGTTAAGAAATAAGAGTAAGCTTTGTGTAATTTTTAAGCCTGTATACAAAAAGAAAGAAACAGAGATTTGTATGTAGATTCAGGGCATTCCGAAAGTAACAGCAAGGCCGTTTGCAGTTTTTTGTAGTTTTGTAGTAATTTGTAGTTTTGAGATCAAAAGGTGAATATGAGAGCTAGATATGGTAAATTGGACAGATAATGGCTTGTTTATATGACCACCCAGATTTTCAAGTGAGCAAAAGTATTGGAGCATGGCTGACAGGTATTTATTGTTACACTGGTATGTCCTGTTAGACTGATAGCTTAAACTATAAATAACACTTGATACCTGCTCTCAGTTTGGAGTTCACCTGTAAAGACTGGAGCTTTTATTTTAAGGGGAAACCAACATTAGACCTGTGTATGTGGGGGGAAAGCATGCTAATTCAAAACTGTGAAAAGAAGGAAAACCATTGAAAGTATTTCCCAAACACTGGGTAAACTACAATTATCTGCAATGTCCAGAAAAAGAAGGTAACTGCTGTACTGTGCAACAGATGATGACTGACAAAGAGCTGTAAAGAAACATCCCAAAACAACAGTCCCTTCATGAGCAGCCTCCACAGCACAGGAGTGGCAGTGGCACAGTCCACTTCAGAAGAAAACCTCAGAAAAGAAATGTAGAGGCCACACTACCTGATGCAAACCACTTGATGACCCTTGACCGAAACGGAAAAGATTCATCTCTTTTGAGGTGTTAGAAAAGCCAAAGTGTGGAGAAAGAAAGGATATGTTCATGTTTCAAAACATGAGGTCATCTGTGTAGCACAGCGCAGTTTGTGTTATGTCTTGGGCTTGCATGGCTGCTTCTGGAACAATCTCAATAGGTTTTACTGATGTAACTCACAAAGGCAAATCAACAGAACCCATTTTTACAAAATGTATTTTGTATCAGGAGGAACTTTATCATGTAGCAAGACAATGATCCAAAACACACTGCCAAGATAACAAAGGAATCTGTCATAGGGAAAAAAAGAAATGTTTTGGACTGGCCAAGTCAATCACCAGACCTTTAACCAATTAAACATACATTTATGCAATAAAAGCTGAAAACCTGATCTCTCATATTCATCCTTTGATCTTAAACCTTCTGTGCAGATCTTCAGTGCAGATCTTCAGTGCATAGCAAAAACAAACAAATTTAAATACTTTTGTGTCCCCCAGGACCAGAGCTGAGGGCCACTGGTATGGACTGTTGTCAAATTTTCCACATCAGAGCAGAAAGCCCAATATCGGGTCCATTCCAGTCTTTGTAACAGTGGCAGCAAGGCAATTAGAATAGCAGTTCAGCAGCTTATTTTTGTCTTGATAGTGCTCTCTCGAATGAACCCAAACTTCTTTGGAAGGGCCCTTGGGCATTGGTGGAGTGCACAGTGACAGAAGAACAGATGTCATGCTAACAGAGGTGCCTTGGGTCACTGTCACACCTTAGCAGATGGTTTTAGCATGTTTGGCAATGTGGTGAATCATAACCTGCACAATGGTCCTAAAACATACATATACTCACACGGCATATGAGGCCGAAGACCAGATACAAACCAGTGACTCTCCCTCACTCGCCTCGACTCTCTGTGACGCTGTTTATCTTCTGTCTGTCGGGAGCCTTGGCCATATTTGGTAAGGGTTGCCGCATATCCCTGGAGAGTGAGTGTTCCTGCATTGCCGAGACTGATATACTGGGAGGGCTTAAGTCTGCCAGTGGAGCAAAACCAGATGCATCCAAATGTTGTGTCTAGCTTGTCAGTCAAGGCACGTGACAAGATTAGCTTGTCAGACTTCACATGACTTACCCAGCTATAAAGTAGTTAAAGAGCACATTAATAAAATTACATTAAAATGTATCTAGGATTTTTTGTTTTGAATTATGAGTGTAGTGTGGATAATAACTGGATTTAGCAACAATTCCTTTTAGTTAGGCCTCAGACTTAATAAGAAAACGAGAGTGTTCCACAGGTTTAGTTGGCTCTGCATTCTCATGCAGTGTAAAAAAAGCAAAAAAGACACAAAAAATTCTTAACATTTACCCAGAACTGCAAGAACCTTAGGGACCACTGAAAAACTTCAGTGCTAGTGTTTGGCATTATAATCAGGATGAAGAAGGCAGTGTGTGACCTTAAAACTTTTAGGAAATTCTGATGTAGATTAATGCGTCTTTTGCTGCTTATATAAAACAGTGATAGATTGACTTTTTCTCATGATATCAGCGGAAACCAAGAGCATGGTTTAAGTATTGTATTATCATCCAAAATATGCTAGATTGACAATGTCTGGTTTGTACTTCTGGCAACCTTAACTAGAAACTTAACTACTTAGTATTTCTAATATTCTTTTGATAACTTACCTAAAACACTGTCATGATAATGCTATGATGATCTTGGTGGTCCTTAATTTACAATCCTGCCCGAGGTATGCAAGGCTTATAGGTACAAGTACAAGTCCCGAGGTATGCAAAGCTTTTAGGGTTCTCGTGACTAGATTTAACCAGTGATCAGAGGTCTCCAACCCTGTCATATGCAATGATATTGGGGCAGAATTATTCTGAAGTTTCTGTAATCTGATTGTGCAAGGACAGAGTCACTAATTTCTTGCCTTTTTTTTCCAGAAAGCACATTTGCAGAGAGCGTGGGCACGAGCTGCCTGAGCACAGCACGCCTCAGCGCCTACTTGCCCCAAAGCAACCATGACTCGGCCAACTACAGCAACAACCAGCTGGAGACCAATCAGGCGGCCGCTGCCAAGATGGCCACCCTTCAGCTCAGTGGTTACAACCAGCTCAGTCCCTGCTGCTCATCCCCTTCTTCCCCCTCCTCCACATCTGGGCCCTCTTCTGCTGCCTCCTTTAGCATTCAGAGAGCCACCCGTAGCACGCTCCCAGCCCTCGACATGGATATGCACTTTCACCCTGTTCGGGGGGCTGATGTAGTGCTGTCCAATGATCGAGTTGTTGCCTGCATACACTTCCTAGAGAGCAGCCGGACTCTGGTGTTCAGCGATAGGCCTGTGCATGTGGGTGAGACCCTGTATGTGGAGGTGGGCCACCTGGGGCTGCCCTACTTTGGCGCTCTTCTGTTTGGCATGACCTCTTGTGACCCAGGCACGTTGCATGCAGGTGAGCTTCCTGCTGATCCAGATGTGCTCCTGGACCGCAAGGAGTATTGGGTGGTGTACAGGGGCTTCCCTGTGCCTGGGCCGGGTGATGTGCTCAGCTTCAGCCTGCTGGCCAATGGAGAGGTGCAGCATGGGGTGAATGGAGTAGCCCGTGGACGTCTGCTGTGTGTTGACTCCTCACAAGTGCTGTGGGCTTTCTTTGCCTTGCATGGTGCTGTCAACCGACTCAGGATATTAGGTAAGTGTAAAAACAATGAACACCAATCACAAAGACTTACTGCTTCCAGGTTTAATATTTTTTGCGTTGTGCAAAGCTTTGAATTAGTTTAAAATTTCTTAGCATTAATAAACATATGCCTCTCCAGCAATTAGGCCACAAAAATACAAAAATCAGCATACCAGTGATTAGGATGTTTAACAGGTTTATAGGGAGTGGATATTTTTGCAGGTTAGAGCAAATGATTAACTTTGTTTTACAATCTAAAAATCTTTCAATTCCTCTGGGATGGGGGGGGGGCAGTACTGCCCATACTTTCTCAGCAGTATTTCTCTCAGCCATGTGGTTTGCAGAAATAACTGCTGTCATATCATTCAATCTTATTTTGGGATGCTACAGTGCTCTGTAGGATTCCCTCAAAATAGGAGTATAAACAAACCCTATTCCTTCTAAGCCCAGTAATGTTATTTATAGCAGTATGACACCACATGAGCTTACAGAGGCTGATATTTTTTTTGGTTAAGAGTCCATACCGCAGGAAGTTAAAATGTAAAAATTATATAACACAACATATGTCCCATATGATATACCTCATTGCTTGATTTCAGAAGAAGGTCTGCACAGTTCTGTATCACACTGATGCTTAACAGTAAACAGTATAACCAGTATAAAGGATGTATATCTTGCAGTCCAAGGGACATGTATAATCAAGAATGGTTTAAAATGAAAAATTTTAAATATCTGCTTGTACAAGAAATCTTTCCCATTGAGAGAAAAAGGCCAGTAGGGAAGCCAGTGAACTTAAGCCCTCTGTTAATCTTTCCAGGAACTCTGCAGGCGAGTCCCTCCACCTCTCCCTCTGTGTCCAGAGGAACAACATCTGATGATAGTGACTCTGACCTGGCTTTCAGTGTCAACAGATCCTCTTCTGCCTCTGAGTCATCTCTCGGTTAGTAAAATAAAAAAAAACAAAGCACCCCATTTATGCTGGGGACGATTATTAATGTTTCCTTGTTAATGCATAAACAGGTGCCAGTACAACTACAATGCATTGTGGTCAAAATATTGGGGACGCATTATTTAAACGTATTATTTAAAAACCATATTAACCATAAAACAATGATGGTTTCCCTTACAAAAACAATCAGAAACAGTCAGAAAAAATCTGATTTTGGGAGAGCTTACACATTTTATCCCCTTGTGGTGTCAGCAATCAAACCTAAAAGGTGGGCCATGGATCTTGAAAATTCAATATACTGCCTGTTTAAAAATATCTTATTCATCAGTTAATTGGCGTGGCATGTGCATGTTGTTGAAGATTACTTTTTTGGGTGCATATCTTTAATTGTTTAATCTCATTCTCATGAATCAGCTACTCCCTTTGAACAGAGTTGGATTACATATGAGAATTGATCATTTGAAGGCAAACATTTTTACCCCAAAAAATTGCATTTAAATTTAAAATTAAATTTGCTCTCATTCCTCTCATAACATCTTCATGAATTTACTGACATTTCATATTTACATGCTATATTGAAATTTACCGACATTAACATTTTAACTCACACTTTAGAGTGAATATTTTTAGAGTACCATACCATTAAATATAATAAACAAATAGAATCACAGGTGGGGGCAGAGAAATTGCACAAGTAATTGGGGTGGAAGTGGTCTAGTGGTAGGGTACTTGCCTATGGACCTGTGGCTCAAGAGGTCCCAGGTTTGAATCCCACCTCTGGCACTACCACCACTGGGTCCCTGAGCAAGACCCTTAACTCTGAGTTGCTCCAGGACTGTCCCTGTAATCAGGACATGGAAGTCGCTCTGGATAAGAGCGTCTGCATAATGCCGTAAATGCAAATGCAAATGCACTGTAGCACTACTAGAGGTGGGCAATTTAACACTATACTTTCCTTATCATGAAAAATTTTCATTGACACTTTTCTAAACATTTTTCTTTTCTAAAATGTTCACTTTTCTAAAAAAATTTTTTCTAGTGATGAGCCGTCTGAAGCTGAGGATGCAGAGTGGGTGTATAAGAGGGTTTGGCGAATTAAGCCTTTCTTTGATTGGTGTATAGTTTAGCAGAAAACCATATGATTGATGACCAACAGGGCCTCAGTTTATATAGTGCATGTCAAGTGCTTCATTCTGAGTGTTGCTCCCTGGAAAAAGAACAGTGGCACAGCAGCACTTTTTTGGTTGTATGGTTGGAGAAATGCCTGTGGTTGTTTGGTAGAAGAATGAATGAGATTAATTAACCTTTTAGTGAGTCACAGCCAAGGCCTCATTTGTCATCATTACATGATTTTCTGCTGAATGATACACTGCTCAAATGGGTGCTTCATCTACCACCCCCTCCTATACCTAAATACACACTTCAGAACCCTTTTTGGCCATCATTAGTATTTTCAGTTCCTCTAGAACACTGATAAGCAACATGGATCATAAAACTCATGTAGACCAAATATAAACCACCTATAAAACAACTATCACCCATGTGGATCTCCTATTCCATTACCAATGAGCTCATGAGCTCTAAAATATTGCTTTTTATTTTATATAAAAAAAGGTATTTGTAGCCTTGTAATAATTATACTTTCTGCCATATTTGGAACAATATATAACAATGCGTTTTAACTGAATATTTTGGTCATATTGCCCACATGTGAGATGCACTAAACAAATACTTCTGGAACGTGACACTTATGTATGTTCTTCCTCAGTGACCGCCCCCAGCTCTCCTCTCAGTCCCCCCCTCTCGCCAAGCCTCGTCTTTCCAGAGACATCACTGGGCAGCAAGAGCGGCGAATGCACCGTGTGCTTTGATCAGGAGGTGGACACAGTCATTTATACTTGCGGACACATGTGCCTCTGTAATGACTGTGGACTGAGGCTGAAGAAGCAGATAAACGCCTGCTGTCCCATCTGCCGGAGACCCATCAAGGACGTGATCAAAACATACAGACCATGAGGTTGTGGAATTATCCACATCTGACAACAAACTGAGCACAAGACTGATCAACTGTGGGTCCAGCCTGGACTGAACTTGCATTCTAGACTGTCTCTGTAGCTTTGTTCCTGTAGCGTCACTTCTTTACCCCCTGCTTAGCATTTCCGGCACATTTTAAAAATCTGAAGCCAAAGGCAGCCGAACATGAGTTTTTTTCTTCTAACAACTGGGGTTTGTCTGATTTGTGCTCAGACATTTCAGTGCCTTTGATAATTGCCTATAAACAAGCTGACAATCATATTTGATACATTTGGTATTGAACGGAATTGTGAAATATGAATTTGATCAGAGGGGAGTTGAGATGAATCTTTAAGCAGGAAACCTGTAGAACAAATAGAGGTGCTGTGACTGATTTGTAGGTCATATTTAAAAAAAAAAAAAAAAAAAAAAAGTGTGCTTCTAATAGTGTGAAAGTGGTAAAAGAAAGCCATTTCTATGTATGATGACCTCTGATGCAGATGGGTGTTCTTGCACTTAAGACCAAGTCTGAATCTGTGGCACAACGCCCCCTGCAGCAACCCAACGAGCGAAGGCATTGAACAAGACTGCGTCTCATGTGAAAAGATTTTTCTTTCTAAATAATTTTTTGTATTACAGTGTGATTATGTAGAATTGTGTTTATGTAATGAGAAATTATTTTACTATAGCTTAAAAAAAATGGGGGGAAACCCTCCTGTAATTTACTAAAGCCTTTCAAACATTAGGATTTATGACGTTTATTGGATTCTCCATTTTAACATCTTTCAACCTCAGTCTAGACATCACAGTAAACATTTTTCCCCAATACACCCTCAGTTAGTGTCCACTAGAAACACGTAAGATTTTCTGCAGTATTTTCAACATAAAAAAAGCAAGTGTTTTCAGATTTTAAAAAACAGCAATAACAGATTTCATTACAGGCTTTAAACATTCTTGACCCATTTAATGTTTTCAGGAAGTGCTCCAGCAAGTTGTGTTATATTAAAGTCAGAACTAAAGCGTGCAGGCAGCTCTTTAGAAGCCTAGCTAAGGATGGCTGATTTAGAAGAAAAGCCATTATTGTGCATTAGGATACCATTCAATACCACCTGCTGCACGATGGTGCCTAGTGCGATCCTGGAGGCCCACCTGCAATGCACATTTTATTTTCGGTGCCCAAACACACCTGGTTCAGTTCAATCCAGTCATAAAAAACTAAATGGTAACTGTGCCTCATGAAAACCTTATGGCAGCCCTTCAGGAAGAAAAAAATGGAATAAATTAGGATTAAAGCTTAGTTTTGGTGGATAAATGGAATTATTAGACCTGCCATTAGAAAAACCTTAGTTTTCTGTATATCACATTTGGACTTCAAAAAACATCTAATGCATCTCGCCACCTGTTTATCGTGCAAGACCAACTCAAGGAAGGAAGAGAAAGGGGGAGAAAAAAAAAATGCTAGCCTCTGAATGTTGAACATTCTCTTCTCTTCCGGGCAAAGTCCCCTTTCATGTTACATTGTGAACAATTCATACTGGAGCAGTAATCATCTAAAAAGCCTGGGAAAGACCTTGTTACATAAGCTTAAGGGTAAAAATGTTTACTCCTACAAAGATTTGGCCAGAAGTTGGTGCTATAAAGTTTGGTTAAGATGGTTACAATACACTAACATGATGCTCAAAATCTGCAGTGGTGATCCAAAACAGGGATGCTCAACCCAGCTCCTGCCTTCAAGTCATGTTGGACAAATCAAATGCACAAGTGTGTGTGAACATGGACACTGCAGGCTATAAATATTTAAAACACGAGCTGTTCTGGGCTTACTCCTCAGCACTTCCAACAGGATAAAATCGCTCAGTACACATACTTTACTTGCTCTTCAGTTTGTTGTAATAAAACCAGACAGGATAAACAAACTCTGAAAGAAAAAAGCTCTTCCAGCTTGTTTACAACCAAAACCACTCACACATCATGTGATAATTTAAATACCTACAACGTCATTTGTTGCAGCTTCTGAGGACCTGACGGCTGGAATTCTGAAGAGCCTACATCACCCCTCCTAACCTGGATAACAAGATTTTCTGGAACTCACCAGAGGCAGGTGTGGTACATCAACCCAGGTGTGTCAGAGGCCAAAATCTGACCTCTGGGAGGGAAGATCTCATTCAAGATACTTAACATTCATAAGATTCTCATTCAAGAATCTCCGACACACTGATACGAGAAGCAAACAGACTAAAGACGGCTTAAGATATTTATACATCAGCGAGAGGTCATTCAACGTCTGTTGATCTACTACTGTATTAACAGGAAGTTTTAATGTGTAGAAAACATTTTTAGGAACAAGAACCTCAACAGCAGCCGTAAGCAAGGGAGAATCATCAGAACATTTAATAAGGATTAAAAGACAATTAAGATGACTTAAAATAGAATATAAAAAAGACAATCCATATGAAAAACAGGCCCGACATGTGTCCAGAATAGGCTGATGGAGAAGACATCCGGCTTAACACGACCCCACGCTGGCTATGTAAGTGTTGAGACTTTGCTCCCTGTAGAAAGAGAAAAACAATTGATGGAAAAGTGAGTGGGATGTGTGTGTGTGTCTTCGTAGTTGATTGAGGCCTTACTTGTTCTCCAGACACAGCATGCACACATTAGAGTAGGTTTTCCCATCAGACCCACACACAGGGATGTGCTCTCGGGTGCACGAGGGAAGTCTGTATATCCCACAGTCAGGCTGTGGAAACAGGCAGGCTTTATGTAATACCGAAGCTTGGCAGCAAAACCAAAGGACATAAATGAGCCAAAAGACAAGAATGAATACGATGATGTATTTTTCCACCCACCGTTCCCTGTTGAATCTCTAGAGGAGCAGCGGCTGCTCTCATCAAGACTGTTAGGGGAAAAGAAAACTCGTCAAATCCTCGCATTGTTCTGTAGAAAGCATTTTAAACCGCACCAAACCGAGCTTCATCACTACACACAGTCTCCCACACGTTTTCTTCTCTGTTTGTCAACACAAACGAAGGTGGACACTGACGCGTGGACACCACAGGGATCAGAATTCTGGGAACTTCCTATTGGAATGTTCCGTTCCACCTTAAATGCTGCCCGTAACTGATGAACTTAAGGTGGAACATCCAAACAGGAAGCCAATTTTCGAGACGGGAGGACAAGTTAATTAATAGGAAACTACAAAAAATATATATCAAATAGTTCATTGTTAACAATGATTCATTGTTGATTCATTTCACCATTTTTCGTCATATAACCGCTGCAAAACTCACCAGCCACGGAGAAAAAGACAAAAAAGAAAGATGCTTTCATGATGGACAGCCACCTGCTCAAGCTCACCTGATGAAACGAAACCCGGCGAAGTGCGCACCTATTTATCTCCTTCCCACTCCCGAAGACACGCCCTCAGGAGGGGCTTAGTGTTAGCGTTATTGTTGTGCTGATCTGAGATCAGTTGTGCCGGTCGGGAAAGTGGGTGTATTAGCATAAACCTGTCCTCAGGTCAGTGAAATACAGAAGAAGAAGGAGAGAAAGCTCAGCGCAAATAAATTAATGATTAAACAAATAAATGCATAAAAATCTGCCATAAAGTGTCCAGTCACTTATTTGAATTAGTGAATTCAACTTCTTTTAAGGAATTTTCAGTAAAAAAGATTACATTTCCCCATATGTAGTTGAACAGGTAAGACAGGTTGGGGATCAAAATGTTCTTGTTTAGAGTTTGAGCTGCTGAAGCTGATAACAAAGCGCTACTCAGGTGTCACGCAAATCTTTTCTGTAAATATGTAAATTGACAAATATATAGTTTATGGAAACCATGTGGATCACTATTGGTATATACTGTTTGATAATTAAGAATTATGTTAATAATAGTTTTTATAGCTTTGTAGTTGAACTGGACACTCTTGCTATATATAGGTGATAATTGAAAGCTCGTATTATGCCCTGCAAATGTGGCAAAATTGACAATAAGGTGGTGAAATAAGTGAAAAATTAAAAAATAAATGAAATAAATAAAAATAATGAGTCAGATTATTGCAAAAATAATCAGTCCGAGTAGCTAGTATTGTGTGTATAAATAAATAAACAAATAAATAAACAAATAAATGCATATGTTAAAACATATACATTAACATTAGTTATGCAACTGAATATTGTATTAGATTTTTTTATTGTAATATTTTATCCTATATCACATACCCCAAAGCTATCTTACTCCTGAATTTTACGTTCTTTAAAATCGTGCTTTTAATTTGAAAAGCGCCATCTTCCACAGTTACAGGGGGAGTTGCTGTTTGCTGTCTTCACACCTGAATGAAACGAGAATCGTAGGCAGAGGGGGGTTTTGTTGTCTGAGTTCCTTTCAGTTATTTAACAAGATCTGACGTTCTGTTGGAAATACGACATGTAAGAGCTGACCGTGCTGAAGGTATTCATAGGTTTCTTTAAGAGGTTGTGGTTTTGTGTAAGGTTATTGAGTTTATACGGGTATAAATGTCTAAGCGGCACTGTATTGGTCTGCACACTGCTGGTAATGAAGTGTGTATTACTGTTTAGATTTAAACCAGAGGGATGCAGGTTCCTGGGGCGATGTTATAATGTGTGCATTGCTCATTAAACGCTGTAACCTGATCCAAATTCAGACACATGCCTGTTCTTTAAACCCATTCAAATATTTACATATTATGAAGGACATTACTACAGTGGCCTGGGACATTTGTCCCACATAAATCAAAGAAGGGACATCCAGCTGTAACAATGCACTGAGAAAAATCTGATACAAATGATCAAATTTAACAAATAAACCCTGGAATATGGACTGTTTTCAAGGCTTGTAGATTCAGTCAGATTTTACGCGGTTGATTGCTATGAATTTCCAACAAATTGAGTGGAATGTTTTCATTTCTCAGAGGCCACAAAGTTCAGCCAGTCATAACAAGGATGGACCAAGAAAAGCGGGACAAGCTGTCAGAGCTGGTGGAGGAGTTGACTACCTCTGGAGAACCACAACTCAATGAAGCAAAAATGAAGGAAGTGAAAAAGATTTGCAAGTATGGGGGATATTCCTGACACTCATGTCCTTTAGACCAGGGCTGTTTGGTGTTATTTGCAAAGGGCAGGTTTTAATTTTACACAGATGACCGATTGATTCCGTTTGTTCAGTCAGTTGATCTCAATCTACAAATATCTGATCACGTGTTTTAATATTAAAATGTGCAAACGCAGCAGATTACATTCCAAACGTTTTCTTTAGACAAACACTTTGCACACATTGCATGGACACTGGAATGAAAATTGTGCAATGAGAGGGTCAATAGACATTCACCCAGTTTTTTTCTACTTTGCAGAATCTCCAGTGACTACATTGACCATTTCTATCACCTCATCATGAAACAACTAAACCAGGATCATGCTGAGATTCGCCTGTCTGCCTTCCAAATGGCTACTGAGCTTTTCAGCCGTTCTCATCACTTCAGGGTCCTCCTGGTAACGAACCTCCAGGAGTTTCTGGAGCTAACAGTGGAGACAGACATTGAGCAGCCGCTGCCGCCACCTAAAGAGGTGGCAAGAAAGCTCAAGACCCAGGCCATCCAGACAATTCAGGAGTGGCAGGCCAGATATGGGGAGGCCTACAAGAAGCTGTCTTTGGGCTACCACTTCCTCAAGCAAGTTAAAAAGGTAAGCCCTGTGCAAGTATGTGTCCTTTTAACATCACACAAAAGAACCGTGAAAGGAGGGGTGACTTTCTGGAGGTTGTGTTGTCGCCAGAGGAGAAGTGAAAGTGACTATTTGTTGTTGTGAAGACACAGCACAAGTTTCACAGTGAAAAGGATAGTTACTTTTCACTTTTCACTTCATATCCAACGCCCAGTGAGCAGTGAAGTCTGTACCATGCTCAAGGGTACCTCAGGGCAATCTAATGGTCTGGGACTTAAGCCTGACCTTCCGATTAAGGGGCATAGTCTCTAAACACTAGGCCATCATTACACCAAGCTTAAGTAAGTGACACTAGACTCAGTAAAAACACAGATAATAACAAATAACAGAACAATTCTAAAGTTTTTTACTAAATAATATCCTTATATATATGTATATATAAAAAATAAAAATAATAACTTTCTTTTCGTTGAATAGTTCAATAGTGCATCCTAGTTACCTGTGCCATAGCAGAAAAACATACTGCCATGTTTTGTCATAAAGTTAGTTTATTAAATCTATGTGTCCACTGTATTTTTCCTAGGTAGATTTTCAGGATGTTGAGGCCAGAACACTGGCTGAGCGAAGAAGACAGGAAGAGAAACAGCAGAGACTTGAGAGAATTTACAAGGAGAAGCTTGACAAAGCTAAGCAGGAAATGGAGGGTATGATTCTACATTTTTACTGTTAAATCTAAACTTTTAGGCAACATCTTGTGAAATTTAGATGAGAAATTCAAATTCAGTTTATTCAAAATAACTTCACAGATTCTGTAAAAGTTTTCCTTAACATTCAGTGAAAAAAAAAGTAGTCCTAGCTTCTGTAGCATTGCCACAAACAGGTCCACAACTATAGGGAGCAACCAAAGATTGATCAAAAGAAGAAACCATTAGAAGAACAAAGGCTCTAAAGGGCGCTCTCCTCTAGTCAATGGCAGCAAAACAATAAATGCAGTTGTGTAATAGTGAACGGTAAAATGATTAATGAATATTCAGTAACAAGGGGCATAAATACAACAACTATCCACAAAAACAAACCATGCCAGAGCAATGTTAACCATACAAATAAAAGAATGATCATTAAGTTACTTCAGCTTATCTCTGAGGAATTGTGGGCAGTGGAAGAAAGCTTAGTTTTGCCCTCCAGGTGGATGGTCCTTTAAGGGTTATGTCACATTAAAACTATGAACTGGGCGTTAGTATGAGCAAGTATAATATGCATTCATTTTTGAAAATGTTCTGTGATTAATAATTTAGTAAGTTCATTGATTCTGAATTTGTTTTTCTATCAGAAATGTCCTCTGAGATCGAAGAATCCGTGACAGAGATCAACAACTGCATGACCTTGCTCATGCCAGACAGCTTCAGTCTGTTCAGCACTGAGCCAAGCGTGGACAGCAACAGGGGCATGTCTAGCTGTGTTGAGTCTGAGCAGGAAACCGGTATCTGGGATGAACAGCCATGCTGTAGCAAAGACCTAAGCAAAGTGGGTGACAGACAAATGGAGGAAGTAAAAAATAATGAGATGAAAGAGGCATCTAAAAAAGAAGAAGCTGACATGGAGGAGGGTGCAGATGAGAACACATTCATGCGCAGCACTGGGCTGATGTCTCGCAGCTATCAGCTTGATCTCCATGTGCCTTTAGGTTGGTTACTTTATGTTAATGCAATTTATAGATTTCCAGCTAATCAGCTAATATACCATCTCTTGGTTTAACATTTATCAAGCAGCTGTGCATTCTTAATTTCCTCACACATTAGGTTGGAGGAAACTGAAGTGGATAAAGATTTTCTTTTATGGTGACACAGAACAGTCATTGTCATATACAGCCATACACTTATTTCATTTCTTTTAAGGAAAAGATGGGAATAAAACAGTGTGCAATAAAATTAAATAAATAATAACGCCTGGGTACCTATTAAACTATTGTTTAGAGTGTAAATTCTAAATCTGTCCCTTATATGTAACCCATTTATCGTAGTTCTAAATCCATCTAGAGCCCTAGCATAAAGGTAAAGTTTTCCTTTTACAAAGCAAAGCTTCACACGGGGAAACTATTAAAACTCTCTCTTTGAATGAGAAGAAACGTAGACAAGCAGGGTATCACAAAAGAATGTAGCTATTTACAGATGTACATGAAATAAATTAAAATGTTTGCTGTTGTTACTAGTGTTCGTGCTATTAACAGTTAATCATTTAAAATCATCACAAGATAATTTAATGTTTGCCTTTAGTTTGTTGATTTTGGAGTTGGTTCAGTAGTTGAGAACTTGACATGGTTTCACACTCTAATTTTAGGATATCTATAACCATTAATTGCACATCCAAAAATATGGAAATGATAAAACACTGTTGCTTTAAAGGGTTTTCAAACTTTGGCCTAGTGGTTAAGGAGTTGCCCTGGATCGGAAGATTGTGGGTTCGATTCCCTCACCAATAGGTTTCCCTGAGGTACCACTGAGCAAGGTACCATCCCCGTCACTGCTCCCTGGGCACTTTCATAGCTGCCAACTGCTGCACAGTGTTTGCATGTGTTAAGTGCAGAGGTCCAATTTCGTTGTGGTTCACTGTGTGCTGTGCTTTGACCTCGCAATGACAAGAATAGTCACTTTCACTTTCTGTCATACAAGCCCTGTCCTCTTCTGGTATTTGCATAAGTTCCTGGGACCAGATTGTTAACCCTGTTACTTTATGTACATCAGTGGATGTGCTTGTGTAGATGTGTTTATTAAGTAATATAATATTGGCTCATTATTGTTTCAAAGTAAAGCCCAACAATGAAGTTGGGGAGAGACAGCATGTTAACAATGACCGAATGTCTTCATATCTCAGACTTGAATGTGAAGGAGACGGAGGAGAATGAGGCAGTAGTGAGCAACATGAGAGACCTGCAGAGACTCATCAGTAGTAGACACCTTCCTGTTGTCCAGTCATGGATTCAGGTATGCAGTTCCATCCTTGTTTGGAAACAGATGTATAAGATCCATTTGACTGGACCCCTGTGGAGATCTGTGTGATCATTAATCTAAACCACTTATCCTGACTATGGTCTCTGAACCTATTCCACTTCACATGGGCGAATGGCAGAGAAACACCCTAGACAGGTCCTCCTTGTCCAGTCCATCGCAGGAATGTGACTCTGGAATGAAAATAGAGCACCTGTAGTAAACCCATGCAGACACAAGGAGAACATATAAAGTCACAGAAGAAAGGTCCCAGGACGCCACACTTGGGAATTCAAACAAGCACTGCTCACTTTGCTGCCCAAAGATCTATGCAAAAAAAAAAAAAATCTTGAAAGCTTTTGTACTAGATTTAAAACTGTTCCAGTATTAATCCATCATAACTGATAATGCTGACGATCCAAAAATGGTCATGTAATTGCTATTGTTCCAGTGTTAAGCAAATTAGGGTTTTTTTTTTCCCCCACTATTTCACATGAAAAGCTAAATTTCTAGGGAATGCATTCTTTTCCACATTGTAACTCAGTTTGCCAGAATATAATGAGATATTTTATTAAAGGTTTTCCCTTAAATTTGTAAGTGAAACATTTATAAAGCCAATTAGTTTTTTTTTTTCCCAAAATATTATTATTAATTAATTATTATTATTCATTATAAATGATATCATTATTTTTTGCAGGCCTTGTTTGTTCAACAAAGATCCTAGGTGGCCTAATGTGAACTTACCTTTTATTGGAAAATGTCCTTTTTGCATCAAAGAGAGTTTGAGAATTTTTTTTTCCTTGAACATTACACAGAATAGCAGCTTTTCGTTAACAACTTAATTTTCTTAATATTGGAGATTTCTTTGTTATATTAACTGTTTCCTGTAGCTAAAGGAAAGTGCAGTACAAATAAAAACACTGGAACCCGTGTGGCTAATACTAACCAATGTAGTAAGGTTAGTCACCTGGTTTTGAAGTTATTTCATTCTCAGTTCTGTACAAAATTGTCTGTAAATGCAATTTTCACTTTATATTATTGAAATTTATTTGGTGTAAGCTGTTTTTGTTTCGAGAACTCCTGTTGTGTAATTTAACTGTGTGATTTCATTGATCTCCAGGTATTTACAAAGGTTGGTGTGGAGGAGCAGCTAATGAAGCGAGCTACTGACTTCAAGAAATCTCTCGAGAAAGCTTTGAGGAAACATGACGAGCTTCATATCGATTACAAAGCAAGGCGGAGAAGAGTGGTCAGTCTTCCTTGATTCATTTTTTTTCTTCAGAAACCTGAAACATGTCATTTTGCAGAATTAAACAGGGTTCACCAGGGGAGGGCACCATTTCACAACAAATGAGCACTAATGTGTCAGCGTTCAAAAGAATTGTGCAAGAAGAGGATAATGTGGGGAAACCACTTCTATGTTTTAGGGGTTTTTTGTGAAGAAATTCCAGAATAATTGTTTTGAGAAAGCGCAGTGTTTGTCATTTAAAAGACATGTTCATTCAAGCTGACATTTTATACCCATGAAAAAGCCAAACCTTTCAATTGATGAAAATTCCAACTAATTTGCTGCTGCAATGAGCAGATGGATAGTCAAATGCACTGACAACAATGGCGATGTGCAATGCATCAGGCCTGAGATTACCTTGGTGAGCGAGTCAAGAGGCACAGCTCGGCTGTTAATGGAGATCGGCGCAGCGCAGGGTGGAATGGGACACACCTAGCAGTAAGGAGACACATCATTATGACACATGATATCCGCTTTTAACTGGGCGAAAAGAGCGAGCTAGGGAGAGGGAACGGAGGCAAGTGACAGTGACAAAGCGCTTTACTGCACCCTATAAAGGTTTATCACTGTCAGCGGCAATTTCCAATGCAAAAAGCCAGTGCTTTGTGATAAAGCAACATCTTAAAGCCCTTTATCATAATTAGTTTTTCCTTTTTACTCTTAAAAGCATTCCATTACTTTATTCACTTTATCATGGCCCTGACATGGATGGAATTGCTTTTTTTTGTTTCTGATTTAATAAAATCCTTGTGATTGCTGTTAATGTTACAGAAAATTTTTTAAATAATAGACTGTGTGCTTTCTCTTTTTAGGATATGGACGTAATAAAATTCACTATGCATACTTTTTTTTTTATAAATGTGATTTAAATTTCAAAGAAGATCGAAATAACCGTGCAACACGAAGTGATTTATAAATTAATAAGTTAAAATAAGAAGGTATTCGTTTATCTTAATTTTCCTGTTAACACAATTTTACCTTGTTCATAAAGCTTTGGAATTGGTTGCTCTTTTTGCCCATCAGATAACTGAAGCTGTTGATTTCGAACAAGCGTAATGCACTGCTGTGTTGTGATCGCACAGCCTCCATTTAATTATTGGTCACTGGGGGGGGTTGTGTTAAGCACCCTGGATTTGTAGAGCAGACACCTTTTCGACTTCCCAAAAGAGGAGCACATTTACCATGCGGCCAGGGGGAATATTGCATTGTTTACACCGATAAGGCATCTTATCAGGACGGTGAGGAAGAGCAATAATTGATGTGTCTCAGTGTGTTTTTTTCCCCATTGGCAAACTCAAGATAAACCATGTCTATCTAGATTCCTTTCTTCATTCCAGACCTATCAGGGATTCTTTACTGTGCTTCAGCAGTTCTTGTACCCGGGTAATACCTTATTAGGCTGGAAGCCTGGAAACAAAGGGATTGGCTCTAAAATAAATGTTATACATTTTCAATCCAAGCTGACTTATGAATCAATGTATGTCTGTATACTGGCCTCTCAGCAGCTAATCTAAATTCATCAAGTCAATAACAGGGCCCAACAGCTTTATTGGCATTAACATCTTAAAATTTAAACATCAAAAATTAACTGAACCTGGAGCATAAAACACTGAGGTTTTAAATGTAGACATGCATAAAATATAGTGTCAGCAACAAATTCCTTATATTAGCATGGCCCTAGTTATTTCAACATTTAATATTTAATTGAAAAAAAATGATTGAAATTCTTTGGAATTCTGCAAATTAACATCCCCCCTCCTTTCTGGTCTTCCAAAGAAGAAGTTGAATGTTTCTTTGCCTCCTGTTTCTTTGCTTCCTTGATTTTATTTGTTAATGTGGTGTGCTCGACGTCTTTAAAATTTTCTTGCCTTTAACAACTTGCGAAGGTGCTTTAGGTACAAAAATACAAAATTGCATCAGATTTTTTATCATAAATCCTTATTCCTGTTTCAGAACTAAATTCTATTGCATTTAAATTCTATTTTATGAAAATGAGCCCCTTTTCAAATTTACTCATCAAATCTGACCATAGCTGACCTGACTTTAACCCCCAGGGGGACACCAGTGGGGCTCTCAGGGCTTTGAGGTCTCATTTACTGCAATCCCCAGACAGCAGAAGTCTTCAAGAGGGCCCATTACACTGTGGTAAATTAAGAGACCTCCATCCATCATCTGCTGTTTATCTACATCACACACATTTTCAGCAACCATCAAAGTGATGTCGCAATTGTTTATCTATAGTCACTGTTCCAACTTTAGCTGTTAAGCGTTTAAAACAGGAGATATTTTTAATATGAGGATATGTTTAATTTAATCTTCAGTGGTATATATTTCACCTAATATCATCATTTATTTCTTTAAAAGGTACACAATATTTTTGTGAAGGTTTTTCCCATTATAGCCAAGCAGTTCTTACCTGCCAGAACATGCACCTCAGAATAGCCTATTACACACTATTGGAATTGTGTATGCAAAGTTGTGTGTCGTAAAAGTGAGAACTGTCTTGCAGAGGCACTTTGTGGCCAAGGAATGTTAAATTGCCTCCTGAGACAACAGAGAGCAGCTTCACAAGGCTCTCTCTCTCTCTCTCTCTCTCTCTCTCTCTCTCTCTCTCTCTCTCTCTCTCTCTCTCTCTCTTTCTTTCTCTTTCTGGGTAGCCTGAGCTCCCTGCAAGCTTCGAGCATTTCTTTCCATTCGGTGGCCAGCCACCCTGCCAGTCCATACACCTGAGTTATTGGTTTGCTGTAATAATTTGCAAGACCTTCCCAGTAAGGGAGGAGATTAGCATATAAATAGCAGATGCACGGAGGACCATCACAGCTGAGTACATTTAATTTTTAGTTTATAAGATTGAATGGGTTTTTAAACGCATAGCCATCAAACTTGGCCAAAGACAAATGAAGTCGAGAGTTCAGTTGTCCGAGCCTGCCTCCTTGGATCATTTTTTAAAAGGATAACAGACTTGCTTAAAGGAGTGCACCCAGCGGACGCTTCCCTGGGCACAAAGTAATTGAGATTGCTTACAGAGTTAATTAGACCATACAAAATATATTGAGAGAGTGCGGAGAGCACTTTAGCCTTGCTGGAATGTGTTTTTCCTCATAAGTGGGGGATATTTAACCGGAACCTCATTATCTGCCCCCTCTCCCAGCCAAGGAGACGAAGGTTGACACAGCCGCCGCACAATCAATAGAGTTCACTGTGAATGTCTTTAAGCGGTCTACTCAAGAGCACATGCACTGTTTAATATTCACTTTGGTTCTAATATGGCCTGCACTGTTAACGCTTAGCCGGTTTGCATCAGTAATCTTTCACTGTTTCTGTTAAATAATTCGGTTGATTGAATTGCTTTAAATATACTTTGTCAGGTAAAACTTTTTAAAGAGCCAACATGCTCTCAAATGTGTAGCTGGGCCATTTCAGTTACGTCAGGCTTACCCCAGGTTAGTGGAAATAAGAAATAATAAAGCCTCTAAATTGATATTTGAAGAAATGTGAGCACTGTCTTTAGCTGATTTTGCTGGTTAAATCTTAGATTTGCTGCAGAGCAGATCTTCTTCTGAAAAACTTTCCCTGGAGCATTAACAAGAGAAATGACAAGAAGAGTTGTTTATTCCATGCAAGTTATAGATGCAGCAAAGCAAATGTGTTTTAAATGCAAAGGAGACACTAAAAGGTGGGCTCCATATGTTAGCCAGGCCTGTGTCAGCAAAATGCCGCCATATAGAGACCGATTCTCCTCACCGCAGCCTCTCCTGTAGAAGACTTACAATGCTGCCATCACGACTTGGCAGTGCAGATTTTATCACAGCAGAATTAAAGTGAATTAAAAATAAAATAATGCTGGCTGGCCGAGAATTTCAGCTCTGTTGGTAATCTTTTTCCACTGCTTTTTAATCCATCAAGGTAGAAATAACTGCATTGGATTAAAGGTGACAGCACTTATAAACAAAATAGCAATCTCCTTTTGTGTGACTGCTAGCTGCAAGCAATGAAAAAATGTCCCGGTGCTTGGAATAATGTTATGTTTTTTTTCACCAATTTAAGTGGTATCTTTACTTTAGGGCAGGTTCACTGTGAGGTAGAGATGTTTCACAAGTAAACTCCAGCAAGCCTGTAGGGCAACTTGTCAGTTACAAAGAAAACATTTGAAAAGAATTAAGTAAGAAACTCTTTATTGATTGTGTGTCAAATAACTGGTGAAGTATCTGATTGAAATTTTCTATAACAGAATGGAATCCATGTTATATGTCTCTCACAAAGTACTAGTTTCTTAAACTGTTTTTAAAATGCATGGCCAAAATGACCCTCACCGTGTTGTCTTTCCCTGATGTATATACCTCAGTTTTCCTCTCATTGTTATGTATAACATTATATCAGCTCAGCAGTTGTTTGAAGCATAGCTAGGTGTTCAGCTAAGGACTTGTTCTCCTCCACAGCTCCAGTAAAAGTGGAGCTATCACCATGCTTCAGTCAGCCAACACCGCCAGCACAAGTAATTGAGACCTCATCCAAAGACAGTTTATACCTTAATCTGCAATTGTCAACACGGCCCGCCTGCTGTAATGAAAAAGAAAATAAAAAAAGAAAGTGGAGGAATAAAAAGGAATAGGCAAAGCAAGCTTTGATCACCCTTTAGTGCCTGATATAGAGGTAATCATGGAGGCAATTAAGCAGAATAAATGGAAAAAAGAGTGCCTGGGAACCCGCTTCGCGCAATGCCCTCGAAAAAGGAAGGGCACACACATTATGTATACCATTTTATGAAAACGACCCCCATATTTAAAAACTGGCATTCTGTTATGCATTGTAGCGCAGGGAACGGTTAAGCACCTTTTGAGTAAATTAAAAGGCATAAATTCTGTTTAGCGCTGATGCGAACGCCTCCCCAAGCGCAGGGTTTCTCATGCCGAGTGGAGCGGAGGAGGGAAGAGGAGGGGGAATAAGAAAGCCTTGGGTTGCTTTTCACCTTTCATAAATTCCAGCCTGGGGATTTTCTATACCTAAAAAAAAAGAAATAATTTGCAGGCCAGCAGCTCATTGTTATTCTGTATAGATTGATGGTGGTCATTTACCCAGCTGGGGAAGTTAAGTGCTCCTGTCATTTCTGAAGAGCATAATTGGGAGGTTCCACAGGTCAGTGCCGGTGACAGTTTTCTCTTTTGATTAGTGTTAGAGTGATAACAAAACTTACAGGCTGCGTGATGGATGAGCACGTGCAGGTTCCAGGCAGAAGAGGTACTCAGGGTGGAGGTGTTAGTGGAGCTCACCTGCCACCTCAAACCGGTGGTGGGCCATCATTTGTGTCACGTGAGCTGTTAAACTAGTGATTAAATCGCTCAAATTCCAAATATTTCTGCTTTGCTTTTTTTTTTTAGATTTTCAATTTTAGACCCGTGCTAAACACTCAAGAATAATTTGATCATTTCTGTAGTATAAAATGGTGCTTATGATGTCTTCATTCCATCATGAAGCAATATTTGTTTGGGAAAACTTTGCATCATAGGTTCAGGCACAGGTCATTTATTCTTAACCATTTTTATAGTTTACATATAGTGGCATTTCACACTATAACCTTTAAATCTTGAATTATTAATGCTGTTTTATATCTAAATTCTTGCATTAAGTACATATTTAATTTATATAATTCCATATGGTCCAGTGTTACCCAATGATGATAAACATTGGAGCAAAATGATTTTGTTCATTCTGCCTAGCTGTGATTATAAAATGTAAGCCATAACCTGAAAACATTTATGAAAACCTTCATATCCCACTGAGAACTATGAAGTTTGCCAACTTCCTTGAAGCCGTAACAGGTTTACAACAAAGAGGTACAGCAGTCAGAGTCTTACAAGCTGGATCTGCTTTGGATCGTCTCCTTATCTGGTGTCTGGTGTTGAGTTGATCTCCTTAAAGTGATTGCATGATGCTAACCCAGAGACTCAGAATGAAGAGTGAGAAACCCTCATATCAACCTGCTGAGCTCTCTTTTCTCGCACATAGCTGTTATCAGGTACACCTCCACCTGGCGAGCTGAAGCTAAGATAACCCAATATTGCCTACATATCTGTCAATCTTTGTTCCATTTCTTTTTTTTTTTTTTTATACCTTTCCTCTTAGGGCTTCCTTGAGCTTGAGAGTGGCTTAACCTGCAGTTTGGGCTTCCAGCCCAGATTTCATCCGCTTTTCCTTGGCTGTCCCGCTGTGATCCTTTTTTTCTTGTAGTTTCTAATAGTATTAATTTTTAAATTTGTCCATTTCACGGAGACACTCTTAGATTCTGTGTATCTAAATATTCTTTAAGAACATTAGATTGGTATAACTTTTAAGTCTCCTTAATTCCCTTTATTCCTAGGAAGATGTGGGAGAATTGACCTAATGTAAACTAGCACTTTTTTTATGCAGCTGCAATTAGATGCCACGATGGCCAGATGGACTACCACTTGAAAAAAATTGGATGTGGTCAACTGGAAATTCTATTACTAGTTTGAATTAAAATGTAAAGGGCTCTGATGTAACTGCATAGTTTGCCATTTAGGGTGCTGTAAATCTCAGGAATATCCTGAGGCAATAGTCAATCCCATTTGAGCGTTAATGAGTGAGGATAGGATTGTTAAGGTTCTAGACAATGGGATAGCTGTTTACAAACAGTAATTGTGTGTGTGAGTATGGGGGGTTTGGTTGGCTGGCTGTGAATTTTATTTTATTAAATTTATTAAACAAAATTTAGATGAGTAGCAATCTTGCTTATATGTAAGTTTTCCCATGTCCATGTTCTGTCTCCTTTCACAAGATAAAGGCTGAAGAGAATGATGATGATGATGATGATGATGATGATGATTTTGAGGAAGTGCCAGAGAAGGAGGGCTATGAGCCACATATCCCTGAGCATCTGCGAGCAGAATATGGTGAGTTTGTTCAGGTGCAGACTGAGACAGACACTCATTAGACATCAAAAAGAGCTCTTGCTCCACACTCAAGCCCAATAATCTCTCGTAACAAATCTTTGCAGTGTCCAGGCCAGTTTAAGTGGTGAGTTATAGGTACAAAGGCTCTGAAATCTTTTATGAAGTGTCATGTTTGTTTATACAGATGGACATAAGACAAAAGGGAAATATTTTCTGGTAGAACTCTTGCAGAAGTTTTTCTTTAGAAATGTCATTAAAGCTCTGGCTTCTTTTTTAGTATTAGGTGAAAAGCTGTGTAAGGGGCTGTCATAGTTGACCAAGATTTGCTTTGCTGTTTTTCTCCTGACAGTTAGAAAAAACATTGACATTTAAATAAATCTGTTACATGTATTTTCTGTTGTGTTTTTTTTTTTCAAACTGTTTTTAAATCAGGACAATCTAAAACACACTTCACACTACCACCAATGAAAATAAAATGGCACAATAATAAAGTTTTTGTAGTAGTGAATCATTTAAAATCAGTTAAATCAATAAAATCCGACAGTTACTAGAGCATCCAATAAAAATCTGCTTTGACAGCTGTCTGTTTATACATACAAAAGACTCCATCTGTGCAAGGACATTTGTATTGACAAGAAGCTGCCCACGTAGTGACAGAGGTCAAGCACAAGATGAGGCACAATCTGAATAGTAGATTTGACACAAAATCTTCCAGTGTGAGCATTTATGATTTAGTGCAGTCACATGTGAAGCCATGTGATTAAAACATCAGGTGTTAGAAATCATCATACAGTCCGCATTATTATAAGGCAAGTTTTAAATTCCTCTGCGGGATAGAAGAGCCTGTTCAGCAGAGCCTGATGGACACTCATTTATATAATTTCCTGTAGTGTGGTATGATGGTATGTTTTAATTACAATTTCTTTGCTAATCATCCTAAAAAATTCTAGATAACATTATATTTCTTCTAAAAGAAAATTTAATAAAGGATTTTGTTTTCTGCGTAATTAAGTAGCATATTTTGGTTTATTAACTAATTTTAACATTCATGCACATTTTTCTTTATATGCCATACCTTTTTGCACAAGCTGTTTTTTTTTTTTTTAGATTTTATTTATTTGCAGTTAGCCAATACACATTAATTATGCATGTAAATGAGAAATGAAATGTGTTTTCTGTAGAATTTTCAACATTTTTTAAATAAAACTGTAAATTTTGTGTAAGTGCCCAAAGCAAAATGATTAGTAATGGTCTTGCAAAAGCTGTATGTTTAATACATTTCTGTCAATATCTGTTCTGCAACATCCTTCTGATGAGTCCTGTAGCCGACACATTCACACGCACATGCTGAGATAATTCTATTATTTGCTACATAATCTTCCCACTGTCTCTGCAGCGGTATTAACTAAAGACTCATTAGGCTGTAATTTCCATGGAGTCAAGCTGCTTTGATTAGTAAAGTATGTAATGATCAGTGTGCTGGCCATGCCAAATTAACAATGCACTGGTGTTAATGAGCTCCCATTAGCCCAGTGTTGTAATTTACAACGTCCACCTGCCCTTACTGCAGCGGGGAGGGGCTACACCTCTGGGAGCATCTATTCTTCGCACACAGTCGGGCAGGTCTATTCTGCAGCCAGCACTACGCAAATAAATGAATCTCTGCTCTCATTCCATACCACCCTCAGCAGGAGTAATGAGCATGCACCATTCAGTAATTGAGCTCCTAAGATGATTCCAGAGCTTAATGATTGAACATAATTTGGCTTTTGTGCATGGGAATATTTGAAAGCTATTAAAAGTGAAAAACAATAGATTGAACTAGTGGCAAAACGTTTCTCAGTTTAACCTCCCCAGTATCGGCTGCGGGTTAGGACTAGCCAAGCAAAAATATTCTTCAGACACACTTAAAATGAGACACAGAAAATATCATTCGGATTTACCGCTAACTTAACTTCAGTCCAGATCTATCAATCAGGGCGAGTTAGTATCAGCGGTTTCATTTAGCATTACATTAAGCCGTCAAAATGATTTCAGTTCATTTCCCGATAATCTTTTTTTTCCCCAACTCCTTTCAAAAGCAGTCTGCAGCTCTCATCTGGAGGAAAAAAATGTTTCATTTGGAAAGCATTTCTCTCCTTTTACTCTTTTCCATTCTCTCTCTCTTTCTCCCTCTCTCTCGCTGCTCCTTTCACTGCTGATCTTTTATCTATCCCTTTATCCCAGCATTCCTGTCAGGACGTTATCTCTTTCTCAAATTTACATTTTAATTACAAGGCCTGCTGAACTCAGGAAAATCAATAATGCCACCATTGGCAGCTCCACTCTGTGTCTACTGCTGGGCCTCTCTATTTCCTCTTATTGATTTATCTCTTTAACACCTGCAACTTTATTGCTTCAGACAAATAGCTACCATTTTGGTCAATTTGAACAGAAAAAGAAAGGATTTTGTCGTATTTCATGATTGCGTGGTCCTGAGGCTGGCTATGATGCAATAAGTCATTGGAAGTGAGTGAGCCTGGATTAACTGTATGCCCTAGGGATCAGACTCAGGAAAGTGAAAACATCTACCAAATATTTAGCTTCCTACCTCACTGCCACAGTGAGTGTTGTAATGTTTTTTTTGTTTTGTTTTTTTTTTAACTGTCCTGTTGACATTGTTGCGCTCACTTCTATACTTTAAATAGAACTAAAGTTAGTTATGCTTTAGGCTAAAGTTTCAAGATTTGGAGGTTGTTTATGCTTTTAGATGTTTTTACCAGCAATTTCACATTAGTTATTTCTCAGTTATAGTCCACAGGTCGAGAAATTGAGATAAAGTTGTAAATGATGGCACATTAACATTTGTAAATAGAAGAGAAGAGAATAACAAGTCAAAAATATTGATTCAGACCTATTGATAGTGACTCCAGCCTCAGTATAATTCACAGCCTAGGCACCTAATTGAGTAATTATGCAATTCAATTCAAATTTTGCTGTAGCAAAACATCAGTAATATCTCAGTAGTAATATCGTATTGAGGGTGCGACTGCTAGCTTTAATGTTAACCCAGCCTTGCGCCCACATAGAAGATGGCCCACAATCAGAGTGGTCAGGTGTTCCCTAATCAGGCCCTTAAGAGAATTATACCGCTCCTTTAAAGTTTTAATTTGGCTGCACTCCTGGGATTTGAGGCAGAGTGCAGGTTTGGAGTCAGTCTTTGGATCTCAGTGTCACTCTACAGCCCAGCTTAAGCCCCTGCAGGCCCTACTTTGATACCCCAGCCCACCCAAGAGAGACATTTCGGCAGTGTTGCTCAAGTACACATAAAAGTGAGGAGCTTCCTCTGCCATGATTCAGTTCTCATTGCTTTGATTAAATGGGTTTTTATCATGGACAACAGATGTTTTTTGTTTTTTTTTCTTTTTGTATAAAAGATGTATTTTGTATTAGGGTGTGCTTGAATAATCCAAGTATCCAAGGAAACATTACTGTATTTCATCCAAGCTAGGACAATAAAACTATGACACATTTTCTTCTGCTTACTAAACAGACTAGTGATAACATGGTTATTCATGATCGTTACCCCCTTACTATCCAAAGAGCTCATGAATGTAGCATTTGAATAAAGGCTACAATGGCTGCCTCTGTAGAACCACACAGCACACAGGAAACAGTTAATACAGCCTTGGTGCCTACTGAATATTTATTTTGAACTACAGTAATAAATGTTTCAAATGATGCTTATTTATGTAATTGTGTAATTTTAAAAGTATGTATTTGTGTTTTCATTCAGAAATACCAGATGATATCGGCTAAAGTCATTGTTGTAAAATTTCACTCTTTAGCCTATACATTACATAAATGGGAACATCTGCAAAACACTGTTTTGAATTAAACTTAGCTGAATGTCATAACCATTAAACATGATTGCCTTTTGGTCGAAAGCATTTTTGCCCTGTTCACTCACTTTGCCTTGAGGAGTGTTGCTACTGCATACACTTTTTAGAAGAGCAATTTGGGTGGAAGACAGTTGGAAGTGCAAATGTATGGATTCTTTGGAATACATCAGAAAGGATTGGATAGAGAACATTTTATATTTCAGTCTTACCAGAAGTATTTTGAATAATACACAGCAGTTGTAAACGATTATAAAAAGGTTCTGTGAAAGTGAATATACTGAACATAAAATCATCACTTGAGTAAAAGTGAATTTAGCACTTGAAGGATGTACTTCAAACAAAACCTTTTGAAATCTTTTCTAGCATGTTTGCCTTAAGGGCTGTTATATATGAAAAGTTCACTGCTGTTCTTCTTACTTAATTCTCTTAGGTCTTGATCCATTACCTTGTACATCTACCTCTGTGGCCAAACTAAACACATCAAAACCTGTGGTCAGACCTACTGCTCCACCCATACCCTGGACTCTCACCCAACTTGAAAGGAAGCTACGTGATGAAGAACAGGACCCTACTTGTGCAGCTGCCACTATCCAGGTCCTAAAAGGGAAACTGCTTTCAGGACCACCTGCAAGGTAATCTAACAGTAAGGGTCCAATGTAAAAAAAAGTATCTGTCTGCAGTAGCTTTTAAAAATGGCTTTAACCTTACATTTTGTCACCGCATTTTTAATTTTCATCATAAAAGCATGTAAAGGCATAAATTCCTGATCCTTGTAGACAGTAGTTTTTTGTTTTACCCAAGTGTCTCCTGATTTACCCGTTCAGTTGCATGAGACTAAATATTGAAGTATTACCTTCCATTATTCGTCCCATTAAATTACGACACATTAAAAAACGGGGCAGTGGTGGCCTAGTGGTTAGGGTGTTGGCCGCATGATTGGAGGATCGGGGGTCGAACCCCTTCCCAATAGGTTGACCTGAGGTACCCTTGAGCAAGGTATCGTCCCCGTCACGCTCCTCCCTGCGATGGGCTGGCAACCTGTCAAGGGTGTGTCCGACTTCCTTCACCCTGTGTGAGCTGGGATGGACTCCAGCACCCCCCGCGACCCCACTTGGGACAAGCGGCAGAAAATGACTGACTGACATTAAAAAACACCTTAGCTGATCAACTGCTTATACTTTTTTTTTCAATTTTGGATTGAAATTGAGAGTAAAAATGCTTATTATTTTGTTTATCTAAGCAAATTAATTGTTTGTTGAAGAAGACCATTTAGCCTATCACAAAATTAATCAGTGCAAGTGCTTCAAGGTGTTTAGGTCTTACCCTCACCAGTTTTTTTCTGATTGTCAGTGCGGCTGGAGGCTCTGCTGAGGCCACCGCAAGTAGCTGTGAACAAGGTGAGAACATCGAGAAGGCTCCTGTCATTCCATTCGGCATGGACCTCTACTATTGGGGAGAAGAGCAACCTACAGCAGGCAGGATCATCAAGTAGGCCTACTTCAAACATACCTGCAACACAATTTCTCTTTTTGTTTTCATCACATCCTGTCACGTTGCTTTTACTGACACAGTTAACATCACTACAAAATATGTCGGAGAGAAGGTCAGTGTTGTCAGCCCTGTCTAGTAGCCACTAGGGAGCACTATTGTCTGTTCAGACTTTAATTAAATGCCAATCTGAAAAAAGAAAAATAAATAAATAAATAAATAAATAAACCTTTTCTGAATATGTTTTTTCTGGAAAAATTTTGTCCATTCTTGTTTACAGTGCAGTGGTTATAAAAATGTTCTTAGTCCCTTGAATGCTTTCCCTGTTTATTTCTTTAATTGGTGGAATCATTGTCAATATAAATGTACTTTTTTAAATAAACTAATTGGTGTAAAAGTGAAAACAGATTAATGATCAAGTAATGATCAATGAATTAATGAAAAATAAGTGACTGCTAAATTATTTACCCTGTTTTAACTTAGACTTTCAAAAAAGGTCCAGCAAAGTGGTTTTAGTAGTCTCACAATTGGTAAAATGGTGAGTGGATGAACATCCCTTGGAGTTAAATAAATTCCTGCATGAAGAAATAGGAGGAATAAAGCATTTATGCAGATCTTCTTAAAGCAAGCTGTCCTCACAAACCAAATGACCAAGCAAAGAGGCGACTAGTAAGTGAGTCCACAAAGACACCTATGACTGCTCTGAAGGAGTTAAAAGCTTAAGCAGCTGATGTGGGGAAACAATATTTGTTTCTCAAGGCAGCAGAGGATGTTTATTTAGACTTTGGCATACTCAGAGTGAGAATAAATTCTTTTTGTCATCTGGTGTTTTCAGGAACACCTCTCAGCACCAGTTCTGGGTGCCACACGAGGTAGAGGAGGAGGTTGACAACAAAGAGCTGTCTGCACAGATGAAGTCCAGATGCATCACCTTTGCCGGCCACTTCCAGCCAGTGGAGCACAAGTGCAAAGCCCCAATGCCTAATGGCTCACTGTGTGAACGCCAGGACAGACTCAAGGTGAGGATTAAAGGTGGTTTTCTAATGAATTTTTCAGAGGCTTTAGAATTTTTGGTGTTGTTTTTAAGGCATTTTTGCCAGTGTGAAGAAACTGTTCAGTTATAGAGAACCTCCACATAAACCAGAAGTTCCATAACAGTTAAAGACTTTTAAAGCCAAGAATTATTAAGCAGCAATAAGTTTTAGGACTGTTGATTTAGTGGAGTATAATCTTTGTTTTCCCTCCATTTTTCATTGAAAGTGTCCGTTCCATGGGCGCATAATCCCCCGGGACGAACTGGGTAGACCAATTAATCCAGAGGATGCTGCGCGGCTAGAGAAGGAAGAGTGGAAACGTAGGGAGGAACAGCCAGGTAGAATCAATATTTCAGATGTCTTAAGATATAAATGCAATTAAATGTTTTCAATATGGTTGTATTCAAATGTATATTTATATTTGATGTCTGTATTATTGTACTGACAGGTTTGAATTTGCTCTTATTTATTTTTTTTAAAGGCAGTTTTTTTGTTTTTTTTTTTCGACTTATTCACATACAAATGATTATAAAATGTTGCTTTTCTACTTAAAAAGATTCTGCAGAGAGGGCAAAGAATCTGGTATATTTTTTTGAGTAGGAAATAGTGTGAATTTGTACCTTTTTATTGTTTTTAATTTAGGTTGTCTTCGACGACGGAAATATGTTGAGAAAGAATATAGCATGACACTACAATCAGAAGTAATAAATAAATAAATAAAAAAATGGAAGAAAATACACCAAATGAGCAAAAATAATTTCAAAGTATGCTTTCAGTGCCATCGTTTACTCCATATAGAGCTGTGTAACTTGATTAGTTTAATAGAAAATTTATTTAAAACATTGATACGTATTTGTAGCAATGAATTGTTTATCTGGCTTTTGTTATCATTGAGAACCGCAGCTTATAAGAATTTAAAAGAAAATACTGTTAGTTCCATGGATGCTTCAAAACAAGAGCTTATTATTGCTTTTATGCAGGTATGGGTGAATGAATTTGGAGTTGGTCACTGTTCTAGTGTTTCCAAATCCTCCATAAACAGGGCAAATCCTAAAGTCTCTTTACCTCTGCTCCTTCATCAAAGCACACATTGAACAGATCCGAGACAAATGACAGGGCAGTGGGTTGACGGCCTGGGAAAGATGAACTGATGAAATCCCAGTCATCATCAATAGCCTGATAATAGGACAGGCAGCATCTTACTCTGTCCTTCTTTCTCTCCATCAGATGCTCACTCACTTTTGCAGAGTTGGGCGCTAAAAGCCAATTAAGCAGCAGCTCCTCTCTGTCAGTGGAGCGTCGGATGTGCTTTTCTCTGACTGCAGTGACTTGTTAACAAACAGGTATCTGAGGCAGCTGGCTTGGGAAGCCTGCTGACCACTGGCTTGTGAAATAGCATCTTTTGTAACTAAGTACGCTATCGATCCCTGCCTTGACTCCATCATGCCCTCTGCCCGTCTACATGCCGGTCGTCAGGGTAACCACAGGGCACCCCGCCTGCCCTCACGTGCTGCCAGCAAACTCACGGCACCAGTGGAGGTCCATCAGTTCCCTGACTGGCCAAGTACTCCCCTGCTGTGCCATTGATTTCTGCTCTAAACAGCCACCTTCAGGCCCCATTCAGCTTCACATGGTTCAGTTTCTGTAAACATGCTGTAGTGCTGGACCGTTTTTTATACATACAAACATTTTTACTGATGATGTGTGCTTAAATAGTAATTTCACCATAGTTTGTAAACGTGCTCAAAATCTGGACATTTGTTATGAAGAGGTGTAAATCTGTGTACTTCAAGTCCACTGCTAAATAGACATCTTAGAATTGTGAAATTTTAGCTGGAAATTGACCGGCCTAGATGTCACCAAATTGGCTGATTAGCTGATTAGCTGATTTTCATACTGGTATGAGTTTTTAGCACCTTTCTAACTGAGGACCGCTCAAATTTAAATGAAGAAGACATCATTCACTGCTGCTGTCTAAAAGCTATCAGCATGAGTCACCAATTATAGCCAGTCAACAGATATTGTTGTCGTAAGATGTCATGAGTCTAAATCAATACAATTATTTAATTTTATTGACATTTGATTTACCCCACTCAGTTCACTTTCTAACAATCACTACAAAAATACTTTTTTAGAAACCATTTCAGGAAACCAACTTCTCTCTGAAAACTGAAACTCCATTTAAATGAGAATGATATAAAACGTGTGGGGGGAAAAAAAGTAAAGTTAAAAAAAAAAAGGCAGACTGATAACTTGACATTGGTCCTTAAAATCTACTGTGTTCAAAACTCAAAGGTTCTCTCTAGATATATATAGAAATTATGTTGATCTAGATATATTGAAGTCACTTCAAATGTGATGTTTTATAATCTTCTGGTTGGTATCTCCTCCTGCATAAGAAAAGATTTATATGAGAAGGAAAACCTTTCATTTTTTATTTTCGTTAACATAACCAGATTTAATTTCATGAAAAGGTTCCTTTCTATTGGCAGTGGGTCCACATAAAAGTAGCTACATTCACTATTTTAAGGGGGTTCATTTTGGGATACTTTTGAACATATAGTGTATTTACATTTGTTAACCTGACTAGATACCTTAAAGTGACTGATACCTTTTCTATAATAGACCCGTTGGGTTGAATAGACATCATCTGGTAAATTCAGTGTCTGATTGATCCAACGAGCAGTATGACAGAATCACAGCTGTCCTCTGCATCATGCATGTGTGTATGTTTGTGTATGTGCATGAATGTGTGGGGCCTAACAGCCGCAGCTGGAGCACACATGAAGTGTTGACAGAGAAGAAGACCCTGCTGCACAGCTTAAAGCTAATAAGCGGCTTCTTCTCTCATCTTCTCAAAAGCAGAACCCCTCCACCCCCAGCACTGGGGGTTCACAGCATTCATGGAAAAGGGTCTTCCTTTTCTGCTTCCCCAACACTAAAATGAATTTAGAGCTGAACACGGTCAGTCATTGAGACGTTGGCGTAACGAGAAAAATTATTCGTTTGAATGGTTGGAGATTCGAGGTAGAACTTCACTATCTGAATAAGTGAACCTAATCTGATTCATAATGTTTTACTAAATTTTAAAATATACAGCTGTGATTTGAAGGTGCACATAGACCAGGATGCTGTTTAGTAGACAGTTTGGTGTTTAGAAGATGTTTGTATAGCAGGAAAAAAAAAGTAAAAAGTATAAAGTAAAAAAAAAAAAAGTAAAAAGTAAAAGTATATTGTTATTAGAAACTAGTAGTGGATAGACAAGAGTATAATAAGTGCAGTCAGTTTTTGTGTGCTTTTTTCATACATCATGTCATTTTATTTTTCTTTGATCAGTGTAATTGAATTGCTTTTTAGTTTTAATTAATTATTTATTGAACTTGGTTTTTTTTTTGGGGGGGGGGGCAGATTGGCGTGATCCAGAGCTTATGAGGGAGATTGAAGCAGCAACAGGTGAAGACCTGGGATCCTCAAGACTTTATGGAAAAGGAAAAAAGGCTGGGAAAGGGAAGCGAAAGAAACTGAAGCACCCCAACCTCACAGACCTGAAGCAAACTGCCAACACATCTCGCTCAAGGCTAGAAAAGAAGATCTTCAATAAGTAAGTAACTGCCCAACTGCTATTGGATGAGCTGCACTGAGCATTAAAATTAGTAATTGCTCCTGACACAAAGTAATTTTAGTGTATATTAAAGTGCTAAAGGTGAAGAGCCTTCGTGAAGTCAGAGGTGTTAATGCTAAAGCTGGTTCTTTGCAGGAGCTCCA
This sequence comes from Hepsetus odoe, assembly GCA_017165825.1. Classification (NCBI taxonomy): domain Eukaryota; kingdom Metazoa; phylum Chordata; class Actinopteri; order Characiformes; family Hepsetidae; genus Hepsetus; species Hepsetus odoe. The sequence continues at coordinate 8,139,965 of CM029376.1, forward strand.
TGAGACGAATAGCAGAAGTCATGAACAAGATGGACAAGAGGAAACACGAGAAATTTGCAAACCAGTTTAACTACGCATTTAAATGAGTCACGAGGTGACATTGCCCTGTCCTCAACACTGTGATTTATTTGACATTAAAGGAAGTGTAACTTAATCTCTGACTGACTGAGGGTGTTGGAACAATGTTCTCAGGCACCTGAGAGAACAATTATTTTGTACTTCTTGATATTTTGTTATAATAATTTGATTTTATTAAAGTGATACTTCTTATGTGATGTTTGACTACACCAAGAAATCTTTGCCATTTCAAGATCTTTGAAATGCTCTTTTAACTTATAACTATGGGATATATTATAAGCTTTGTTGTTCCTCAGCATTTTTAAAGAAACCATGTCAATTGTCATACTGTAATTTAATGTGTAAGGTTGCCATACTAAGCCTTGGCCTTTTTTTTCTGTACTTTTATATTTAAGCATATGTACTTATTTATGATTTTGAACTGAAATCTGTTGTGTTGCCTTTGGAACTGCAAATTCCCTTTGTGTCCATTCAATCAGAGTTTTCAAAGAAAGCAGTATTTCCTCAGATCTAATGGGGTAAGAAATAAATTCACTCTTCTGATTTAGAAGTCACCACAGCTTGAATGGTTTGTTATGAAAATGAGTAGATTAATAGCATTTATTGTTTCATTGTAATTGGTCTGTGTTTCTTGTCTCCTTTAAAAAAACTGCATGTCTATTATGTTTTATGTAGGACTTACAGGACGCCTTATTGTCCAGAGGATGTGTGTCCTGAGAAACTTAAGGAAGAAACCAGTAACCAATAGAACTCATAAACTACCCCCCCCCCTCATCTGTTGTGCTTTAAGCATTAACAAAATATTTAAAAGCTTTCATTGACCAGCACTGATGTACTGGTGGGAAAGCAGGAGTCTGAAATTCCCAGTTAAAATCTAAAGGATGCCTTAGAATTAAATAGTGGAAAAATGACAGACCAGCCTTCCCTTCCTGAGAAAGCACCCAGTTTGGCTCTGATCATTTAAGACATAATAATAATTCTTAATGCAGTTGTATTTTACTGGTCACAACATTTCCGGATCATTTAGAGAGTTAAACATGAGAAAATGATTCACGATAAATAAACAAAAAAACTATTATATGTAAAAGAAAATAACTAAACGCTTTTCAAGTATTCACGTAATACTGCATTTCATTCCAGATTTAAAAGCTAAAATAGTGCAACTCAAATAAAAAATTAATTGCAAGTCAAGTCTAAAAAATAAAGCTAATGCGCGTCTTTAATTAAATAATAATTAAATGTGATTTAAAAAGTGTAAATAAAAGAAAAAATCCAGTACCTAACCAGTGTATTAATTCCGTTTTAAATAAATAAAAGCAGAGCAAAATTAATAAGGATTATTTATTTAAGTAAAAAAAATAAAAAATTAACAGTAAGAATTATTCAATAAATAGACTTCAGGTTGGACTCAGCTCTTGCTTAAATCGCGCGTCGATTTAAAATAAATCTTTTCAGCCGATCTGAGTAAAAATGAATAAAAAGCAGAATAGTCGCTCGGTATTTTTATGGACAACAACAGATTAAAGCGAAAAATAAACAACAATTAACGAATCAAATAATCTGTAAAACCTTCACCCAGAATGAGCTTCAGTCTCTTCAACTTTTTTGCTTTAAGCTTCAGATTCAGGTTTTAATATTGTGTGTTGTGTATAATATTGTGACCACGGACATATCCCTGAATTGATAAATAACATCAAATAATAATAATCATAATAATTGCATAAAAAATCTCCTAAAAGACAGTGTAAATGTGGTCTCTTCCTCACTGACTGCTGATTTTTAAATCTGTTATAAATTAGCTGCATCTAAGTCCTAATAAAATAAGTTGTAAATAATAAAATTATCGTATAGAATGTTATTAACAGTAAAAAGCATTACTAGTATAATAATAATAACAATAATAATAATAATATGTTTTACTTTGTTAAATTACCGACGGTATTTAAATGAGTGAATATGCACAGTGTCAAATTCAGAGAGAGCTTCTTAAAAAATCAGAAATTTTATTTAAACATTTTCCCCAAAACAACAGTGAAATAGCATGTAAATTCTCAAATAAATAATCCTAAACATTTAAAAAGTTTTAGATAAACCTTTCACTATTCGATTCATCTCCACAACATCGCAGTTAGACGTTCATCGTTTGTTTTTTTCCCTCTAATCCTCACTATTTCCCCCCTTTTTTGCGTTTGCATTCAGAATGAGTGCCAAAACACAGAACCGTGATGAGTGAATATTTACAGTGTGACGCAGAGAAACTGTGCACGTTTTAATCCTTCCGCGTGAGGATTACACTCGGGAATTAAACCTGGCCGGAGCTCCGAGGTGCAGAAATTAATTTGGTCACCAGTTTTCTCTCCGCTGGTGCCTTGTGTGTGAACTGCTTTCCACTGTCCAGTCCAGTCTGTGTCAGTGTGTTCAGCAGAAAGCCTGGAGAAGTGCTTCAAAACAAAACCATGAAGAGAACCTGTGCCCACTGGACAATGTGTAGGTGTGTGTGTGTGTGTGGGATTATTAGAGAGGGGATTCAGGTTCTCAGAGGCATCAGGTAATATTAGAAGTTCCAGTCTGAGCTCCTGCTTTCAGTTTTCCATCTGGATGAACCACTTATTCAAGTAGAAATGACAAACTTCCAGGGTTGGAATAAGAGCTTGATTGAGGGTCGTGAATTAGACTGTCCCATACAACCTGCACCTGTCCTGCCTGACTGTTTAGAAATATTGAGTATGGGCGTCTTTTTAAAGGGATGCTGGCTTTATCGTTCAGGATGGGTGCTCCTAAGTGTTACTGTCCCGTACCAGTGTCCCTTATTACCTGATGTCCCGTTCTATATAAATCCATCCTGTCTATTCAGAATGGGCTTTCAGTGCCTTAGACTTCAGTGAAACTCATCATTATGCCAAGGTGTGTAACACACCTGCTGCTGTATCATAAATGCCTGAATCCGCCCCCACACATACACACACACACACACTCACGCAAACACACACACAAAGCTAGAGCCTCTGTTTTACAGGTGCGGCGTGTAAAAGGCCGGAGCGCCGTACGTCTGCGAGCCCAGCATGAAGGGAGAGAGCACCGCGTGACTGGGCAAGAAGGGCAGCTGGGTGGCACACACCAGCCCCCCCGGCCCGGGCGGCCCGTAGCCCGAGTGCATGGCCAGGTGGCCGCTCATGGGCGGGGAGTGACTGAGGGGGCTGAGTCCGCCGGGCCCGTTGGGTCCCCCCACAGCGCCCCCTCCGGGGCCCCCTGCGACCCCCACCCCGACCCCTCCCGCCGGCGCGCTCGTGTCCGCCCCCGGGTTCTGCTTCTTCCACTTGGTCCGTCGGTTCTGGAACCAGATCTTGACCTGCGTCTCGGTGAGGCTCAGCGAGAGCGCCAGGTTGAGGCGCTCACACACGGACAGATAGCGCGTGGACTTGAACTTGTTCTCGAGCGCCACCAGCTGCTCGTACGTGAAGGCGGTCCGCGCGCGCCGCGGCTTGCCCGACTTGGAGTCCGAGCCCGAGCGCTTCCGCTTGGGTTTGGCCTGTTGCTGCTGCTGCTGCTGCTGGCCGGGGGTCCCGTGAGCGTGGCCGCCCCCCGGGCTGGCGCTCTTCATCGTCGCCTCGTCGTCGTCCTCGTCGTGATCGCCGTGATCGTCCTCGTCGCCGCCGCCGTGAGGCACGAGCGGCCCGCCGTCGCTGCCCTCGCTGCACGCGTCCTCCTGCAGCTCGGCCGGACTGCCGCGCGTCAGCTCGGGCTCCAGCTCCGACCGGAACACGAATCCGTCCTCTGTGGAGAACAGACAACACAGGAGGGTCAACAACCTCTTCAGCATCTCTACACCATCACAGTCCTGATCACAATCACATCAGCCCTTCCGCCCATCTACAGACTGTCCGCTGGACCGTCTACTCAGGTCCATGTGAGGTCAGGTTTAGGGTTAAAACTGCTTTTAGACTGAAATGGTATGTTCACATTCACTACCAGTCCTTCAGTGAAACGGACCGCCAGCGTGTGTTCGTGTGTGTGTGTGTGTGTGTGTGTGTGTGTGTGTGTGTGTTCTGAAACTCAGTGTGAATAGTAACTAAACTAAACTAAACTAAACTAGTCAGAAAAATACTTCAGCTTCCCCCAATTCTTTATATCCCTCACTTTATTTTCCTATTCCAGGGTAATCTTTTGTTCTTCATATCAAATAAGTCAAATAAGGTGTTTCACTGGAACAATTAGCCAAGCTGGTTTCCTCAAACGCGCTCCTCACTGGTGCAAACGCTCAGTTTCATTTTTATGTTTATTTGAGTGTTTTATCCAAAGAAGGGATTTGTTATGAATAGAATGAAGAACTGTCAGTGTAAAAACACAAACAAACCAACAGCAAACATCACCTGCTCTTTAAACCCCTCACACTCCATCTCAATCCATTCTAACTGGAAATACAGTCATTTATAGGTTATATATATATATATATATATATATATATATATATATATATATATATATATATATATATATATATATATATATAGAGAGAGAGAGAGAGAGAGAGAGAGAGTAGAGAGAGAGACACACATACACACAATACATATATCATTTGATGTAATTTTATCACGTTAAAAACACTGTCAAGCATACACTTCTTAGAATATAATATAACCTTTATAAATGTTTTTTCATTAATTTGACGTATAAATATCAGGTCGCTTTTTGCCGCCCAGTCAATAAAATTTATTTTTTTTAATTAATCAAACAAACATTACAAAACAGGGCTCTTGGCTTCAGCTTTTCCAATGTTAATCACTTCCTTCACCCACTTTTTTAGTGTGACACTATTGAAGGTGGTCCACCCGTTTAAACTTCAGTGCACTTTATTTTCATTTGTACAGAATTATTTTTTTCATCCTTATGCTTCCATCCATCCCGCGACCTTGTCCCACACGCAGCGGGACAGATTTAAGGGTCAGGTCGCTGGCTTTTTGTTTCCACACATTTTGTCCATTCAGACGCAAGACAAAGCTGTGCAACATCCAAAGAAAAAAACAATTAAAGTCCTTCGATCCCGGAGTGCTGCGCGGTCCGCCGCTGGAGAATGGGGGCAGGCCGGCCCTCAGCGGAATTTGGTCGATATCCATTATCGAACTGAGTATATCTCTTCAGGCAGCCGGCAAACTCCTCCTCAACATCTAAATTATAGGGGCAAATTTCGGATAATTACGCGATTTAAACCATTATAATTTATTAAGGGAGATATCGACCAGCGGCCTCGACAAACTCCAAACGATGCTCAAGACTGGGAGCCTCCTGCACAAAGTTCCTCCTTCCTTTAAAAGGCGCTCTCTCAATGTCATCTTTAATGTCAGCGGGAATATTTGAATATTTTGGGGAGCAGCCATCGGCGAATTTATAGTTTGTATAAAGCAATAAAATAATACAGAAAAGATGCGTCAAAGTTTGAATGCATTGCCTTCCCACAGTTTGGCTTCCTCTTCTCTCTCTCAGGACCGAAAGAGATGAATGATCTAAGAACAGGTTCATTAATGAGAGTCTCACCTGAGCTCAGGCCAGAGTGGGAGGTTAGACGGAATTAATCCCTGAAACTTCACACTTCACAACTTTACACACCAACTCTTTTACAACTTTACAACTTTACATCCCGACACTTTAACATCCAGACATGATGCTGCTTAACACCCTCATCCTCTTTTTGAAAGATCCACTCGGATCAGCTTGCTAAACACTTACTGAAAATCCCGGTCAGCTTCTCGCCTGCAATTCGGCGAACCTCAACCCGTCCCGGTTCTCCGCGCCGAAGCCCATCTCGCGCCCCACCGGCTGCCTCTTGCTGCTGAACTTGTTGGATCCAGGATGTCCAGCACGGAGAAGGAGGTGGTCCGGTGGGCGGCCGGGGGCGCCTCGTGGCGCGCGGTTCCGTCCCTGCCTGGTCGATCTGCGGCGCCACTGGCAGCGGCCCGCGCTTCTCCGCGCGGGGGGGTCCGGCGCTCTCCGGGGGGGCGGCCACGATCACGGCGGTTTGAGCAGGCGGGTCGACAGACAGCTCGCCCGCCTGCGCTTTATCCCGGTTCATGCCGCTGTTCTGCTCTCACTCAGCCGAAGACATCGCGCTATCAGTGTGTGTGTGTGTGTGTGTGCGTGTGCGTGCGTGTGTGTGTGTGTGTGTGTGTGTGTGAGGATGCACCTGTTTGCAGGATCTCGCCGCTCCAGGAGCTAAGAGCTCACGGGCTGGATGTTGATCTCCCTTTAGGTCGGCTCCTTTTTGGGGGGTTTAACCACCCCCACCACCTCCAACTCCCCTTAGGACCCCTCCGTACGTTTGTGTCACGCGCTAGTTTGCCCTCACCCCCCTTCCCCTGTGATGTCGCAGCTGCAGCACTTATTTGCGGGCATCTGCACTCGCGGTACAACACACAAATTAATCCCGCGCACTAATCCCGCGAGTCTAATGGCCCGATTATCTCGGCGCGCTCAGACGAGCAGTAGGAGGAGCGGCAGAAGGAGGTGCAAGAGGAGGAGGAGGCGCAGGAGGAGCAGCGTAGGCGGAGTGAGCGATGATGAGCGCCGTGATCCACGCAGCCCGTCAGTTCCCGTCCAGCGTTAAAGGCCACTGGAGTGGAAAGTCACTAAATAGCCTTATTTTTCCTTTCTCCTCTCGGTGACTGTAGCTCGTGAACTTCACTGCTGGCACTAAACATTTTAATAAAGGGGTAAACAAACAGCTACTAGGAAAAACAAAGTTCATTATTTACACGTTGTTTGATGGAGAATATAATACATTTAAAATACATTTAAAAGCAAGGAATCAGTTCATTCAAGTCTTTTTTTAAAGACTAAAATGGCATTAAATCAATTAAGTCTAAATAACCAATTAACCAATTAGGCAGCAAAGCAACTGATTAACCAATTAAAGCCAACATGCCAGTTAACTCACTCACTATAATGAAACAGCAAAATGTGTTTTATAGATTTGATCATTTTCATCAACTTTCAGACCACAGAATGACCTGCTTCAACAAGTCCAACAAGTCCAGCAAAATTGGATTTTCTAGGTCGAGTGGGTGACACACAGCCTACAAGGGCAGATCTTTGCAATTACCGATGCAATGGATCCCTGGAGGGAAGTAATCAGTGATAGTAATGGCTAAAACAATCAGCTGTAATTTTAGCGGGGATGAACATGATTATCCCATCATGAGGGGCCTCATGGGAGCTATGGTCCAAGCTTTCATTTAATACCTATTAGCTCTTAATCATGCCTTCAGAGTGTCCAAACAATGGCTTTAATTGGCTTACACTCTCCAAAGCAGGCTGCAGGGTTTGGCTTTGTTACACTGTGTATTTAAGAGTTAGAGGTTTAAAAAATAGATGAGCAGCTAAACATGGCAAAATACAATCAAAGTAGGAGATTGTATGGACGATGTGAAATATTTGTATTCATTTTAATTTGAAAAGTGGCTTTAAGTGGCAGCAGGACAAAATTAATGCCCATAAATATCATAAGTATGACCTGGATAGCATTAATGTGTGCTTTAATTTAGATTAATCTTAAGACTGTTCTATGCCTCATCCACCCCAAATGCCCTGCTACACTTTTAAACAGCCTCTTATTTTCTTTCTGGACTCTGTTGGGCTGTGTAGCTATGTAAGATGTGCTGTTTGAAGAATCACTCATTTATTTATAACCATCTTCAAGTTACTCATTCTATGGGCCTTTTTCCCCCCATTTCAACAAATGCGTGCTAGTGCCAACAAAAGAACATCCATTTAAAGTCATTTTTAGTGGGAATCTTATTTAAAAAAAGGCTTTATCACTAAGTGTGTATGACATGGTGTTCACTAGCCCAAATGACCTGCCGCCCCATAATACCAGAACCTCAACCATGGGTTTCCCTGCACAACTTATGCACAGCTATTTGCATACATATAATCCCTTTCGCTCTGAGAGGTCATGCACTGCACATAACCTTCTGAGGTTTAACCATGTACCCACGTTTTTCCTCATGTACATTTTTTTTTAATATAATGGGGACTGCTGCTGTATTAAAACAAATCGGCCATACAAACACACAGAGCAAAAGTGTGTGTGTTGATGGGGGATGTTCCTGCACCCATTAACATCAAACTTTACCACCAACACCTTCATCTGTTATTTCCAATATCAACCCCATCATCATCATCATCATCATCTAATCATAATCATAATAATAATAATCATCATCATCATCATCATCAATATGCCAAAAAAAGGTTTTATATGTCTTCATAAATTACATGGTATTGTAATGGTATTACATGTATTTCGTCTCTTTTCAGGTTCAACCAGAAAATGTTCATTCTTTACATGATGCACAAAACAGATGTTAAACAGCTGTAAATTAAAACGTCAACACACATGCAACTAAACCTGACCCCAAGAATATTTCAGTCTTCTCAGTCTGCAGGTTTGGAACTGAGCCAGGCAGCACTTCCTGAGACACTGGGGGAGAAGCCTCGGTGCCATTAATGAGCCTAATTACGGTTAATGTACTCCGCTCAACCCCCTGATTATTGAATTAATCTGATCACACAAATGAATCATAATTACAATAAGTAGAAACTCAAATATTGTCCAACCACAAGGGGACTATCTCCTGCTTCACAGGACAGAGAGAGCCAGAAAAAGACGGAAAGAGAAGCTTACGGTAAATATACACAAACATGCCGTCTATCCGGAAGAACTCGTCCACAGTGACATTGATTAGAAGAGCTGCCATTATTGTCTTTAGACACATAAGCCTGAATCATGAATGGTTGTGAGGAAAACTGGACATTTTTTCCAAGCATTTCCTAAACAGCAAATGACTTACTCCAGCGGACAGTGGACCCATGCTCTTTATAGATCACCTCCTCTCTTTTCTTTTACAGGGACACCACTGCTGTAACATTCCCGTCATTTTGCTCTGCGGGTAAAATATTGTGCTCTTAAAGGGCTCTGAGAAAAGACAGCCTTTAGTCGAAGTGGTGGCGGCAATCTAACAGTTTTAAACGAGCTCTGAGTAGTAATAACCTGACAATTCCCCATCACTGTGGCAGATGATGGTTAAAATGACCAGAAATCAATATTCTGACCGGGTGTCTCCGACTGATAAGGGCCGCCAAGACAATGTTGACTATTAAGCTCGACAGCTTGAGATATTACACTATTAGTTATGCTATTTTTAATAATCTATACTATTTGCACTATAGTTAATTAATTATACGGGTCAGATAATATCTAAAGCTGGGATGAGGTCGGAGGGGTCTATTAAGGCTGGTAATGAGAAAGGAGAAATCTAATCTAAGGGACGAGGGGGCTATGAAGGAGCAAATATACAACCAGCTAGATCAAGAGAAGAAGGCTGGAGGAAGGGAAAGAGAGAGGGGAAAACAGTATGATACAAAAAGTATGCAAATAATGATGGGGGAAGGATTTGGAATTGTTTTACTTTGAAGAGATATATATTTTGGTGTTGCTCACAACATATTTGAAGAGAAAAAATGATAATAGCTTTTTAAAACATATCAATGCAACAATGCTATTGTGGTTCTTGAAATTCTTGATAACCTCTGATTCAGAGATTATTTTTGTGCTAATGTGAAAGGGGTTTCCTGAAAAGAAGGCACATGCTTCTCTGTCTGATGCCGAGGCGGGCCAGCTGGGGGCATGCTTCTCATTGTGCTAAAGTCATCTCACAAGACCCACTTAATGCACTCACCCAAGGGGACAATTAGGCTGGATTATTGCATGTGAATATGGATAATCATATGTCAGTGTGCATTTGACAGCAAAACACAGATTAATGGAATACAGCTTTCTACCTAACCAGAAACGAGAAAAAGAAAGGTCTGTAAAAATTGTCAAAACAAAAGGTTGTGAAAAGCTGATATTCCAATTAATTACTTATAAAAGGGCTTTCAGTAAATCAAAAGGTAATCTTTCTAGTTCCTGTTTTTCATTCTTCCACAAAAAAAAAAACAATCCACTGTGAGTTTACTCACTTTTTTGCCAACGAATGCAACTATTGTAATAAAACTATATTACACTGGCAAATATTAAGTGACAACCCTTGTCACTGCGAGGTCACAGCACAGCAAGCATGAACCACAACGAAATTGGACCTCTGCTTTTAACCCATGCACACAAACATCGTGCAGCAGTGGGCAGCTACTGAAAGCGCCTGGGGAGGTGACAGGGATGGTACCTTTGCCTAGGTACCCTCAGGGGGCAAATCCTACTTGTGAGGGAATCGAACCCACACTCTTCTGATGCGGGGCCAACTCCCTAACCACTAGGCCACCGCTGCCCATTAGACATGTCAAAGAAGCTAAAATATTGAACTATAGGATGGTTAGTATTTGTTACCTGCAAAGTATATTGGGAAAGAGGGAAATACATCACGCTGCCTTGAGAAACCTGTTAGTTTGTATAATTTTTTATCTTCCATTTCAGTCTATTGTACAGCAGGTTTTTTCCCCCCAATATATTATTCTTACCCCTTAATATACGTTTGAATGGATTTAACATATTTTATATGTTACACATTGCTCCCAGGAAGACAGTTTTATATTTCATTTATATTTTTATATCTAGTTCATCCCATAGTGTTACAGGCAACCACCTCAGACAATACCACACACACACACACACACACACACATACATACATATATATATATATATATATATATATATATATGTATATATATACATATATATACTCCCCATGTATGGGCTGGCGACTAAGTCCAGGGTGCTGGCCCTCCGTCTCGCTGTGTGCGCTGGGTTGGATCATTAGCACTCCCCACACCCCCGCCTAGACACAAGCTTATAGAAATGGATGGATGGATATATATATATATATATATATATATATATATATATATATATATATATTATATATATATATATATATCATACCACAGCTGATATAAGCTTTCTCTAAGCCTTCATTTATTACACAAGACATTAACCCAACGTTTGAGCCACCTAAATGAAAATTAATCTAGATGTGATTCTAAGTACTTGAGAATAAACTTAGTTATTTAAGTTATTCTTTTCGAAATGATTTTAGTGTCTTAAGGGCTTGAGTGTTTATTCACAATTTTTCTTTAGAAAATTGTCTTTAGCAGTTGGCTAAAGTATAAAGTATATCTGGCATAAGTGGATAAAATATGTAACTTTGCTTTTCGAGAAGCTAATTATTAATCATATGTGCCGTAAAAGTGATTAGAACCATTTTGTAAATAAGAAAGTTTAGAACCTTTTAAAGGTGTAATAAGAATGTTCTCTACCAATTGAAGGGTTGGTAAAGGCTGACTATTCCTACAACCTTTACATTATGTGGAAGATCTTTAAACTTCAAAAATATCTTTTCTACTCATATTACCTATTTACAATATGCTTATGAGAATCATCCAGTGACAAAAATTGTTATCTCATGGACCAATGCAAAGAGCTGGTTCTGGCAACCTTATTTTAAGAGTGTATTGTAAATAAATGCCAACATATGATAAAAACCACAGCAAATTTATTGCTGTAGTTTTAAATGTCATTTTTACAGTATACTTTATTTATTCAGAAACTTTATTTATGAAGTTCACCTAAACATCAGTTAATATTATGGAATGCTTTTTGTGGCATGCAGTTAAATGGAATGTTGTTAAATGTAATAAATGTAAATTAATTTCTCTTCTTAAGTATTTTACGTATCACACTGCAGCTTTTCTTTTAGTGCCTGACAAGAATTTGTTTTACCCATAAGCCTCACACTTATAGGAGCACTTGCACTTGTAAGCCACTCACACTTTATAGTGATGAGAAAAACGTCTGCCCTGGGGGCAATCGTTCTGATTTCTGGTCAGGGTGGTCTCAGTTATTGTGTCAGCCTGTGGTTACGGTGCCTCAGTCAATATGCAATACGGTCGTTTACCTAACTGATAAACATTCCCGTGCAAGTGAGGCAGGCAGACATATTGATGACAAGCGGGATTTTTCTTGCCTGTGCTGGTGGCCCATTTCTTCACCTTTCCTCCACCGATTGTGGGGATTTATGCACAGTGTATGTGGTATCTACTGCTGCACTTGCGGATCAAGCCTTAAATTGTGCCTTGGGCCGGGCAGGAGTAGTTTAAATGCATTGGAACCTGGAGCCCTATAAGCTTAATTAACAGACACAACGCAAGCTGTAAATCTGCTGACGAATCACACTTTTATGGTAGAGAGGTGAGAGGCCAGTGCTCCAGGGCGACCGCAAGTTCACATGAGGGAGCGATTATTTGATCAATCGGTCAATATTCATTGGTATAGCTCCATTCAAAGAGTACAATCACTTTATGCTACACAAAATTCTAAGCATCTGCAAAGATAAAACTGCTTGTGCGATTAACATGTATAATGAATAACCAAGACAACATTATGTACCATGACAATGTAAAAAGTATTGGCTAAGGCCCTAGGCATCTCCTATGTGTAGGCTGAAGGCCAGAAATCTTTCAATGTTATGCTTGTGCAGTGCAAAATTTATACAATGTGCTGTGTACTGTCTTGTTTCAGAGCAAAGAAAAACTACATGTTTCCTAAGCCAAGCCTGCAACTCTCTACGTTACTGGTTTCTGCTATGGTTAAGGGATTCCACTCTTACCACAGAATATAATTGTTTGTTTCGTATCTTTCGCCCCCAACCATTAATATAGTCCTTTGTCAATTTGGCAGAATGTTTAATCATGCTGCATGATGAAGGTTTCCTAATTAGTTTGGGTGCAATTCTCTGTAAAATCACAAATAAAATGTTTTGGTAGACTTTTGTGTGATACATCATAATTAAAGGCAACTGCAGGAGTCACACAAGCCCAAGCCATAATTCTACCTCCACTGTGCTTCACAGATGAGATTATGTTTTGTGACATGAGCGTATCTATAGTTTATATTACGGTCTTTCCATCAATTTGGTAGAAATGAATCTGTTTATAGAATTTTGTCCCAGAAACTTTGTGGCTCGTCTCTGTACTTTTTTTCGGACTCTTTCTGCGAATGGTTTGCAGCTGGTTGTATAGCCTTTTTATTTTTGCTCTTCTTCAAACTGTGGTAAAGAGGGATTTTTGTTATAATTTTACTGTTGTCTTGGGTTTTTACTTTTACCGCTCTCACTATTTCTTTGCTATCAGCTGTTGATGTTTCCCTACACTGACTGGCCATTATCTGTCAGTAAATCAGTTGTTTTCTTCTTTTTAAGGACATTTTAAGCACAGTTATAGGCTATGTCCAATGAGAATTGCTTCTTATGGTTTTTCCTCTTTTCTCAGTTTTGGAATGCCATATTTTCCTTGATACGTTTTATTTCTATACTCATTTTCCCCCTTTTAGCAACAAATACAATGTTTAAAGGTTAATCCAAAGCTTAAACTGAGAGTAAATATTTACAGCATCTGCGTAACAAATAACACATGACAGACCCACATGTTCCACTATTTTACTCGCTTGAAAAATGTGTTGGAAGATACCAGGGTGAGAGGGGGGAATTTGTATGGAATTAATATGTCTAGATGTATAAACCAGGCAATAAAAAAAATTCACCCAACATTGCTTTTTTGATCTCAAAATTACGAAAACAAATTAACTGACCTTGCTGCTCCAATACTTCTGGAGGGATTATATCAATGAGCAAAGGTAGGTGACAAAATATGTTGGCCTCACATCATAAAAACTGAAGACCTTCTTAGTGGAATCCAGAGTGTTACCAGCAATAAAAACCTTTGTACTACAGTAGAGGACTTTCAGATAAAATATGCTGTTTTAGTTTTAAAGTGATAGCATATCAACCTATAGTTGGTCTTACCAGAAAGCTGTGAATGAAGTGATAGCTGAACACTACAGCTTCACTTTGTACTGTCAGTGGATCAGTTAAGATAGAAGCAGCTCCTGTTGACAATTACTGCAGTTAATAATCTGTATAGATAATCTCTAAAGGACAAAAATGATAAAAAAAAGATTATTATGAGCATTTACATAAGCATCATACGATTTTAGTGTAGAAAAATGGCCCGATAGAGTAAATAAACATAAAATTGAGTAATATGATGTTCTTCTCAGTTAGATTCATTATATGATAGAAAGTTCAAATATTTGAAGTAATATTTTTGAAATGTTTGGCATTCCTATTGCACAGTAGTCATCTCCTTTCCATGTCCATGTCAAATTCAATCAAGCTGCTGAAAGATTCTAACTGTGAGTTTTAGCGCAGATAATTAAGACAAGATGTTCAACTCTGGAGCAATTATATTGTGTTTTAAACGGCTAAATTACATTTTTTGCCAGTCAATAGGATGGAGCAACAGAAAAATGACTTCATTTGTTGCCTTTTTATGCAAAAATATAGTTTTCTTTGGTGCATTATACCTGTACTCTTAAGAATCTTCGATGTAACAGCCTGTACTGACATAAATCTTTCATTATTCTTAATCTATTTTGCTGTATTAAAGATGATCTTGTGATCTTCAACTACATTTTAAATGAATTCTTTAGATCTATCATATAATTAGGAAAAGGAAAAGATGAATAAATCTACATTAATCACTAGAGGCTGGCAATTACTGGCCTCATTTATGGTTCTACTGCCCGACACACACTTCCATGGCTATTGTTAATTAAAACCCTCCCCATTAAGAGCCTAATTAACAATTAGCATAAACATAATTAGAGAGTAGTGACATTTCACTTGTTACATTGTTAAAATAATTCCTAGAAATTGCCCTTGGAGAAATTCTGTCACACTCGCATAATGACAGCACTTTGTCACAGTGAGACACTGACAGTCTTTAGTGTTCTCCACAACACTCTCAGCTCTGACAAAGCCACTTTTGTTACTTACACCAAAACAGCAATGTTTCAGCACTCACAATGTTATAATATACCATTCCAACTAAAAGCTACATGGCATGTAATATGTACTCTAATGTAATATTAGAGTTAAGGGACCAAAGTCAATGACATTTATATTAGCTTCTAATTCAATTAAACGTAAATTTCTATAAAACAAGTAAGAACCCACACAAATGTATTATATAAATGTATATATTATAAATGTACCATTCATTAAAGGTGCTTTAAATTCTAGGTGGAATTTTTTTTTTAGTTATGGATCCACTGTTTGCACTGCTTAAGCATATATTGCAGTTTTTAAAATATACTGTTAGCTATTGCATGCAGGTCTCAAAAGGACATGAATGGTTTGGGAGGATTACCATTTGCATTGGGTCTCTTCAAATCAAGATTGTTTTAAAAGCACAGTATATCTTTAAAGCGGTGATGGTGGTAATCGGCTTGTGAGGATCTGCGAACACACAGGAAGTCTCAGTTCTTTCAAGCAAGTGAAGAGTGCCTGACAGCCAGCATTCTTACGCTGACAAAATCAGTATCTGCCAATGGTAAACTGTTTGTCTTGGAGGTGTAAGATGCGTAGACAAGACAAATCTGCCTGGGGAAGACAGGCAACAAAGGGAAAGTTCTTTAGTCTAAGAGGAAGCTATACTGTCACACAAGATAAGTGAGTGCATGTGGACTAAAGTTTGCAAGGAGCAGATCTTTTTCTTCACCAGAATGAGACTTCATTCTGCCCATTTAATCCTCAACCTGCAAAATGGTTCTACTCCACAAGAACAAGAAATAAGAGTGCAAGTGATTGCTGTGTACAAAACATTGGGCCTCTGTGATCTAGAACACATCATTTCTGTCTCATAGTTCCATCACGTTACTATCTCCACCATTCTTTATATCTCAGGAAATTTATATCTTGGTAGAAATGAGAGACTCATGTGTCACTGTATTCTATTATTGCCACAAAACACAAAAAAACACTATTGATTCTTGAAATGAAAAATTGTATTTAAAAAAAATTCGATTTTCAGTTTCAATGTAATGGTTATGTTGAGGTTTGGAACACACAGCAAAAAAATAGTTTTTCTACTGATTTAGAAAATATACAATAGTATAAAACAAGGTAAAATAAAATATCTTTATGTTAACCAGATATGACATTCTAATGGAAATGGAAAGCCAAACTCAAGCAATCACGTATGCAGAAGCACTGACCAGATGACAAAGAGAAAGTTCATTGCAGGTGACAGGACACTGCCGAGTCTCAGTCAATCAGACTGCCTGTGCGGTAGAGAAGCTGTTTATGAAACATTGCCTCTGTCTCAAATGGGAATTTCCAGATGGTCAGAAACCCATGATTAATATAATTGGCAGATCAGGGTACAGTCCTGGGAGCTTATCAGTCTAAATATTTGAGTGACAAATAAAGATATGCATTGTGACAAAAGTAAATTTTCTTGGTGTTTTATTTATTTATTTATTTCATAATTTAGCTCTTCCACAGAAAGATGGCAGATCAGCCTGAGCAACAGTAAACTCAGGACATTGTTTTATCTCAGTGGAGAAATTGTAGCAAGTCCAGTGCAGGCCTCAGAATGGGAAAATACATTGAGAGGTTGTGTTAGTGGGAGCTGTTGAGGCATCTCAGACTTTGAAAGTGGCTCCTCTAGGAGGTCTGAAAGTCTTTGCACAGCCAGGAAAGCTTGGTCTCATCTTAAGCCACAATGGCAAATTTCTAATTTCCGTTTGGTGGGTGAGCTGTCTAATTGCTACTTAGTTTCGCCAGTCAAGTAATTCGGCCCAATGTCTTAAAAGAAGCCACTAGTAGTTAGGCCTCCATGCCAAGGGCTCGGCTGAACAATACTGACATCTCATCACGGCCCTGCAGCTCCAGGAGAGGAGTGCGAATCAGGTCTCTCTCCTCTTGAATGGGCAAGCAATCTTCAGAAAATTAAGTCTGAAAACCCGGGGAAGAGCCACACGATTCATCACGACAGACTCTGTCAGGCAGAGGGCTATTAGAGGAGCTAGCGCTGCATGGTTGCCGTGTTGTCATCAAGGCAGCAGCTGCATCGGCAAACTGATGCGCCTACCAGGCCAGGACGGGACTGATCGTGCTGACACAAAGTTGTGTGCCATCATACAGCCACCATCACTGTCTCATCTGTCAAATTGGCTACTGGAAGCTAAAGAAGATTGCAAGAGATATGTTAAAGAAACAGGGGATACATCAAATGAAGTTTAGAATTAAATTCACTGTCATTTTTAACATGATAGGTTTTTGCACAGGCTGCTAATATAGCAGATTCAGCCACACTTATTCAGTACAGATATAAACATTAAGCAATTTGTTAATGATACCCCTGCCTAAAATACAGCAAAAGTACACATTTTCGAAGCCTTTCCTAAGTTCTTAATGTATTTACATTGTCCTGTAGATTTTGTTATCCAACTAATAAGAACCCATGACTCTAACAATGAAACTAATTTTTTTGTGCTACTGAAAACTTATAAGCACTCAATGGTGCATGTTTTATGAGATCTGGCTGGGTGATACAGTTCTGCACCCTATTCTTAAAACAGCTAAAAATCAGCTTCCTTTTATAATTAGACCAAAAATTAAACATGAAATTAAACATTTGCAAAATTGTACAATTTAGAAATAATTTTCTGATACACCTTGCGTGGTTAAACAATTATGCTAACTGAAATGCCTTGAAAAACATTTTATTATTACAGTGCATATTATTTTTTTCTTAACTGAACAATAAAAATTGAGATTCACCTTTTTCACTAATGTTACACACTATCCATGCAATTCACTAGAATAGTAATAGAATCCTTACAAACAAAAAAATAAAATAAAAAATAAAAAATTATATTTTAAAACATAAGATAATCATTATTTGCATATATTATATCTATTTATATCTTATAATAAAAACTAATATACTTTTTTGTAATTGAATATTTATTTCTGACAGTAATATTAGTCCAAGAAATGTTTCTTTATCTTTCAGAAATTATAGGGTAATCCCAGTGTGGAGTAACATTTAACTGAGGACAATGAAAACAGATACTACATTTTTCCAACAACAGTCCTTTAGAGTGGCATGTCCCATTCAAGGCTGTGCTAGCACGATTCCTGGAACATGACTGTGGACTAACTACTGGATAAACTGGACTGTCCTCCGCTTAGCTAAATGAGATTCCTTGCAGAAGACCAACAAATGAACCTCAGCTCTTTTTTTTAAATAGCATATTAGTCTAAATGACCCTCTTTACCTGTAAGGGAGCGTAGCCATCAGAAGGCACTGTGGCGTGGAGTAAGGGCAGGATAAGAGCTGCTTAACAATAGAGGAGCCTTGGCTTAGCTCAGTGGGTTAAAGAGGCCCTGCAAGGAGGAACCTATTGATTTTAATTACACCGAACAGCCCTTGGGGACACAAGGACTTTGGCTGTTTATTTAGCCATTGCCTCTTGCTGTGATTGTACAGCCCAAGATAAAATCAACCTCCTAATTATTACCATAATAAGCTAGAGAAAGGCTGCAGGCCTTGTCCTTTCCATTTAAAGACAAACTACTATGAAGAACAGAAGGATAGAGCCATCAAAACAGACTTGAAGAATTCATTTATACCTACTTTTTAATGTATAAAGAAAGTAAAAGAATTTGTTTAGTCCAATACTTTTGTGTAAATAAATTTTTGCCCCAGTGCACATGATTTTGACACTTCAGACCTAAAGACCTTAATAATAGGGTCAATTGTATAAGTGAGCACAAGTTGGGAAGTCGGGACTTCATGTCATTGATGCCTCTTGCAGAGTATATCAAGATTTCCGTTCCCCATGACTGGACAAGGTTTATTCCATGGAAGGTCAATTAGATCAAGATCTGATAATACGACTGACCAAAGTTAGATGGTAGCAAAGATTGCACTTCAAAGAATGCTGAGCACATAATTACCTGCATTTGAGCCATCATGCCCTACTGCCAACATTTACAGCAGCTGAAATTATTTAAATGATGGTCATCACATACAATACACTGTATTGTGTACAATATGACATACAAAAGAATATTGGAACTCATCAAAATTAATGTAGGTGCAACTGCTAAAACAGCAGGCAGACAAAACAAACTGCACTTATTGATGTGGTAACTGCTAGATAACAGCTTTAGTAGTTAATCAAGAATTTTTTCTTTTTCTTTTAGATTTCCTTTCCAGAAGACAAGGTCTACCAAAGCACACAACAGAATTCCAGAGGCTCTATGGTCTATGTTCTTTTGCTTCTGAGGGAATCCCAGTGCACAACATTTCAGGATCGCAGCCCATAACCTTTAAATTCGACAGTGGCGAAAGCAATCCCCTGTCAGGCAAGAAGCCCTGTCCTTCAGTCTGAGTCAGCCACCATGCCTAACAGAGTGAAATTGACCTGTATTAAGGCCCCCTCACTCTGGCTAAATTATTTGATCATAGGCCCTGACAGTTGTTTGGGTCAGTAATTGCTTGTTTATTGGAGAGAGGGGAGCTGGTCAATGGTGGGCTGGGGACAGGCATGGAGGGCTAGCAGACAGGTCCCGGACCAGCGCTGGCCGCAGAAGATAAGCCATTCAGTTGGGCTGCAGGGGCTCTATCTCACAGCAGGAAACCTGGTAATCTGCCTCTTTTTGCCATAGGCATCCTAACACACACTCACATATGTCCGCACACAGCCCCAAAAAGGGCATTCTGAGCATATTACTGTCCTTACAGCTGACATGTACCTTGTACAATTTGATTATTTTTCCACTTGTACAATTACTCTCAAATGTCAATTTCATGGCCGTCAGTTGGAGAGATTACAATTACAGTGTACTGGTCAGACAGGATATCATCCATGTTTTTCTTGTATTGGGATAAGAATCCTTGAGCATTTCAGGCCTCCTTGGACGAATGTAACTGAGGGAAACTAAACAGTGATTCTAACCCTTGAATGTTAAATTTATCAAAACAAACTTACTCAACAACAAAAAAAGAGCTTTAATAACAAAAACTCTAATTATTATCTAATATCCACATTTGTAAACAGTAAGTAATGTAAAGTAAAGCAAAAATAATGCTTAAAGTTTCAATATTTAGCTGTTGATTTTTAAAAGTATTACCAACTGATCAGATTCAGTTCAGCACACTAGCTTTGAACAATGGTGCAATGCAGCTGAACGTCAGCTCAGTAAGCCCTCTGAAGTGACACATACACTGTCCATGTGATCCACAAAGCATGAAGCAGGAAACCCTGTGTGCTCTAGCTGGCTGAGCTTAGTGTATCTTGGGACATCCACCACATGGAACACTCACAGGAATTTAGCCTCTGTCTCTGTCCTCTAGACCTCACAGAAACTGATATAATACATGGCTTAGCCATGCAACCCCCACCATCATCCACAATACTGTCAACCTGCAGCTGGAAGCACAAGCTTTACCCCATGTACCTTCTCAACCCAGAGTATGTACCCACGCCATCTTTCACAAACAATGGCTTATATGCAACACATGCAGATAGCGTTGGCTTTCTGGTCCCTGACATCAATAACTGCAGGTTATCGGGTTTTGTGGTCTTGACGCCCTTACTGGGGTCCCTGTAAACAGCCTCCTTCTGTCCATGTGTTCCTGGTTAACATGAACCCTCTCTATCCCTCCTCCATTCTACTGCACTTATAGTAGCACCATGGGCAATTTATCTAAATCTCCTCTCTCCTTACACAGTTTTATCAAATCTGGCGGTCAGGTGGCTGGTGCTTGGCGTTGGTTTCAATCCTAAACGCAGCAGCGCAGATTTTAATTTTGGAAAGATTAATGCGCTTCCCCGTCCTAATGCTGCAGCTCTCAGTTATCTCCCTCGATGTCTATCAGCTAATTCCTACAGTCGGTTGTAAACGACCCACATTTGTCTGCACTCGGGGGCCAAAAACACAACCCAAAACAAGACGCGTCAAGAGCAGCAGAGAAAAAGGAATTGAGCTATTTTCACAAATTTCCTCTAAATTAGAAAGTGTCTGCCCCACTTGCACCATGCACTTAAAAAGCTGAGAAGGAACCTTTTTCATTACTGGGAACACATCCCAAAGGGACTTGTGCAAAACCCTGAAATGCCACTGCAGGAAAACACGAGTGGAAAAAGCTTCCTAAAAGAGCACAATATCTTTTGTTCTTAGCATGGAAAGCAAAGTAGCAAAAACAGTTTTAATTACATTTCGCATGTTTATACATGAATGCCAGCCTAACAACTTAACCTGACCTTGGACATCATTGGTAGTAGAACATAAAAAGTCAAATCAAGTAAAAAAATTTAACAGTTCATTTGATTTTAACAAAAACAACATAATGGTCCTAAACTGGTTTTGGTAAACTTAATATAACTGAAAAATGGGATTGGATAGCTTTTAGACCCAGCAGTGTTTGTAGCATTCTATAGAATGTTACTTTTTGTATACCTGTAAATTGCTCTGTAAGAAAAGGTTCTTTTGATAGAAGAGGGGGATGATTTTCTGTTGATGAAAATGATTTATGTAGAGAAAAGTGTAAATAGCTCAGTTAACCTTTGAATTGTTTGATGGGTCCAAAAGCCTGGAGACACTTATGTAGCTAGCTTCTTTAGTGAGTTGTAGTCTGCCCTATTGATGCTGCAGAGTGCACAAAAAATGCACAAGGCATAATATAGATCAAAGGGCCTTGAGGTGTTTGTAAAGGCATAAATAACAAAGACTCTAGTTTAAATTGTTTTAAAGTTAAAGGTTAAGTTGAGGTCTAGTGTATGAGATAATTTAGTCATCCATTGGAAAATGATCAAGATGATGTTAAACCAACAGCTAACTTGCAAGGCTGAAGAAATACCAGCAATTATAAAAATACCTAGACCATGAAGAAAAATAGTTTTTTTTTTCATGCACAAAACTGGTTTAGATTTTTGCTTCAAATGACCAAATCTTCAAAACTGAATCCAAAATTCTAAGTCTGAAGTGTTTGACTGATTGACTTGACGTTTCACATTTCCTGAATATAGAACTTTTGAAAAAGAACCTTATACCCACTCCCTAACTGAAATGTATCCCTAGCACAAGGTTGGTTGGATCATACAGGTACACCATATGCAATCAATTTTAATTACTATACACTGTTAGTTGCACAGTCAAGAGTAAAATTAAAATGGCAATCACAATAAGAAAATTGCAGAGCCAATTACAACACATTAGCCAGAGTAAGAGCATGGAGAAAATGTTTCATTTGCTCTTTTATTAATTTGCAAAGGACACAGAATGATAAGCAAGCTACACCTTCATATGATATGCTGCAATAATTATCTTAATAGGATTCTTCTCCCTCATTCAGTTTCTCCCTGTTCATGTAACAACACGATTGCAACCTGGATGTAGCATGAATAAATGACGCATGCTATTTCGTAGGTGACCAGGCAGCTCTCCTCTCAGTGCTGTTTCTTCTTGTAGAAAGCTGAAGCCCTTTGCAGCGTGGATTAGAGGTTAATAATATGATCCCGTATATATAAGTGCTGGCACGCACCCCTGCTCCTTTTCTTTGTTTCTAAAAACTGCTTTATGTTCCTTCTGCCCGGCTGCGCGTATTGTGCTGACTACAGAATGTACACTAGAGAATAAGCAAGTACCCCTGATTGTTCTCTATTATCATAAGGACTTTGCATTTTTGCACTTGGAAATGAATTTGTAGTGGTGAGGGAGTGTTTTGTGATGGGGCTTGGCTACCGGATAGGGGGCGGGGAGGGGGGTCATGGGCTCCCTTTTATCTGCTACATAATAAAATTACCACCTTCACCCACTGGTCTCTGCATTGTAAGATATGTTTAATTCACTAAACATGAAGAATTAATTACATATCTGCATTTAAAAGGATTTCTTGGCTGAGAGCAGAATTTAAAGGCCCACGCCTTGCATGTCACATTGATATAACCAACAAAAGAAGCCCCATGTAATAGCTTTTCTTTTTTTCCGAAGGACAAAACTTTAATCTCGCTGCAATTTTACTCCAAAATTGCAATAAAAGAGCATGCTTGGCTGGTTTCTTTTAGTTCAGCTTCTGAGCTGGAAAGGGTGACACAAGAGAAATCCCCAGTAGTGATGTGGTCAGTGGTCAGTAGAGGACTCTCTGTCTTGTCTGAGCCCTATGATGACCTCCATCCCTTGGTCCAATCTACCCAACTACAGTTAGGCCCCCCTAGAGACGTACAGCAGTGCAATGCATATTATATCCACATGACAAAAATAAAATAACCCACAGACAGCTATGCCCTGCTTATAATGTTCTTTTTGCTTTAAGTATCTGAAGCAATGAACACTAGGAAAGACTTTGAGAAGCTGAACCATTTCACAGAATAATTCTGCAGAGCTATGAGATTTATGGAAGTCATTTTCTAAAATCAGCATCAGCATCAGTTGACTCTTTCTAAAGTATTTGTAAGGAATGCAACAGACAGTGCCATTCTGCTGTGAAAAAAGGCTTGATTTGTGTTCAGAAAACCACTTCTTATTTTCAAACAATAGGTGTTACATTAATGGCATTACTTTCAGCCTTTTCGCAACCAATTTCCAGCCCATTGCATGAGCATACAAAGCTACAATATTTTTACTCTCCATTGAAAACATTCTGCCAAACATGAAGAAAACTTTAGATTCCAGAGTTAAATTGCTCTTGCCACTACCTGGTATTATATAACTTTGTCCATAGACAAAAATAATAACAAGTTGTTTAAGTATTACAGATGGTAGGAGATTTGGCAAAGTGCTGGTTTAAAGAAAGCCATTCATGGCTCTAACAAAGCTCAGGGTAATAGACTGAGCCTGCCATTATCCATTCAGCGTGAGTAATAAATTACTCGGCCAAAGCATGCTATATACCACCAAACCAAGATAACAGCTGAGAGGGGGGAAATGAAATTCAGCTTTTGTTGAAACATTATGATTTATGTATTTGTAATATACCTTGTGCTGTTTGTGTGTGAATGGGTCTTTTCTGTATGTGCATTTGTGTGTGTGTGTGTATGTGTGTGTGCGCGTGTGTGTGCATGGCCTGAATGGTAAAATGCATTCGCAGGAACTTAGTGATTATACATAGCAATGTTAGCTAACCCACATTCAGCCAAACAGTCAATGAAATAAAGTGCCTTTAATAGATAATGCTTCAACATACAATGGAGAATAGTTTAACCAAGGCAGATCATTTTGGGGTGCAAATTTAAATCCAGTTTGAAACTATACAGCATTAAGTCAGCAATATGTTTTTGACATTTTTTGTGGACATAGCTATAATTTTGTCTATTTCATGCAAAATGAAAAGCCTATTATAAATGATAAGGTTGTAAAGATGTATTATAAAGGTTATAACACTATTTCATATTAAAAATGTTCAGCTCTGTTTGTGTCAGGCTCAATATAACATAATATATCGAGAATAATAGAGCCATACTGATTATACTGTTCAATGTCTACATCTGACAGTGGTGCGAATGTGAAAAACTAATCATGAAGGAAAATCTATACGGGGAAATAGAGGTTTCAATGTTCAATAAAGAGGCCCAAGTGCAAGCTTTTTAGGAAGATAATAAATTCCCATTAGAACAGCGAACTTTCACAACAAACAAATTTTAGGGTCTTCATATCACATTAAGATTGAGCCCTGCTGAATCTCACTTGGGCGTCAAGCCCTTGCTTCCAGGGGACACAAGCTAATGGCTGGAAGTTAGAGTAGCTGCAGTCAATTGA
Source organism: Hepsetus odoe (assembly GCA_017165825.1). Taxonomy (NCBI): domain Eukaryota; kingdom Metazoa; phylum Chordata; class Actinopteri; order Characiformes; family Hepsetidae; genus Hepsetus; species Hepsetus odoe. Next base: position 8,164,701 of record CM029376.1, read on the forward strand.
CCTGAGGGCAAATCACTTGACCCTGGCTCCCTCAGGCTTGCTCTCATATGAGCCCTTTGAAATAGTGACATGCACATGCAATACACTTATAAACCCATGGCAACATAATCATTTCAGTCCCTGAGAAAATGCACAAATATAAAAATGAAAATAAGTAAAAATAATATCAACTCCAAATAAATTAAAAAGATACCATTAAAATAATAATATATTGTGGATAATTATGTATATGTATGTAGGTATGCATGTATGTATGCATGTATGCATATATGCATATACACATATATATATATATATATATATATATATATATATATACAGTATATACAGTATATACAGACATATACAGTGAGAAGGATGACAAATCAGGCCAAAATTTCGGGAATTTGGAAATTATACCAGAAAAAGCCTTTTCTATTGGTTAACCACAAACATAAGTGCAACTTTGACTGGAATTGCGTTCTGTAGTCTGATCAAAACATTGTCTTTAGTTTTTTTTCTTTTTAGATTTTTAGATTTTTGGGTAGAAATAAGGAGAGAATACACAATGAAAGTAACCTTATCCTATCTATACAACAGAGGGAAGATTCTGTTATTGTGTGGGGCTGTTTTTCTTCAAAAAGGCCCTGAGAACCTTTCTAAAGTACACAGTATGACAGACTCCACAAAATACCAGAATATTTCAAATCACAATCTGGCCGCCCTGTCAGGAAACCTAAGCTGGGTCATTACTGTAACTTTCAGAGAGACATTGATCTTTTTATGTCTTTGTATGTTTGCATTCAAACAGAATGGTTAACTGGCCACAGAATTAAGCTTGAATTCGGAAGCAGGTGAACGGTCAGTTCTTGAAGTTGATGTATTTGAAAGAGAAAAAAAAGGGCGATTGATCTGAGTGATTTTGACAAGGGCCTAGCTTTGATAGCTAGACAACTTGGTGTGTAGCTTACCCTGGTTATACATGGCACCAAGATGCACTATGAGTTGAAAGCAAGCTGGTAAGCTGGCCAATGTTCTGCTGTGAACCCTGAGTTCTTGCACCAATGCTGATGTTACTTTGACATGTAGTATCTACCTGAACATTACTGCAGACCAAGTACACCTCTTCATGGCAAGGGCACTGTGCTATGGTCTCTTTCAGCAGGATAATGTGGAATGGACACAGTAAAAATGTAGTAATTCTTAAATTTACTTTGGCGTTTCATTTCATTGCAGTCAGTAAGAACCTATGATATTTCATGTTTTGTCAGACTGACTTCCTTTCGTCTTGCAAGACATTCTAAAATGAACATTTTTAGGGTGGCGGTGGTCCAGTGGTAGGATACTTGCCTATGGACCTATGGCTCAAGAGGTCCCAGGTTTGAATCCCACCTCTGGCACTACCACCACTGGGTCCCTGAGCAAGACCCTTAACCCTGAGTTGCTCCAGGGGGACTGTCCCTGTAATTAGGACATGTAAGTCGCTCTGGATAAGAGCGTCTGCTAAATGCCGTAAATGTAAATGTAAAATTATGGCAGTAAAGCACAATTCCTTCACAGCACACATAAAAGACATTTTGGCACTGAGGATACCAAGCAATAAAGGGTTATTTTTTCTCATCCTTATTGCTATCATGTCTAACTGTGCAACAGTTAAGGGTGGCTGTCGCATTTTGCAAGGCCAGTCCATTAAATGTACCTTCTTTTTTCCCAACTGTGTCTTAGTAATTTGTGCAGAATTTGTTTTGCATTGTCTTGTTGAAAAATGCATGGAAGTCCCCAGAAAAGATCTTGTCCTGAAGTCTCTTTATGGCCCACTAAAATCTGACTTTTCTGCCTTAATGCTGCCTTCACAGAAGTGTAAATGACCTTGGCCAAGAGCACTAATACAAACCCACACCATGAAAGAGCTTGGCTTTTGGACTTGTTGTTGATAGCTGAATCTGGATGGTCCTTTTTTTGTCTTTGATCCGAGGCACACATCTCATCCAGTTCTTCTAAAAGCCAAATCAAGTTTTGTCATTTCAACCATATTTACAGTACACAGTGAAATGAATCAATGATCCTTCAGGACCATGATGCAACACAGAAGAAAAACTATAAAAGTGTCAATGGTAATGCACAGTGCAAAAAACAACACTATAATTAGGCAGAACATTGCAACTGTTCCTCAAAAACTCTTTTTCTTCCACATCATGATAACAATCACATGTTGATATTAATTGTTTGATGTCACATCATTAATGATTTTTTAAAATCTCATTATTAGCTCCACATTGCACCCGTCCCAACATTTTTGGAATGTGTTGCAGGACTGAAATGCAAAAATGGATGTTTTTTTAAAATTTAATATCCAGGGTTTTTAAATATATTTCCATATAATTTCATAAATTACACACACATTTAAAGGGAAATAAAGCAATGCTTCAATCATTTGTTGAAAAAAGAAAACCACATGTTAAAAATTCTGTTCATGACACCAAGAATACCATTTGGAATGCCTTTTGTATACAGACATAGAGCGAGCACTCCCATATCTCTTGCAGAGGCCTGCTCATGCTACATCTGAGCCACTGCGCTTTTTCTTGATCTATCTACTGTCCAGGTCACAGGATGCCACAGCTGCTGAAATTAATACCATGTACCATGTTTCATATTGAGGCGATCAAAGGCGATATCAGAATGTATTACACTGTGTTTTTAATATATCGTTGCAGGAGTCAGGCGTTAGAGCGAGATTAATGTGGCTCCGCTTGTCATCTTGGTGCCGCCAGGGTCAAACTCAGCAGGGCCATGCTTTCAAATGTGTGTGCTGATCCCTACAGCTCCCCTATGCACTGCTTTCCTGGGAGGAAGAGAGAGCTGGACATGTTTTAACAGTGGGAGCATAGGAGGGAGCATAGCTGGTGTAAATGGGACCTCAGTGGAGCGTGTGACAAAACTTCTTTCTGCAGAATTAAAGGGAAATGTTATCTTGCCACCAACACCAAAAGCTATTCTTGATATGAGGTGTGACAAAGGCAGTGTCTTTAAGCTGTTTACTGCTTAGAACATTACAGTACTTCTTCTGGTGCCCTCTGGTGGGAAATATCATTCTTCCCTCTGAGGCACACTATTATGTGGAAAAAAAGAGTTTTTGGAATGCATTGATGAAAAAGTTATATAATATATCTAAATAATATATAATTTACATTTATATTTAACGAAATACTATATTTATTGTGCTAGCAAATATTGATATTTATTTGATATTATTTAATTTTTAATTGTATTTTTTATGACTTTATTTATCACGTGATCAAATTTAAACTCTCATTCATCATCATAACTGCTTTGTCTTAATTAGGGTCACAGCAGGTGCTGGAGCCTACTCCATCTCTCCAGGGCGAAAGGCTAGGAAACACCTAGGACAGGTCACCACTCCATTGCAGGGCAGACACATAGACAAACACACTCACACACACACTGACACCTACGGGCAATTTAGCATCCAATCCACCTGACATGCATGTCATTGGATGGTGGGAGGAAACCGAGTCCCCCCCCACTGGGAGTCAAACCCGGGACCTTCTCGCTGTGAGGTGACAGTTATTCCCACTGCTGTAAAATATAATGAAAAGATTCACAATAGCATTGTGTAGTGGAAGAAAATAAAATCATATTGTTGCCTGTATGGCAACTCCTAGATATTAGAAGTTCTCTAGGATTGTTTGCTATTGGCTGATACATTCAAGCATAAAAGATTACAGCTGGTCAACTTTGCACAAGTAAAAGGAAACAAAAAGGTCCAAAGGAGCTGTACAAAGGAACAGTTATTTCAATTCAAACTCAAATACAAACTCAGCTTCCATCACATTTCATTTTGCTCACCATAAAAATTGACAGCACTGAGTATTACCTGGTGCAGGACCTTAAGCTTTGAAATTGAACCAATTTTGAAAGAACTAATAAAAAAAATATACAGGCACACCAACTGTTACTGCAGAACACTAGCACAAAAATATACCTTGCAGTTAAAGTCATAGTAGCCCAGCAATGTACAGCTTTCATTATCACAGGAAGGACTTCCAGAGTTTGGCAGAATGTGCTGAAGGCAGCTAATAAAAGCTCTGCTGTAATTGGTAATAACTGATAACAAAAATCTTGTTGCATATAATAGGCCTGATGCCAGTCCTCTTCATGCCTGGCAAGCTTTTGAAGTTGCTGGTGTGCCATAGCCATTACAATGCTAATCAGAGCTAATCATGCAATAATTATAACTGCTGGGAACAGAGGGAATTCCTACCAATTAGCCAGACATGCTGGGAGGCCCTGGCTGACACAAGAGGAGCTATGCTGGAGACACAGACAGTCATTAGCTCACTGTCACATCAGCACAGCCTCCAGAAGGCAGGCTGATCAGCATTTTGCTTTGTAGGATAATGGGTGATGACAATAAAGCAAAATTCACTATGAAAACAGGGTTTTGTTTTTCGGAGAGTTGCAACAGGGATGTCGCATAAAACCACTTTTTACGCAGAAATTATGATTTGAGTCAGGCTGAATGTTTTCTTAAGACATTTAGATAAAAGAATATCTTCTCTTAAACGGCAATCATAAAATGTGTGGTAACATTAATCATGACAACATTCCCGCATAACCTTGTTTGCTTAAAACAGTTGTGCTCATCAAAACCATTGAAACTGGTTACTTCCAGCAGCATGGACATAAGTGGCCATTTGAAAAGCATCCAGGTTGTGTACAAGACTAATGCAGGAGAAAAGCATCCTCAAAACAAAATCTTCCTCTGCACCCATTCACTGGTCTATCACTATTCAGCAACCACACAATCCAGCAAACACACACACACATGCACACATACACATACATACACACACACACACAGCCTGCCTCTAGCATGTGCAATCCCTCACACAGCAGTAGGCCTGCGATAGCTCTTTCGTGAATCAGTGATCCTCTGTGTTCCAGTGGCCCAGGACTGCTGGTCCCGCTGCCAGTAGATACAGGCTATTTAAATGCTCCATTGGAGAGAGATTAAAGTTTATGCAAGGTCACTGGGGATGTGATAATTATAATCACAGGTTTTTGGCTCGGCAATGACAGCCATTTGTTATTTTCAGTTGAGTAATTCCCGCAGCCCGAGGATGTTGACAAGCGTGCACTGATTTAGTGGCCTGTGGACCCCCCTCCTCCCTCGACAGTTCCCCCCACTACCAGCCCGCCAGCCAGCCAGCCAGCCAAATTGAGCCAGACCAAGCCAGAGACTGACACTCCCTGTGGGACAAACGCATCGTTCAGTTACAAAGAAATAAGGGGGTCGCAGGAATCCCCCTCATGGAACATTACAGACTAGAAACCTGAATCTATCAGTGCTAAATCTGAAACTTGCTCAGAACCTGGGATAGAATGAAAATGTCATTAAAAAATGGACAGTTCTACTGGTGCTTTCATCATTTTCATCATTTTAACAGGTAGCCAGTAGCGGATTATTGTGCATACAAGAAAAGAAAAAAATAGTATTTAAATAGGTCATTTAAGGTTTGTCCAAACAGTAGCAAACAAAAACAGTGGATTACAAAAGTATGAGACACTGTATTTATTTTTATTCTCTTCTGATTTACTTTTTTCCTTTTAATATAACATAAAATGTTTGTTACAAATCTGGGTTATAGTTTTTGTAGCGTCAACCTGCATTTAAGCTGAACTTGAAACAAACAAAAAAAAATAAATATGAATGCAGTCCCTTTCAAAAGTATTAGAACAGCAAGGACAAGTCATTTGTTTTTGTTTTGCACTAAACAAAGCATTTGGGTTTGAAATCAAGAAATGAATATGAGATGAAAGATTTTTAGATTTTTAGCTTTTATTTATTGGAAATTACTTCTAAACATGTCATAGTACACGGAACCTGTCACGTCTTCTAACTGACCATCCAGAACAAATGTATTGGTGCGGAAAAGTTTAAAGTAAATAAAAATGAATGACACTGTATCCATTGCTTGCCATAATTGCTGGTTTCGTCTTCTTTGGATATGTTTTTTCAGTCTTTTACAACAGCATCTTTCAGTTGCTTTTTGTTCTGAGAGGTTCTGTCTCCTGATGGGTTTGCTGCATGGTTAAAGCTTTTCCTGATTCGTTTGGATGCACTTATCTGTAAAGTGACAGGCAGAATGTTTCTGCGAATTCCTCAGAATTCACTCTGCTGCTACCATTGTGAATGACATCATGAGTAAAAAAAATTGGGCCTATTCAAGAAGAAGCCATGCAGCCTAATCCATGATAATACCTCCAACATCAAGAACATTTCCTTTCTTTCTCCACATCTTGGGAATTCCATCATTTTAGTAGAAATTAATTTTTGTCTCTTCAGTTCATGTAACTTTTTTACATAAACTTTGTGGCTTATCGCTATTTTATTCATTTATTTGCAAATTCCAAATAGGATTGTCAAAATGTACTACTAATGAGTAGTTTGCATATGATGGTATGGCCTCTTATGGTCTTCTTCCAGCAGTGGATTGGGATACTGGAACACTTGGCCTGGGGAGATTTTTCATGATGTCATTGAATGTACTTTTGTCTTTTTTTTCCTTTACTGCTCTCAAAATTTGTTCTTGTTTTGTTTGATTGACCACATATTGTTGCAAGATTTTATCTCACGGTTGATTATGTTCAGGGTGGAAGATTTCTTCCTTTCACCATCAAAAGCACCTTTGTCTCTACATCAAACTAAAATTTTCCTCCAAGATATCCGCGAATAAACTCCTTTTATTCGGCAGCGGCCACTTCCGTCAATACCTTGCCTCTGGCATTCGGACACCATGTTTCCAAGGTTAGAATCTGCAGCTCTGCCTAATTTGTAGTGCAACTGTAGCATACTTCCCTATCAACACACAAAGGACAAGCAAATTGCTATCAAGCAGCAGAACTGGGGGAGAGGAAAGAAAAAAAAAACATTCATTAGGCATTCCCCTCAAAAAGCCTTAATCCCAATTGGATTTGTGAAGAATTTGAAGGCAATGCAATTGTGCAATTTGCACACAAAGTGGCCTGAATTGATCTAAAATAAACCCTCAACTTTAAATGTGCAAAAAAGACTAGCAGATAATTACATCATTTAGGAAATTGATTGCAGGAGAGTCAATGCAAGAGCTTTCGGAAACTGAAGATAAATGGCAACAGTGCCTGTTTTAAAGGAGCCATTGACGATGACCAAAGAGAGATTAAATATTTCAAACAGCACTAAAAAAAAAGGTGAGGACAAAAATCAAAGCGCTTCGGGGGGGACAATGGAAGACAGAATTAGGGCCAACAAAAGATTTCATTAAGCCAAACAAGGCTTAACTACAAAATCAATATGTCATAATTAAAGCTAGAGCCATGCCTTTAGAGCAGAGAAAGAGGTGAGGTAAAAAGGGACTTATTTGGCCTAAATGATGGTCAGGGTTATTAAGATTAGACGATAAATGCGTTTCTTGCACAAAAGAAACTACTCAATACACTATTTTTTTCTCCTTTGGAGATGGACCCTCCTTTCAGGACCAGTATCTGAAATTAATAGCCATAGATATTTCAGCAAGAGTGAAAAAACTGAGCAGAGCATAAACACAAAATCTTAGCTATTACAGATAATTATAGCGTACTGCATTCACAGTACTGTCTTATTATGGCTAACAATATTTAAACTTATATTTAAACTAGTTGCAGTGTACTATTACCTTTAACCATGCTTGTGAAGATGTGTTTTAATCTGCTGAATATTTATATCAGAGAACACTATATGCACCCTAACTTGAAGACCGAGTTTATGAGGCACTGATTTGAAAAAAATCGGGTTAACCTTATTGAATTGGTGTCTATATAACTGCAGACTACAGTGTAGTTCAGAAATAGTGAACAATGCAATCTTTTCTTCTTTTTTACCCTTTCAAAGGAACCGTCTCATTCTGTCACTCCAAAGTTATTAACCAAAATCATGGATGAGCAGATTGGTATTTCACAAGTGAAGCACTGATCAGTCTCTGTGATGGCTGCTTTTTAGGGCTCATCTGGGTGGAAAGAGGTCATAATTTGAGTGAATTCATTTGAGCCGAGCTCTGCCTCTGATGCAGAAAGAGAGTGGATTTAATGCATTACACTTGAGTGGGAGTACAGAATACCTGCACGCGCAGCTGACAAATGAACATTTGTTCTGCCTCATCTGAATTTTATGAATACAGCGATATAATCAATCTGAAAAGCACTGTTAGCCTCTGCCATGTTCTCACCTTCTGAGGGCACTCACACTAACTCTTGCTCATCTCCTCAGCCGATTATCCTAACTAGAGTCTGGGGGTGTGTTGCTGGAGCCTATCCCAGCACTCATAGCGCAAAAGGCAAAAAAAACCCAAAACAACCCTGGGACAGACTGGCAGTCCATTGCTGAGCAGACACGCAGCCATAAATTTTATTTTCCTAAAGTCCGTGTCTTTTGAATATGGATGAAAACCATGGATCTGGACGAATTCTACACACCCACACTCAGAAAAGGCCCAGCACAGGAATCAAACTCAGGACCTGAGGGATGAAGCCGTTCATTAATCTGTAAGAAATTCTCCTAAAGAAATATGTGTCTTAACATTTTACAACATCCAAAATCTACTGACTATTGTACAAACATGGATGTTAAGAACAGGAACAAACACTCAGCAATGACAAGGCTGTCTTGCAGGTCACACCGAGGTCGCATTCACACCCCAAGGCCATGGGGAATAGTCAATACACACATTGTGTCTGACATACAATCAGTGTTTTATCTGGTTCTGTTTCAATTAATTAGCTGTTCACAATAAATAGAGCCACAAAAAAAATTTAAATAACTGTGACCTGAAGAGTCACTGAGTGTTTGAGGAGCAGGAAACCACCAGTCCAATAAACTTTGTAAATGGATTCAATTGTAAACACATTTGAATGGTCAGTTAAGAATAATTATACATTCTTAACATATGATATTATGATCTGAAAGGTTTGCTGGGAAACATAACATTAAAATAATTTGATAGATTATCAAAGGATATAGGTTATGTCTAAAAGTATATTTGAAGAGACAAAAATGATTCGATTGTTAGATCGTTATTAGATTAGTAATACAACATATAATACCACACAGAGAGTTAATTTTGAATAGTTGACCACACCTGCTGGTTCTATCTAATAATAAAAAAACACCTTAGAAATCAATTATGAAATTACATATGTACGCAACATAAAGCATTGTGTTCATCTGGAGTAGGTCATGACAGTCACCCTGCAGAAAAGCGGCTTTCATTAGCAGCCCGGCCAGAGGCTCTGGGCGAGGCGGCCAAGAGGATGAGCGGAGGGGTATATCTCTACCAGAAATAACAAACGAGCCCACTCTGCTGATAAGAGGAGCTGGTCGCCGGCTGCGTGATGATAGCGGGCCCCTGGTGCATCTATCTAATTTTCAAGGGTCAGTCTTCCCCAGCATCCACACTCTGCTGAAATGCAAAAATTAATACCACCCCCAGCTCAGAATCATTACCGGAATTTAACCCCCCACCATCACACACACACACACATGCACACAGACACACTCCATTCTGGGTTTCTGCCATTTATTTAATGTATCACTGAGGTGAAAATGATTCATTTATTATTTACCAAATCTACCGAATGTTATTACTTTGTGCTTAAATCACAATGTAACAAATTTTATCACAGTCTTGTCTGCTGCTTGGTGGTTTATATTTCCTATCAGTAACTAATTTAATCATAATGTTTTAATAACTACACTAAGTATATGGCTTATAATTTTAAAAACTATGCCAGTTTCATGTACACACACATGACAGACTTGCAGGGGTGCAAAAATAATTCAGAAATTGTGTGTATCTTTTAGCAATTTTCAGACTTGCTGAACTTGACAAAGTGCAGGGATTCAGAAATGCTGGTCCTTATTATGCATCCCCAGTGGCGAACTAACAGGCTCCAGTGAGTTATGTTAACCCTTGCCTCTTAGAGTCAACACATTTTCTGAGGCATTAATCTATGAAATTAATCTGAGTTTGCATTTGACTCTGATGCTTTTGGCACTAACCTCTTTGCATGTCATGTGTAAGAAAGTTTTTGTTGTCTAACACAGTTCTTCATGCTAACATGACTAGGACATCTGGGCACAAAAAATGCATGCTGTACATCCATGCTGACTCCTTTTTAATACTCCAAAATTTTAATACCTGGTTGATTGTATCAGTTTAGGTTGCCTGAATAAGCAAACCCAGTAAGAGAACTATAAAACAAAAAAATACCAAAAGCTTTTATGCTCAGAGGTAAACACTCAGCTTACAGACCGTTCTGAAAACGAGCTTCTCTTATATGTGAGGACAGGGGGACAAGTGAGAGAGCTAATATCATTATCTCAACACCAAGATGGAGCCTGGATTAGTGGCCAATGTAAATGAGATATGAGAAGGGGCCTGCATTAGCAGCAGCTTTCTTCAGTGGGATGGCTTCAGCAAATAGAGGAAGATAAGGAAATCCCTGTAATTACATGGAGACACATTGGTCAATTCAGCACTATAAGTACCTGAGCTCTCCAGTCTCTGTACAAGTGTGTGTGTGTGTGTGTGTGTGTGTGTGTGTGTGTGTGTGTGTGTGTGTGTGTGTGGGAAGGGGACCAGGAAGTGTTATCCTTGGCAATATTAAGTGATTCTGTGCGATCAATAGAAGTACATTGAGCTGAATGTAAAGATGAGCACCGGACGCAAAGGCCTTTTGTACCCTACTATCGCTCTATCATTTTTTGGTAATATCATTTCTGAATTAAATTTTATGGCTCATTACTTTCCAGTGCAGGCTGTCTGTAATGGAATCTAAAGTAGGCAAGGCGAAGCTTTGTGCTGGGCCACTGCTGTTAAGACGTTATTTATTTCAAATTGTCTGATAGTAAAATGCCGGGTTATCATTTCTGATATTTACATGCAAGGAGTCAATCACCATTTGGTAAAAAAAGACAGAGAGTGAACAATTAAGCTTTAATTGGACATTCTCTTCAATAATAAGCATCAAATGGTTTGATTTTGGCAGCAGAAACCCTAGCAGATGAATAACTATTTGACAACATTGTCATCGTCCTCACTGAGTAAATCGCCTTTTCTGTGTGTCAGATTTATTAAAAATAAATACAGAAATAATAACAGAAATTTTCTATATTTTGGTGGCAAAGCTGAATGGAGAATCTATATGATTTGGGATCAGCTTTTTTTGCACTCTTATGTTTGCAAAAAACATCACATCATAACTTTAAATCAATAATAATATAGTAAGTCATCTTCAAAGTGCCCATATCCTCCAATTAATCTTTTCCCTTGAGGTCCACTTTGTGATGCTGAGATTTATATGGTTTTATGTACAAAAACTTGTTACAAAGCCTTTTTACAACCTTTCTTTATGAATTAAAAAGGCGGCTGTATCAAAAGCAAAGTACAATTTTTTAGACCATCACTATAACCTATGTCTACCATCTATGTAAAGTGCTTTGGGGCAACTCTGTTGTGAAAGGCGCTATACAAGAATAAATTGAATTGAATTGAATTGAAATTGAAAATAAAAACATCGAGCTTAATCTCCAGACATGGACTGTATGGACTGTGTAGTGAACAGAATGTTTTTAAAACTTAATGTTTGCACAGTACATTTTCAAAAAGTGAGGGCGTTTGGGTCTGCCATGATATGGATTCTTAATTAAATCAGGGACGTGAACAATGTAAAAAAAAACAGATTAATTTTTAATTTTAATATTGGTATATATGAAAATCAGTGTCCAGCTTGAATTCTAATTTTACTGCTTGTCAGAATTCTAAAAAGGCTACAAATAGCAAATGAGAGGAATATAATATCACCTGTGCACTATTTGGGGCCCTCTCAACTTTTGCCACCTTTAATGACGATCGTGGCATCAACAGGGCAAAGCTTATAGTAAATCGGCTGTTGCGATATAAAATGGCCTTTGGCCTTCACACTTCTATTGCACAATGATTTTTGGCCATAGAGGGCTCAGGCTGTTGCAACCTCACTTACTGGATCATGCTGGTCAGTCATCCAGAGAGTGCATCGAGTCCTAAAGTTGCACTCTCTCTTCAGAGATAACTTTGTGAACAAGGGAGCTGTGCGAATCCCTTAAGATTCATTTTCTTCCAAGTCTCTCTCATGGATTTAAAATTGAACCCATTCTAGGGGCAAGATAACCTTTTCTAGATCTAGTCCGGCTCAGCAGAGTGGAGTGAATGGTTGTAAAGGGACTCTATTAGGATGACAATTCATGTTTTAGCTTTGCAGCGACGGGTTTCATATTCAGTGTAAGAGAAATCCTTTTCCCAAGCTGGTCTTGCTAGCACAGGTTAAAATAAAATGAAAAACTAGATTCTAGACTTAAAATACATTGTTGAAATAGGTAATAGTTGTGAGAACTGCTTTACAGAGTACTACTATGTCTTATAAAATATGATTACAAAGTATTAATTTCCATCTTATTACTTTGAAACATAGAATGGTTAGTCTTCATAATGCTTTGTGCATAATGTCAGCGATCAGATCGCCTATGCGTATACATTTTGAATTCATTAGTGAAAAAATAAACATAGCCACATTGTGAGGTGCACCATTCCAGCCAGTTTGTTATCTTTGTACATGACCACAATATGCCTTCCACTTTCCTATGGACTCCCAGGTCCTTGGCTGTCACAAGGTCACAGGGAAGGTTTTAATTGCTGTGGGCTGCTATGTGCTTTCATGAGCTGCGCCATGATGAATTGCTCATTGGTTGAAAAGCTAGTCTATATAAACAAGCTTATCTCTTCTCCTCTGTAATGAAAAATGAGTTGTGAGTATCATTGTTAATCACAGTAATTGTTAATGTTAAGAGGGTTGGATTTCCTAGTCTCCTCATTATTGATTTAATTTTTTTTTTTTTTTTTTTTTTTTTGCTGAAGCACACTGCTTCTGTATCTTCTATATAATTTTCTTAATTAGTTATTTTTAGCCTTTTCTCATACCAGCTATCAGGAAAATATATGGAATTACTTGTCAAGTTGCTGTGCCCATAGTGTTGACATATTAAGGCTGTATGGAACGTGGGTTCACCACAGCTATGATATTAGTGTTCTTCTCCAGCAGATTATTGACCGTCAACTCCATTATCTGCAAACAGGCTTGGCCGAGAAGGCTAATTAACTATAACCCTCTAATATCTAAATATCACTTAACTGTGCTTCCTCCAAAGGTATTCATATGTTATTGTGACATGCTTCTCCCAATATAATCCTCATCTTTCCTCTGTACATGTCCAAACCAATGCTGCTTTGCTTCTCTAACTTTGTCTCCAAATGTCCAACCGTAGCAGTCCTCTAATATACTCCGTTCTAAACCTGTCCATCCTCGTTACACCCAATAAAAAACTCAGCATCTCTAACTCTGCCACCTCCAGCTCTGCTGTCTTTTCATCAGCGCGATTGTCTCCAACATGTATAGAATAGTTGATCTCAGTACTGTCCTGACCTTTCCTGGTACCGGTCTGTATAAGATCACTTCTGCCATTTGTTTCCACTCATTCCAACCTGCCTGAACTCTCTTCTTCACCTTTTCGCTACTGCTTTCTTCACCCTGTACTTAATGTCCTTGTGCTCCTGTCTACTTTCAACATCACTCTGGCCATCTCATTCCTTCTTCACTAGCCTCCTTTTCTGTATACCCTCCTGAACTGGGTTCCACCATCAGGTTTCCTTTTTCTCCTTCTTCCTTCCAGATTTCACATCAATTACCTTTCTAACTGTTTCCCTTACCACTTTTGCAGTAGTTGCCCAGCAATCAGGTAACTCTTCACTACCTCCATGTACCTGCGTTAACTCCTGCATGAATTTCACCTTGCAGTCTTCCTTCATCAGATTTCACCATTTGATCCTTGACTCTGCCCTCATTCCTCCTGTTCTTGACCTCCAAGGTCATCCCACAGACCACCATCCTATGCTATTTAGCTACACTCTCCCCGGTCACTACTTTGCAGTCTCCAATCTCCTTCAGACTGACCCTCCCGCAAAGGATATAATCCACCTGTGAGCATCTTCCTCCACTCTTATACATCACCCTGTGCTCCTTCTTAAAATAAATATTAACTACAGTCCTTTCCATCCTTTTAACAAAATCCACAACCATCTGACCTCCTCATCACCTCTGTTCCCTTCACCAACATGTCCATAAAAGTCCACACCAATCACCACTCTCTCTTCTCTGGGTACACTCTCTGTCACTTCAACTCACTCCAGAATTCTTCTTTCCAGCCATCTAACAACCAGCTTGTGGGGCATAAGCACTGACAGCATTCATTGAAATCTGTTTTGTTGTCCGCGTATTGATTTGGCAAAAGTTCTCACCGGATAGCCTTCCTGACATAACCCTCAGCATTTATCCGGGCTTGGGACCGGCACAAAGAAATAAACTGGCTTGTGCATCTCTGGTTGTCTGTGTTTTAACCCATATGAAAACTACTGCACTGGGTTCAGTATCCAAGTATGCAAACATTAAAAACAAGAATATAATATAAAAAATTGAAGAGGAAGTCATAAAGTGTTTTATTCGTTTAAAAACATTTACAACATTTTTTAATGCTAAATGCAGAGGACAAAACACTGCTGTGTTGGGACTGCTAGTAAATGCTAATATTTCTATATTGCTTGCAATAGGAATAACAACTGCATTGTTAATTAATTAGTTCAGTAAGAGTTAAAACAAGGCTCTGGCTGTAGCACAGCTGCTGCTCTGATGTAGTGCAATGGCAAGTAATTAACCTTTCCTCTGCAATGGGAGTTGCTACAAGATCATCACCATGTTGATGAAATAATTATTATAAATTCCATCTCTCCGTTCGATTGACATTGTTAATTACTTGTCAGTAATCGGCTCCTGCTGATTGCAGCTCACTGAATAGCTCTTGGACAGATGGGAAGAAACGGCTTGCGGGCGCGCTCCAACCAACCTCTACCGACCCCGTCTTGGGTGCACTCCATGTGACAGTGGTACCAGCACTCATAATTAATTATCTTCACACCCAAGATTTGCTCCAGATCACAGACTCTCCCCCATCTAATGAGATGGCTTCTCCAATTATCTCGAGCAGGGAGGCAATGCCCGCTTGTCAATAAATCACGGAAAGCGATGGTGGATCATTGAGACTAAATTTCAGAAATTATCCTATTTACAGACATGCCAATAAGGCACATTACTAAGCAGAATACTCCTAAACACTTTCCGCCATGTTTCCTATCAGTGGAAATTGGTTTAAAAGGTTCAAGAGCAATTTTGGTTAGTTAGGAAGGAAAATAAGGAATGGTAAAGAGAAGGTATTTAGCAGATCAAGATTTAAGCATAACCTTGGATAGGGTGCCAACACACTACAACAGAGACAACTCTCTAGCTCTTATTGTATGGTACATTTAGAGACAGCAAGAAAGAAAGAAATTAGAAATCAAACAAAAATATTAAACTGATTTGGACTGATTTAGTTTAAAAGGATAGGTGTGTACAGGTTACATTTAAACACTTTGGTATTTTGGATGAGTAGAGAACACATCATGAAAATTCTATATTATTATAAATGATATGGCAAATGTTCACATTTTTTTCCAGCGAGACTATGAGATAGAGAAACATACATCCAAGTGACAGAAAACAGTGTTTGCAAAATGGGCCGATCAAAGCTGTGCATGCTACATTTGCTCTTCTCTCTTCTAATCATTTTCATCATCGAGAGACATTTCTCATTTCAACATTTTTTTATTCAATGAGACACTGGATGTTTATTTATGCATGTTTGTGACTGCACACATATTCATTCCACTTTTCTACATTTTATTCATTGATTTCTTTTCACTCTGATACATCTTACTTTGGTGGGAGGCATGTTGTGATGCCACATAAGGCACTTTTAAACGCACAGATCTATGCTTTTTTTTTTTTTAAGTATCAGCGCATGTGGATATTCTTCTGGTGGTTAAGAAAATAACACTTCTGATCTAATAGCTCCAAAAAGTATGATGTGTTTGGAAAACTGTGTCAAGGTTCCTTAAAGTCAAGCAAGTGAAGGCTGAAATATGCAATTCCGATTGAAAAGTCATGAAGCAACTACCCTATAGCATCATGATTACTCTAAATTCAACAACTGCTTCAGAATAGGACTTAGGGGTGCCACTGCATGATTTTAATTAAAGATAAGTTCCTCTTTGTCTAAGTCCATGCTTAGGTTACTAATCTGAATTCAATACGTCCATATGTTGCACGTAGGAGGCTAATGTGAGAACAGGGAAAATATTGAAACCCATTGCATTTAATTTGGCTCTGATCAATTCAGATTGACTACACTTAACATGCAAATGCTTCTCAGGTCAAATCTCCCTTCCTCGTTGTTTGGCATTAGTCCCAGAACTTGTTCAACCAAGCTTTCACATACTGTATTAGAATCTTCTGCAAAACCAAGATGTTTATGATGCATTTGAAAGTCAAATTCACATGCTTTCATTATGTAATTGACATTTAAAACTAACCCTAACCCTAGAACAGTATAACTGTATTACAGGTGAAAATGAAGTTCTGTGTAGCTAAGAGAGACAGAGCTGAGGAACAGGGAAAATATAGTTCATGGTCAAAGGGTGTGAAAACTGTCACAGCCAATGCAAGGTAGAGATGGATAATTTACACAATTTTATTTTAAATTATGTTAGATGAAAGGAAGAGTTTTAGCCATGTTCCTCCTCACAATCTTATTTTATATCTCAAAAACATATGAAAGCTTTGAAAGCATTTCATCAACCTGATAATTAAAGAATCCTCTGAAAAACTGTGAACTTGCAACCATACACATACACACACACACACACACACCTACACACACACACACAAATGAAATTACTTGGTCGCTTGGCTTCCTTTAGTTGATGTTAGTTAACAAATACATGTCACTGGAGTGAAACTGAATTAGATGGGTTGTTTCAGTCAAGTGCATCTACAATTTGACTGATTAACAAATGTTGTGCAAATGCTGTGATAGAATGTGATAGAAAACAGAAGCTAAATGTGTTAAATGAGAGGGAGGCAATTGTTTTTACTGCAGGGGTTCCAGTCCTTCACCTTTCACCCCATTATTTAAAAGCAGATTAACAGACACAGAGTCAACAGTGTCATGGTATGTCTAAGTTAATCGCAGTTATGAAGAAATTATTAATTGATAATATCCATTTAAATTTCTACAATTCTCATGAAACGGCCAATGTAGGGGGCTGAATAAAGTGGTTAAATTGACGAATATATGCAAATTAGCAGCTAATTAAATAGTTCATTAAAATCTCTGTTTTTTGTGATTAATTTAAATTCGTTGATGTTATTTAATAAAGACATTTTAATGTGCTTGTGTATATTTGATCTGCGCACAAATAAGGTCTTTCATGCTACAGTATAATGCATCAACCATATAATACATATTTTCAGTCACTCAAAAATCACAAAGAAGAACTGAACAAAAAAATATATCACTGCATTCTTTTAAAATACCGCTGACTTGTTCAAGTTAAAAAATAACAAAATGTGCTCTTAGCACCCAAATCAGGTTATGGAATGATGGAATATTCATGGAAAACTAAACACAATGAATGACATAAGCTTAGAGGGTTTGCCAAAAGGCAAACAGAAGCCACTGAAATCAATAAAGAGCTACAACCATGCCGTCTCTTTGATATTTTCCCAATTACACATTTCCACACTGCTGCTCTGTAAAGCCTGTTTGTTAGGACTCTAATAGATGAACACTCAGCAGTGTCTGATCAGGAGTGACTGGAACAATCGCGGTGTTTTACAAGGTAAGCATTTTCAAATTGATTTGTTAAACACCATTTTTAAAGACACTTTGCAGAGGCATTTGTGCGGAGGCCGTGCACAGATCCGAGACGAGGGTAATTACGGCCTGTATCTGTGAATAATTTCATAACGCGGCAAGCCATTTTGACATCAGTAAGAGGCGGCAGCGAACTGCGTTTCCCACTGAGACGCATCAAGGAAGTTTCAGATCTTTAATTTGCAATCATTGAGGCGTCACCCTTCCAGCCACATTAGTGACTGCCTAGAATGTGAATAATACTAATAACAACAACAATAGACAGATAATGTAACCAGCTTCAGGTGAAAATGTCATCATCCCGCTCCACAAGGGCATTGCTGTACCTCCCAGGGAGAGTAAATGGGATGAACTAAGCACAGAGAGCCAAGCCTTTTATTCCATTAGATAATATTTTATACAATCCATGTTAGTGACTAAGCGATTTCCATGTCATTAATTTTTGAAAGAAAGTAAATGCTACCATTGCCCTGGGAAATAAGCACATGGTTCTTTAGCAGGTGTGAACAGTTTATAATCTGCAATCTAATTGTAACTTTCAATGCATCCAATCTATCTGGGCTATCAAAAGAATGAAAGGTGCAAATTCATTTGTCATGTAAATAAGGGTCAGTTGAAAGGTATAAAGAGTGCAGAGATGCGTATGTTCTAAACACCATAAAACAATTGTCTGCTGATGTATGTCAAGGGTGCCTATCCTACTTCAGAGACTTAACCTCAGTAGATAGGAGGCCACATGACAATTACCAGGATATATTTGGGAATTTGCAATTATTCAAAGAAGTATATCTAGCACATGCTTCAACTACCCAGCTTAATGTGGTTCCAAAACATACAGCTTGTGTCTTTTCCACTTTTCCACTAAGAAAATACAAAGTGTACAGAAAATGAAAAGATAGCGTTACTCACTGAATCTCATCTATCCTTTCCCAAGAAAATGATAACAGAGAAAAGACTAGAATGGGGGGAGGGTACATTGCCCTTAAAATGTTTGAGGAGCAAAGGGGCAAATAAAAAAAGTCAGAATAGTTGCAAGGTCGTCACTGGTTGGCCCCTTTGAGGGACGGTGCTGAGCTTTTCCTGGGTTCGAGGGTATGTGTTTATGGGGGAAAGACACCAGTCTAAAGGATGAAATTGAACGGATTAGCATGAGCCGCTGTGGTTTTGATTGCCTCTGACTGAAAATATTTGAAAGCCACCAGGGGCCCCTCAGATGTTATGATATGGTCAATTCAGCTCCCAATGTGTTTTGCCACAGGCTCCTGTTATAGAAATTGAATTGATATTTTGTAAACTTCATTTGCGAATAATGTGATCTGACAGGGACAAATGCACAAGCGAATTGTTTTCAAACCGACTCCAAATGAAACTTATTACAGGGTAAATGTGGATTTCTTTGTCTTCCCTCCTCTCTTGCAGCTTTGTTCACGGCTCCCTCTTAGACCCTGAATATGTATCCATTTTCAGGGTAATTGAATTGATACTGTCATGTGTGGGGACCAACAGATTCGCACAGCAGGGCGGATGGCCCGAGTGATTGAATTGAAAAAAGGGAGAAAAAATTTCCTTTGCTATGAGCCCACTAGGTCACAGTGTCATCATAAGATAGACACACCTCACTGTTTTCTGATTACACCGACGGCCCCAATTGTCTTTCCAATAATCTGCCCCTCTGATATAATGCAGACTTTTCCAATTCCGTCGGCTCTGGCCAGACCTCAGATGTGTTACATATTAATTTCCTTCCCCGTAAAATTTGCTCAGCTTTAGTTCAAATTCAGTTAGCTGGATTGATGAAAGTGGCAAAAGGATACGACGTTTACTGATTCTCCCTTTTCACCTTTGATTAGCTCCACTTGTGAATTATTCCTTTGCTGTCAGTGTGCTATTAAGCAGCTGGGATGGCCCGGCTCAAAGCTACAGCCAGGAGAGAGAAAATAAGGTGGCCCAGAGTCCAGGCGCACTGCATCCACCTGCCAGTGCAAACCTCGGCAAAAACAGAGAGGATAAAGGCTGGGTTTGCACACTAATGTGTGGTTGTGGAAACAATATCTTACAGAATCTAGATTTTTTAAAGATGTTTTAAAAGATTTAAAAGACTTCCAAATATTCCACCCCTTCATATATTCACCGGTTATATTGTTATAGTCAGCAGTTCGCAATGTTGATCTAATTCATTTTAACCATCTTACACATTTTTTTTCACACCGGACATCTGTATAATGACATTTAATTAGATGGATGTAATCGTGCAAAATATAAAATATAGGCAAATATAGGAACAAGGTTGGTATTTATAATGAAGCAGACAGCAATGCCTGGCCTGAATTCATGTTCAGTTGTTTTTTTTTTGTTTTTTTTATCAAATTATTATTAGCCTTATATATTATACAAACAGCAGACTCTTCATTTTCTGGAATTTATGATAGGATAACTATTAATGATTAAAAATACACCAAGTTCCTTAAAATATTGCATGATAGCTTGGTACATCCAATTCTAGTAAGACATGCTTTCTTGATTTTAGTATTTACCAACTCCTTTACCCTCCTTTGTTAGTGAGTAAACAGCAGCCTAATTGCCTCTCGTGTTAAATTATTTTTTATGGACATTTAGAGGGCATGTAATTGCCATGGCAATAAACATTGACTTCTGTCTCCCAGACATGACTGGAATCCCACTATAAAACCCATCTCCGATGGCAACCTGCCAGCCTCCCTTGATGTTAGTGAGCAGTTTGTCATAAAATGCTAATTGCTTATTGACCAAAACCCTATATGGAGATAAGAAGGCAGGGTACACAGCAGGCATAAAGCTGCCGATATCACGGATCATTTGAAGATGTGATGAGCAGAAAGGACTAAGGGAAAGTATGAAATTCTGGTCATAGCTCATTTTAACATGTACAGAGTAAAGCTTTAAAGGGACTGTGCTGTAGACTAATCATGCTTTAGTACAATACAATATCTTGAATGTGAATAAAATTCTGAATTTCTTTAAATGAGACTTTTTACCCTAGACTTACACTTTTTCTTAACAAATTACTACGAAAACATTGTTTTTGAACATAAGCATCCATTAATTTAATCCAATAACTGACTACAGCAAAAATTTCACTCGGACCCTAAACACAAACCCTAACATTTTTACTTCTTCATTTGACATCACCTTAGTTTAATTGTGATGTACATTAATTGCATTAATTAACCTCTAGAATAAAGAGAAAAGCTACTAGTGAAGTCCTTAACAAATATGCATAAGCACTAATACTCCAGCTGTGCATTACACACCATTACGCTTGATTTCATTGGCAAATACAATAATTTCTGGGTAACATATTCCACCACTCATGGCCAGGCTTGAAGACACTGTCTTGGTAATCCATGATGCTAAGAATCCTCAAGACCAATCCATACTTAATGGGAGGCTAAAGAGCTTTTAATGATAATGCACTCTAAATTTCAAAATGGTATATTAACTGAAAACACTGAAGTGTTAAGCTAAGTGAACTGTTAATGGCTTTATCAGCCATGGACCCCTAATGTTTGCTGAAAAAAGTTGACTGAGCCATTTTAACTGTCTGAGTGAGGTAGGTAAGGTACCATTAAATGTAGATGCTGCTGATTGTTCTTATTAAGAAATGCCTCAAAATAAGGCTTATAACTACAACAGTTTACTAAACAAAGACAAACACAACAATTACAGATCTTTCAAGAATATCGGAGGAATAACATCACAGTACAAGGTGTATCCAAAACTTTTGGTAAAAAATACTGAAGTAGTTGTCCAATCATTTAAATGGCCAGGACTTAACAATAGGCCCAGATTTCTATTTGCACTCCTGCATCTTAGAACAAATTCAGCTTGTTGGCTTTGTTTATCATATAGTAACTGAATTATAAGCTTTTGTGTGTAAAAGTATGGGCTTTTAAGTGGTTTAAGCAAATTTAAGCAAAAAGTGTTCACTATATCCCAATGCATACATCATAAATCACAGTTCAGTTGTCCATTTCTTTTTGTTCCAATAATATATTTAAATGTATTCCAAGTAATTGCTGAACTCAATCTGCATTTTTCTTAGTCTATGTTGCTTTATATTAAAGTGCTTTGTAATCAATGACTCAAATATTTTTATGAATTAACTTCACTTATTGTTGCTGCTTACAGAAGAGTGCCCTCTGGCTACATCTATACTTCAAGTTTTATATTATTCTGTATGAAGCCAGAATAACTTTCATTTAATAATTCAGCTAATTTACATACATGAAACAAGTGACAAGGTACTGTTAAGATGTTTATCTCTTTATAAACCTGCACCATCAACATGCATACTCTAGAAAAGTGTTTCTAATAAATTACTTAACTTTGGATGACTCAGAAATGGAAAACTATGCAGATGCAGTAAAGAGCAGAAGCCCTTTTTCTGCAAAAGACTGTAATAAACCCCTAATCTCAAGTTTTGTCTAGTATATAAATTTAGAAACAAATGTGCAAGGAATTACAAATAAACTGTGTAGTACACATATATCTTCCATGTTCATCATCTAAAATGACTAAAATAAAAGAAACTCTGGGTTTCTTTGCAAACCTGACACCTACCGGAGTGATGCATCTTCCAAAAGTGGGTGCATGCAAACAGTGCCTTGGGCAGCGTTAGATTAATGGCAAACTTTCTCCCTTTGTACTAGAGATCAGGATGCAGTGAGCACTTACCGGCAAGAGATAAAGTTAAAACCACAGAGATATAGAACCTCACGGGCCATGTGGGCTATTATTTCTGCTTCATAACTTTAGAATTATTTTGCTCAAAAGGACCAGGCTTCACAGATAATTAAAAAAAATATCACAGTGCAGATCCAATTTGAGATTATTCGACATGAAGAATATGTGTGTAGGAATGACAAAGGAAGCGTGTGCGATTGTGTGTGTGTGTGTGTGTGTGTGTGCACATACCTACTTAAAAGCATTGGGTTATACACATCACACTGTATGTTCATACTAGGAACCAAGGCACAAATTAATGTTTGCTTTAAACAAATATCTGTCATCTAGGCATTGTTTTGTGTCGTACGAAAACCACAGATTAAGGCCTAACATGCATCTGGTTTTTACCACATCCAAGTAATTCAGTAATGGCACACTTTGGGAAATAAGATTCATGTGATTATATCTTTCACATTTGACCACATTATGCATCACTTCAAAAATAGGCATAAATTCAAAGTATCTAAATCATTCATAAATGGCACTCTTTGATAAAACAGTTTCATATGAATCTATCTTCATATCATGTGTGAGATTAAGGAAGACACAACATAAAAGTACTACAGTATAAAACATACCTCCATAAAATGAAAAATAAGAAGGCATATGCTAAAATGTTGCTGCTCTTTTCATCTTCTATGTCTGCCAGTGATAGAGTGTCAGGTGACTGGCACTGAGAGGACTTTGAGTGATCCAGTGTCGTGGTGTTGGCTCAGTGCCGCCCGCTCGTGGCATCGCTTCCATCACGGGCAAAAAAAGGCGCGCCAAAAAGCAAGCGAGAGAAATGAGATTCCTTTTTTTCCATTTATACAACAGTGATAGCAAGTAAAAAGACAAAACATTCTCTGAAGATAGAAGATACAAGCCAGGGCCGATAAGAGAGCGTCGGGCCAAGCCACGGTGGCGCTGTGACTATTTCATCTTCCATGGTAACTTAAACAGCAGACAAAAGCCTTCACACTCCAGGGCCCACTGCCAGTGTGCCAAGATTGACTGGGATTGTAATAATTCATAGACTTTGGGCCTCTGCTCTCTGAAGGTGAGCGATTACATTAACCACTGATGAGGTGACCACTGGGCGCCCATTCTTGAGCAAGGCCCTCCATGTGTCCTGCATGTGGTAAGTTCAGCTAGTCAGTGACCTGGGGCTGAAAAACAGTGCTGGGCAATGATGTGGATATCACTTAGGTTTGCACCGGGTGAGCAGGCCGTACTGATGGCATAAATGTCTTGGGGTGAAGCTTGCTTTTGGCACTTCACACAGACTTAGCTGGTTAGGGCAGCATTATATTGGTAGAGGTCTGCTGGAATTATTGATAGGGCCGCATGCTGAGCCTATCCTTGACCTGAGCATATTTAGGGGCTACTCAGAATCTCTTGCTGCAAAAAAGGTGAGGAAAGAATGGATAAAATGATGGTTAGAAAATGTGAGATGATCTATTTTTATGTAAAAATCTTATTTTTAACATGGGGATTGAAGAGATCTGCTTGCAGTTGAGCACTATGTTCCGTCTAAATATGCATTTGTGAAAACAGTGACTGATTTATTTAGGCAAAATAAACCTCATTTTAATAATGCTTTTGACTTTTTATTTTGTACACAGATTAAGATTATTTGTATCTTGTAAATACATGTTGATCATAAAATGAGTTTGGGGAAATCTGACCAGAGAGCAGATATTTCTCTTTTTGGGGAATACATTTTCATCCCAAAGTTATATTTATTTCATTTTAAACAAAATAACAAGGGAGAGCAACTGAGTGCCAGTTTGCAGACAAATCTAGCTGAGACAGTAATGCAATATGAGAATAAATACAATATATAAAACTGGGGACCATTTAGAATACAGCATCTATCTGCCCACTAACCTTATCCTCAACCCCCCAACCCTATCATCATTAGCCAGTGGAAACAGATATCAAATAAGTAGCCTTTACAGTGGGCCATTAAACTGTCATTTGGGCAACTGTGCATGGAGAGCCTTCAGATAAGGCGCAGTGCTGATGCAGAACCAAGTTTTTGAATCATAGCCGTCTGCAGCGTCTTTAAATCACATTCTGCACTAAAGCAGTCAAGGGCTGCATTAAAGAGGAAGTCATTCAGCAAGACAAATACTTTCGAAATGGAGAGACAGAAAACATCAACAAAACAAATCAAAGTAAAAAGTAAAAAGCACATACTGCAGATGTGCAGTTAACCTAAAGACAGAAAAATAATCTGTCACTAGCAAAGAGGAACAACCTAGTCTTTTATCAAAAACAAAACTTATGTTCCTAGTTTAAGTAAATGTGCTGTAAATGATCTTAAACTGAAAGTAACTGACTTTCCTGCTCAACAGGAAGTGCTATTTTTTATGCTGGAAGATGGTGAAAAAAGTTTCAGGAGCAACATGTAAATTCAAGCACCTTCCTTCTACATTCCACAAATCTCAGCGCTTTTGACCCCTAAAGCATGACAAATGACTTCTTAAGGGGCAATATGTCTGGTGGTCTAAGTGAGAGCATGGATTTGTGATTCCAGACTAATTCAAATGTCAGACTGCAGCTGGCCCTCACCACTTTTCCGAGTTCTTTATCATTTTAGAAGCAAAAAAATGATATTCTTTCCTTGGTATGTGAGTTTGAGATACAGATTATGAATAGTGTTGCCTGGCTGAATAAACTGCCTCAGATGATGCCATGTTGTGACCTGCTCCACATTTGTAAGCGCCTTCCATTCAGCAGAAGCTCTGGCACACTCCAAAAGCTCTCACTGGCAATGCCTTACATACATCAGAGCAGGGAGATATGATCGGCCATAGCACTCGTTCATGACGTGCTGCTGTGAATAGCCTCCCACCAGCAAGTTTTTTAAACACACTCAATCAGTCTTTGAAAGATATTTATATATATATAAACATTTTTTTCCCACAGATAACCCCATTTTCAGCAAGTATTCATTGAAATGATATAATAACTGACATGGAAGGGGTAGACAGTGCAAAAAAAAAGCAATTTGATAAATAAGGTATTTGCAAGTTCCTTTGTGGCCTGCCCTTTTATGATAGGAAGAATTTAAGCACCACGAAAAGCAGAGTTAAATTGAATGCCAAAAAACTCTAAGCTTGTATGTCTAAAAAGAAATTCAATTAAATGGGATTTTAGTGTTCTGAATGCGTCAGAGTCTTTGCCCAGCAGATAAGGGCTCCGCCAAGCTGAGACCACCTTTATGTCGGTGAACGATCTGCTCCCTCTAAACGTGTAATCCTTACTCAGAGCACAATATGGATAGCTAAAATATCAATGCACCCGGGATCCAATTTAAACACATTGAATCAACTGAGAGGGACAGTTGAAGATGGACTTCCTGTGGCTTAGAGAAGCCCACACAAGATTTAGAGGTGCTCCTTGGAAAGAGGGGTAAAGCTTTAATAATAGTCCATGCCCTACTAGTGGCAAACACTGTTATACCACTAGAGATTTTTTGGATCTTTCTGCACTAAAATCAAAGATGAAAAGGCTCCATAAATATAATATTTAAACAAATTGACAGTTTCTATTAAATGAAAGGATGTTTTTCTCATAGTTTTAAGGACACTCTTATTTAAACTGTTCTGTTCTGGGGAATAAGACACAGAAATGAACATTTCTTTAGGATTTACTGGATCGACAACCGAAACAAAATAAAAGATGACAATAATTAAAAGACAAAAACTTTCTTAAATTACAACAGTACTTAGACCAGGTCAGCATGGCAAAAGGAAAAGACAATCAACCAAAGCAATGAAATCCGTTAATTTTCAGTGATCTGGGACTGTTGTTTTGAATTTTTTTGCCATTTTAAAATTTGGGACTGCAGATGGTGCTGGTGTGCTCACAAGGTTGTTTTGCTTCTGTTTCGAGTTTTGTTCTCTATATCAAACAGAACGCCATGTTTTGGAATCAAATCTGTAGTGGAAATTTCTTATTCTTGATACTGAGTATGAACAATAATTTCAAACTGCTAATTTAATGTCTCTTGAAGACACTGTGATACAGTTCCACACATCCAGCCTTTTCACTGTGGCTAATCAAACTGTTTTTCTTTCTCATTTTCACAACCATTCTTTTTTTCTAAAGTCTTTGATTTTAGCCATTTGTTCTTAGATACATTTAGATACATTTTTGTACTCTTTTGTCTTTCAGATGAAACATGGAAGTTTCTTTTTTGGGAAGACAAAAATGTTGTGCTTCCCTAGTTTATTATAAATAGTTTACATTATGTTCCATAACCTTTAAAAGGTTCTTCACATTTACAATTTTTTCAAACAGAAAGACAGCTATTCTAAGACATTGCTCACTGGAACCTTGACATGTTCATTTTTAACACCATAGTCTTATTCAGAAACCACTGAATTTTACTAATTGCCCTGGCAAGAAATGTGTGATGACACGTGTAAAAACAGTACAAGCAAGAAAAAAATTGTAAAACTAACATCACATATGAAAAGCAATCTGAATTCTACATTTGACTTATGCTAAATGAGATCTTCAGTGTATGACTGACAGCATTATAAACTAAAATAAAAACACAAATTCAAGGCACAAAGACAATAAAAAGGGAATCTAAAAGCCACTGTAATTGCTTCAATAACAGAGTTTATGGAGAGTGTCCACCCTTTAACTGAGTAATAAAACTAAAAGGGTATTGTAAAATGAGGCCTGAATGGAATTAGAGATGAGAGACACAGAAAATTACAGATGAAGAAGTAAAGTAAAGTAGAGGGTATTTAGAATGGTGCATATGTATTGAAATTTGTACAGCAGGTTCAGTGTTTTTTTTCTCCAAGTTAGAAACACTACATGAACAACGAAAAGAAAGGCTCTTTGTCAAAGCCGTAATCAAGAAATACTTTGTAGACCTTTAAATTAACCACTTCACATGAGTAATTGAATGTCTAAGATTAGGTTTAATTAATTAATTATAGGGGGACAAACACAATGAGCAGTCATTAATGCAGCTAAGCTGTTGGAAGGTTGATTTGGTGCATAAATGTTTTAACTATATATGTGGCATCTTATTATATGACCGCACGCTACAATCTCAAATAATTAATTAAACAAAGCCTATTAAATTACTTGCTCCATTATGTATTTTAGCTACTTTAGTGGGCACCGTCGAGGGTTTCTGCTCCACCTTTTTAGCAGGCTGGATTTAAGTGCCTATTTGAAATCAATTTCTCTAATAATGATCCTAATGAGCTCATCAATTAAGCCTGCCATAATGGGATGTTAGTGTGTGGTTGCAGTTATCACTTTAACTCTGGCACTAATTTCCATGCTTCATCTATCAAAGATGATTGGCTAATATTGTGTTGCTTCTGTTGGAGGTGATAGGAAGATCACAAGAGGTGAGAAGAGAGAAAGTCAAAGCTCAGAGTAGCCCATGGAAGGAAAACAATGACAGTTTTGATATTGGCTTTGTGTGTTAGTGCATGTATGCATAGGCAAGACTGAGGGAACAAATGTGATGAACTTCTCAAAATTTCACGTTTCACTACATACCTGAGTGCATACTGTAAGTGAACTATGGAGGGTGTTTGGGGGGTGTCATTCGCTTGAGACTGCCCCCCCCCACACACACACTCTCACACACTCACTATTTGAAACTGCTTATGCAAATGAGTTGGATAATGGATTTCAACATCTCAGCCTTATTTACATAAGTAAGCTTTTCAATGGCCGTTCCACATCAGGGATCCCATTATTTGCCTTCTTTCAGGGACGTTTATGAGCTTTGCCCTCTGCTCTGACCCTCACCACACACACACACGCACACACACTCCCCAAAGCACAACCCTGCAATGGCAACGACAGTCACATATTCTTAATGCACTTGAAATGTATGCGTTGGTTAACCGCCAAGACTGATCTTTCAAACAGTAGCGTATTCTTAAATGGAGCATTTGTTTAACCCTGGGGTTTGAGAGGCTTCCAAACAGGGCTCCTCCAATCTGTTTGAATACCCCTCCAGGTCAAAAGACACACAGCAAGCTACAACACTTGAATAATAAAAAGTACCAGTTGTATGAGGTACTGGTGTGCACAGGCAGACCTATAAGATGTTATTACAACAGGGAGTGGGGGGGTCTTATATAGACTAATATTTAAGGTACATTTACACAATCATTAGTGATAACTGAAGACCCTAAATCATACCTATAGTTACTACTGGATTAAGCAAAATGCTAAAAATACTACTATACAGTTTTATTTTTTGGATTGAGGTACTGGTTTTAACTTGTAATTTTACTTCTAGTAATGTCAACCTGCAATACCCCCTTTTTAATACATCATATAGTTTTAGTCTTATGGGATTTCAAAGAAAAGGAAAGTAACATTAAAGGAATATGAATTAAAAAAGAATAAAAAAATACACAATCAAGTTATCAAGGTATCAGCCAATGTATTTTAGATCTTTTTAGACTGTAGTTATTAAAGAAACCAAGAAAGAAGGGACGAAATCTACCCTACACACATTACTAACCAAGTGTAACTACGCTTACACTTCCGCTTATGCTTCGATACAACATATGAATACTTTTCATTAAGGGTTAAACAGTGTCACATGGATACATACATTCAAAGTTTTTAATAAAGGATCTCTTTCAAAAATTCTTTTACATTTTTTATTCTAATTACTGATCCGGTTGATACTCATTAAGCCAACAACTAAAATAAAACCATATAATTATAATTATCAGCTGCAAACTGATTATTGTATATATAAATATGATTTATATTGCAAAAACTAGCGGTGACACCTAAGCATGATTAATTGATGCTAGGCTGTATGTGATTAATTGATTTATCACATAGTTTAAAGAGCCATTTATTATTTCATGGTAAACTTGATAAGGACTAGCTTAGCACGAATTCTGAGGGAGTGAGGCGGTCAAAAAAGGCTAAATTACCTTAATAAACATTAGTAGCTTTCAAAGGGGCTAGTGTGTTTAAATGGATTAAATGGATAATTATTTTTTTTTTATCATTTCACAGCTTATATCATTACAATATTATTTAATGGGATCAGGAACCATGTGCCAAAACTCTACCAGTTCATAAATACACTGAAATAATGTTTGCCCCTTAAATTCTTTTGGCAACACACTGATGCGTTGGCATAGTAGACTATGAAAAAATTTCAACACACACTTTTTTGTCAACACATTCTATGAAACTGGGGTTCTAGAAGAGGCAGGCAAAGAAGTCCTGCTAAACACAGGAACTAAATAAGTCCTATTAAAAACAGGCATGCAAAGAACTTAAATGATAATTTTTATCTGAAATATAAAACAAATATATATTGTGGAAAAAAATATTTGCTAGGTGTTACAGAACACAACACAGAGAAGGCAAAAGCTGTACATCAGTGAAGCCATAATGAAATGCAAAACCCCGCCTGGCTAACAATTGGAGGCCTGTGTAGCAGCTTAGCCTGTTGGTCCAAGGCTATTCGTCATAATCAGCGACACTTTTCTCATTAGTAAAAAGCCATTACTGCTCGACTTTATCAGTCACCAAGCGTTATCGCTGCAGCGGCAGCAATCCTTGCATGCAGTAGCAGGGATAGTAGGTGTCCCTGTGCCTTAATAAGGCTACCATTTCAGAAGTCTGTAGTCAGGTGTCACTTAGCCCTTGAAGTTAGTCACGTTAAGCTGCCCACCGCCGTTGCACTTAAGTCACGAGAAAGAATGTCCGTAATGGGTACTATCAAGCACAAAGCCATGCTCCATTCCTCACGATACCTCTTTCGCCCTCTTTTCTGTGCATTTAGTATGTAGCGGGCCAACCACAGGAGTCCTGAATGAGTCCATTGTTAGGCTGTCAAGAAGACAAGTGAGGTCCCACTACGGCACTTTTGGGACGACGCTTCATAAGTACCTTAGAGGTTCACACCATGATTAGATCTGACAGCATAATTTTTTCAAGTTCTGTACAAAACAGGGAGATGGTAATAAATCTGATTTTTCTGCTAAAGCAAAATCTTGGGCTATATCCCAAAAACACCAACATCCAAAGAGTCTGATTCGTTAACAGTTATGATTCTAGACTTATCAGTCTTTTACTTAAAATGTTCAAAATCATACTATGAGGGCTTTCATTGCTGCTTTTCAGATGAACCACCAACAGAACTTTGATGCACTGGAGTATGCAGAACATTTCAACCTGGCATGGAACCATTCTATTCCCTGAATATCTAAAAGGTCACAAAGGGAAAGGAGAGAAAAAGACCACTGCAATGAGAACACAGTATTCGCCAAGATGTTGAACAGGGGCTACACACGGAACAGATAAAATTTCAAACCAAGTCTTGGTTATATACAAAATAACAATCTTATTGTGATAAACTATCTCCCAATTTGTCCATTTTGAACATAACAAATATGCTTTTCTGAACACGTAGTGGTATTATCAGATAATCAGTCCTTGACTACTAAAAATCACTGATCACCTAAATGTTTAATTTGATTTAATGTAGTGCTGTGTATAAAACACTGTAAAAAAAGGACCAACTTTCATAGATCTGATAGCATTTTTAAAACAACTGGCTCATTTAAAGTATCATGTATTAATATTTTTCACTATATGAGCCACCCCAATTTTCTCAATCCCAAACAAAGTGTTAATCTGACTTTTAGATATATAGGAATATAGACACTTCTCCCTACTTTTCTTGGTATACACTCACAGAAAGCAGTAGTTAAGAAAATTTACATTAGTAGAAATAATTTGATAGGAAACCCCTTCTCCTATATGCAGTGCCTCCAAAAAAAAGATTATTTCAATCTTCACAACATCATCTCAAGAAGGTCAGCTTCTTAAGAAGATGTTGTGAAGATTGAAATAATCTTCTACATGTGCAGCTACATGTGCAGCTTCACAGTTAAGAGCAGGTAGGACTTACATGTGAAGCATTGTTTCATACTGTGGTTATGACACATGCACTCCAGCAAGCAGAGGTCATTATGGTGTGGCCAGCCAGTTTGGAGGCATGTAATTAATACTGTAGCATTAACATTTCAGCGGCCATGGTGGCGAGTGAGTTAATCACTGGGGGCCAGAGCTCTGAAATAACTCTCTGCTTTACGAATGGCTCCCCATCTCCACTCTTAATCTGTATTTTACGAATGAGAAACTTTGCATTATGCAAATCGGTGGATGGGAACAGGTGACATTTCGATGGCGAACAAGAGCAACGGCCCAGTTTGGTCTGGGACGCTGATTTAGACATTAGTATCTGTCAGTGCTGAGTGCCCAAGCTTGATCTGCATAGCAGAAAAAAAGAAATCTCTTTTAATCTGCCCATTTTAAGGTGGAAATTTTTTAAACCAGTAGACGTTAAAGAGCATCTGTGCCTGTATGTGTTTTGAGTGTTTTGGGTAGATGTGTTTGTTTGAAAAATACACAAATGTGAATAAAAATGAACAATAATTTGAAAAATACCCAACCTTTTAGTATGTAACCTTAAATTTTAAGGCACTAAAATTAAGAATGCGTAAGAGTTTACTCAAAAACATAAATAAACAACATGATAACAAATCCTAACAGTCTATAATTAATCAAAAAGGTTTCTTATTTCCAATATAAACCACTTTCTTTTAATGTTTCAATATAAATTGACATGACAATTAATAACTTTTACCATGTGGGGAAAAATACATCTGCTATCATATAGTAAAAAACATGCAGGTGCCATAGGGTTTTCTTTCTAAGAAAAAAGGTACAAGAGCTGACTGCTGAGTTCCACCTTAAATGAGGAGCATCAGAGCAAGCTTCGTTCCACCTGGCTAATGCTTGCGTCCAATAAAGAACAAATCAGCAGCCAACTTGGCCCATCTTATCATGCAGTCAAAACTGATGATCAAAGAAGTCATAAAGATCCCATTTAATCCTTTGCCTATCTATCACGCTGATGTCTTCATCCTCTTTGTGCAGCGGTAATATCAGCCCATTATGAAAGCAAAATAGATCTGGCGTGCATACAAGGCGAATGAAGTGCTCACTTTGATGTGACAGCAGGATCAGTGAGAGCGGTAATCTGTGGGAATAAAAAAGATCTCAATTATTTTGCGAGTGTAATGTGGTAGAGCGGCTCTGGGCACGCACATCTGCTTTCATATATTGTGACATGCACTGATAAAACATCCTTGCCAATTTACACTCACTCTGCTTGACTAATCTCCAACAGCTCTCATAACCTCTAATCACTCCATCAGCCAAAGGGGTGTGTGTATGTGAGAAAGAGAGGAAGAGAGATTGAGGGGTGGAGAAAAATAGAAGGCAGTTGGACCTAAAATGAGAGAGAGATTGGAGAACTGTTCTAAATCCAAATTACATTTGTAAATGAGGCGTGATCCTGTATTTTGTGAGCATTAGGAGTTTTTATATTGTGGTTTGAAAATACAAAAGGACATTACAGGGCCAGGTGTGTGGGCTGTAAAATTATTTTCCTGGAGAGTTATATAGCTGAAAAGACTAGTTATTTTAGACCAGCAAACTTTGCACAGGGTCATTACTGTTATACCTTATCAATGCAGAAAAAATGGAAAGAAAAAAAAGAATACAAAAAATAGTGATAGCATGCATCTTTTTCACGCGATTAGAAAATTGCGATCTAGTATATCATTCTAATGACAAAATGACATGTTTTTCATCAAACAAAAACTTTTGTAATTGAAAAAATGGACAGCAACAGTAAAAAGTCTCACAGAGATAGGGGAAATACGCTGGTATTTATTAATACCAGTGCATGATAGACTATCGTATTTTGCAATTATGCCTGCAGGCTCAGATATGTCTCCTTGTGCAATTATTATTACGCCAATTATCATAAATTTCCCCCTGCACCAATTAACAATATGGGAGGGCAGAGCTGCATGTATTTTAAGTGTTATAATTAAGCCAGGCTCTTTTGTTAATTAGCCTGTTCTGACTCTTTGCTTTTTATGCTGCTCATCTGCTCATTACCAGAGTCATTTAATTCAATTAGCACCTTAATTAGATGAACAGCCATGTTCTGATGTTGCAAATCTTGTTGGAAGAGCATGGTGTGATTAGCAAAGACAAACACCGCATGCAAATCATGGGCACTACCGTTGGAGGGAGACTGGGGCTGTGGAGAGAAGCCAGATCATCTGAGCAAGGAGCTCCAAATACCCACCCCTGGGAACCAATAATGAACAAGACCACACATGTAATGAAAAAAAAAAAGAAATTGAAAATATACAGTTATATGAGCACTAACATATTTATGATGTAGTGAATAATTAAAAATATAAAAAGGCAATAAAACAACAAATTGAATATCTACTTTAAAGCTGTGAAGTTGTTGCATGTTGTAGTCTCACAAGTAAAACTGACATGTGAGATTAACACAGTGGGACTGCAACAGAGGTAGTCTACTCTCAGATCCCTGTTGACTCCGATAAGAAAGCCCATTCGATGACATGAAGGGACAAACTCGATTAACTATAATGGAGAGAGGCCATTGTGGCTATCCGCTGACAGACGGCTACAGAATTTACTTTTCTCACTCAGGGAGATATTAAAACCCACTGAATGTATGGGAGAAAATGGCCAGAGTTTCAGTGACAAGTCGAATCAAAGGCTATCAATGAGAAATATCCTAATCTGTGGATTAAATGATTGCTGGCCATAGTTTAATTTGAAGAGGAATAAAAACTATAGTCACTGAGCTCTGGGAACTGAGGGGCTAAAGTAGAGAGTCAAGCCCATAGTCCACACTGGAGAAATGAAATGCTTTAAAGAGAGACCAGTGACCATTTCATTATAGGCATAAAATGCTGTTGTAGCCCAAGCGAGACCAGACTTCCAGTCAATATTTATATTTACATAACTAAGAATCATATTTTCCCATAACTTGAAATAAGGCTTATTGTATAATAAACTAAAAAATGTAAAAAGTTAAATTTCTTTTGATATGCCATGATTGATTGAGTTTACCAGCTATGAAAACATTTTGTTAGGCTTTTCATAACAGAAAATTTTAGATTAAAGTTTTGATGTTTGGACTGTGTGTAATCTCTGCAACTAGAATTGCTTAAATTAATAGTTGGTCAGTAATTGTCTGAACAATTAAACACAAACAATGAGCAATAACTGCATTCTCCATAAACACCCTTTTCATTGAACAGGAAATTACATCAGGGTATGACTGGCAAGCTGGTACAATTCCATTAAAAAATTTTATTTAGGACCTTGTTAACTTGAGCTATAGCAAATCCAAAGCAAGCAAGTCATATGTAACAAATATATATAAGTATATATAAGTAACAAATCTGTAATATAATTTTGTGAAAAAGTATATATATATATATAGCTGTTATATATAGTTATACATAATAGCTGGAAAAATGGCAAGCATGAAGATCTGATTCATTTTGACATTTTGAAGGGGCAGATTATAATGGCAAGACAACTGGGTCAGTACATCTCTGAAATGGCCAATATGCAGCAGTTTGAAACCTACCATCATTTGTCATAAGAAGGCAACTGACAACTGGCAACAGGGTCATGAGTGTCCAAGGCTCATTGATGTGTGTGGGAAGCCAGCATAGCATGTTTGCTCCAGTCCCACAGCAGAGCTACCATAGAACACTGTGACTGTGCCGTAAGTAAGAAAGGGTCCATGCCCTGGCGAAAGTGCCTAGATTGTTCCAGAAAGCTTCAGAAACAGCACACGTATTGACAATTTACACGTATTGACAATTTATACGTATTGACAATTTCTAGTGACACTGATTTATCCAAACTGATTTATCCAAACTTTTCAGTTTTAAATTTTGCAAAGGTGATGTTCTGGGGTCTGCTTGCTACCTTAATTAAGGTGGAACAGAAAATTTGAACTTAAAGTGCAGAAAGTCAATCAAAAAGTACAAAACAACAAAGGAGTACAAAAAGTACAACTGAGTGCAGAAAAACAAAGTGTATTAAAGTGGAACCACATAAATTCTTCTATGCACCAAACAAAACAACAGCATTGCTGTACAAGTTGTTCTGAGGTTAAACTATAAGGGACATGTGACAATAGCATTTTAAACATTTAGACTCAATCTATTTCGATCAACAATGGCCTTTCGTCTATAGTGCCAGAATGATTTGCATTTTCAATAAGCATCAGGAATGTAATACTCCAGAGATTTTCTGAGGGTAAATTCATTATTCAGGGTGAGATAATTTCTCCATTTCAAACTTGACTAAACCTTTATCCACCCCCACATTCATATATCGGTGAGAGGTGAACTGTTTTATTGTTAACTGATTGTGAAATTTCTTTCAGTAATTAGGCAGAGTAATACAAAATAATGACACACAGTAAAATGTGTCACATTTACATATAGTAAATGTAGTGATCTACATTACAATTTACAGTCATCATAAAATAAGATCTTAAAAAAGCCTACATTCCAAAAAATTTAAAAATATGGGTGGGGGAATTCAGGGCAAATGAGGTAAGAAAATTAAATAATGATGTGGATTTGAACAGGTGATGTAAACAGGTGAATGCAATCATCATTTGGTAAAAAGCTAAACTCATGAAAGAAAGTGTCATTGTGAAACACAACAAAATGTTTACTCTGCTTACAGAAATGGCTGATTGCAAAAAAAAAAAAATCAGAAATGGCTGATTGCAAATACTTCTGAGATCTTTTTAAATCCCTTACCAGACTTATAAGCTGTTCCAAGCTTCTTTCTGATGGCCTCAGACGGCTCTTTTGATCTCACCATGGTGTTCACTCTCACCTCAACAGTCAGAAGAACCACAAACTGAATGTTGGAGGTTTAAATAAAGCAAACCTCCTTCAAAACATTGGGTAACACTTTTCATATCACGTGCACCTGATGTGCTACACCTGTGTGTGTGATTTGAGTTATTTTAATAGGGAATAAAGGTGGGGATGTCCTTATATCTCACCAGAAATCACCATTTTTGTAGAATTACATTTTACCGAAGATTTTGAAATGTCTTTTCTTCGGTTTTAATAGTTTAGTTATATTACTTGTATGTTAAAATTGAGATTAAATAATATCCATATATCCAAGAATGTTACAAAATTACACAGGCTTTCATAGGGTTTTCTAATTTTTTTATATGACTGTATATTTATATATAAAAATGGGGCAGTGGTGGCCTAGTGGTTTGGGAGTTTGCCCTAGTATCAGAAAGCCAAGGGCTCGAATCCCAGACCAGAAGTACCATTGAACATGGTACCATGCCCTTCACTGCTCCCTGGGTGCTTTCAATAGCTGCCCCCTGCTGCATGTGTTTGTGTGTATGGGTAAAAGGCAGAGGTGGAATTTTGTTGTGGCTCACTGTGTGCTGTGCTGTTTCACAATGACAAGAATAATCACTTTCACTTTCATAAAAATGCACGATGCTAGTATATATGCTAGAATACACCGGGGCAGCGGTGGCCTAGTGGTTAGGGCGTTAGCTGTATGATAGGAGGATCGGGGTACGAACCCTTTCCCAATAGGTTGCCCTGAGGTACCCTTGAGCAAGGTGCTGTCCCCATCACTGCTCCCCAGGCAGCTTTCAATAGCTGCCCACTGCTGCACAGTGTTTGAGTGTGCATGGGTTAAATGCAGAGGTCCAATTTCGTTGTGGTTCACTGTCTGCTGTGCTGTGACCTCGCAATGACAAGGGTTGTCACTTTCACTTTCATATGTTGCAACATTATTATTTCAGCTACATAATCTCAACATGTTTGGGGAAAAATGTACATAAAACAAAAGTCATCAGGCTTGGAAGATTTTTTTTACTAAACATACAACATACTAAAGCATTGTACATCACATACACTCTTTAATTTTTGGTTTACAACTGACATTTCTCATTTAGTCATTTTTTTGGAAGAAAACAATTGAGCCAGAGAAAACAATTAGGCGCCTCTCTTACCAAACATCTCAGCCCTAATATTGACACCCCCATTGGAATGATTACAAAAAAGGTTCCTGCCCCAACCCCCCCAAAAACGCCTGACTGTCAAAACGCCTAAACAATAGAGTGGGCTTGTAAGTATCCTGCTTGTATCAGCTGATAAATGGGCCGCTCTTTAAGGAACTTATCTCTTTAGGACTTGCAGCATGAGGAATGGCATCATTTGTACTGTTTGCCTGGCTGGACGAGTCAAGCTGGATCCATTTAAAAGATAGTGAGATACTGTCGACAGCAATAGACAGGGTAATTGCGGAGCCACTACTGTGGTATAAATTACATCACTCCAAATGGCAGAGGGGCCCGCCGAGAGCAAAAAAAAAAAAAAAAAAATCTGACAATTCACTTCACCCGCCACCCCACCAATGCTTATCACTGCTTAGCAGAGAAAAAAAGAGACAGGTGAAAAAAATTAAATATTGATCAAATTAACAGTTTTACCAATCCATTTAAAATGGGTGGGGGCAAGAGAGATTGAACAATTAAATTCCAAAGAGAATACGGGTGTATAACTCATGACCTCCACGGGAATAGCAGTTCTACCTGTCACATCATACAGTAGTTAAGTTTATGCACAACAAAAATGTACACCCCCTTTCTAAATGATCACCATTTATCTCATAGTTCAGCAGTTAAATGTACTAAAATCATTCAAGCATTTATTTTACACAAAAAAAATTATTTGTCAAAGTGAACATTTTTCAGTATGGTTTGCTATAATGATTTAGTATCAAAGAAATCAGACATCTCGATACCTTTTTCACATTTAACTGTGTTTCAGGTCTCACAGCTGTGCCTTGCCTTAGGTAAACTTGGGGTGCAAATCATTTTAATGCTATCAGGTTCTTAAACAGTCACTAAACCAGTAAACTAGTCAGTAAACTAGCAAAAGAAGGCAAAAAAGGCTTTTAGGCATATCTGTGAAGCACTGAACAAACTTACAAACAAGATGTTCTTATCCAGAGCAACTTCCATTTCTTATGGTGTTAGTGATGGAGGAAGAATCTGAACCTGTGACCTCTTGGTCAATAGACGTGTATCCTCCTATCACTAGACACCAGCTGAGCTTTATAATTTGCTCATAATTTATCATGATGAATAGACCAATAAAAATAGTTCAAAATTACTATAAACACTAAATTTATTGTACATGAACTTTTATTGTATAGTGTGAGTTTCCTTGGGGGCAGTGGTGGCCTAGTGGTTAGGGCGGTGGCCACATGATCAGAGGATCGGGGGTTCGAACCCTTTCCCAATAGGTTGCCCTGAGGTACCCTTGAGCAAGGTGCCGTCCCTGTCACGCACCTCCCTGCGATGGGCTGGCGACCTGTCCAGGGTGTGTCCCCCGTCCTTCGCCCTGTGTGCACTGGGTTGGACTCCAGCATGCCCCCGCGACCCCGTTTGGGACAAGCGGCAGAAAATGGATGGATGGATGGTGAGTTTCCTTCTCCTGGAAAGTTGCAAAACTGGAGATGTGAGGATTTATTCCAACACTATCAAACTGTAACCAATTCACATCTTTTCTTTCATAAAGACAATTGGACTGTTGATACATTAAGGAAAAGGGTGTTAAATATATTTTGAAGCCATATTCTCATTATTCAAAAGTTATAGGAAGCTGTCAGTATTAAATTTAAATACTTACTACAGGCTCTGTGAAATATCTTACCACAGGACAAAAAAAATAGCCCATGGAATGCTACAAAGCATTTATCTTTTTTTTGTTTTTTGTTTGTTTGTTTTTTTACCTTTATCCTATAGACATATATTTAAACAAAAGTGCATCAGTGAGGTCAGTACAAATGTTATCCTTATTTAAAAAGCAAATGGAAAATTCTGAATCAGTTTGACCTTACCTAGACAGACAAAACTTATTGGGTTATTATTTTTCCGCTCCATAAAATATGAATACGTTAAACCCAGCAATTAATAAAGAACCATAAATCTAAATATTCTGATGTATATTTTCAAACATGAATTGATGTTTCCATCTATGCATCTCTGGACATTCTTCACTGAGATGAGGAATATAATACCATTTAAAAAAATTTCCTTGCCATTCTTCCGGAAAGACCTCATATCCTAGCAAAACATTACGGGCAGATTTGTTTTCCACACAGTTGTTTTATGCATCAGTGGCTTGATCTCAATTTACATGAATGCCCTAGGTGATGGTTGTATTCATTTAGGTCAGGTAGTTAAATCAATGGAGTACACTGTAACCTTCTCAGCTAAGGCAAGCAACACATTATAGAGTATTAAAGAGATCCATATTGCTAGAGATGGTATGAAAAAAGACCCTGTGTTTGTTATTTTATTAATTTGCAATGACCTTGTGAAATCCCTAAAAATCAGGGAACCAGAAAGAGGGCCATTTATTTTTTTTACATCTCTTTGTCACACCAATGATGAGGATATTAAGAGTGTTCAATGTTCATTGTTATGGGTTATAATGTTAAAACACCCCCATACAATAAATTGAGCAAAGACAGCAATACATATAGAGTAAAATAAATCTACTTTATGAATAAATAGTACAGATAAAGTACAATATTTTTGATGCACATTTTAATCATATATGTAACACTTACCCAGACCTACTGGAATCTGACAAGGTGTCACTGAAAACCTTGTCTTGATCAGGAGGGTTAAATCAACCAGGAAAGAGTTCCATTAGGATGTCAGCCTTAACTCTTTCCATTCAGCAAATCTTCAAAAACAAAGCAACAATAAAGAAAACATGATAAAAAGAAACAATAATGCATTTTAGCAACTACCCACAGATCCAATACTTTTAACAAACAAATCAGTGAGCAGAATAAATAAGCCTACCATCAAACAAATAACTCACTCTCACTCACTTTCATAGCCACTTGTCCAAATTAGGGTAACGGGGGGTGCTGGAGCCTATCCCAGCTCCTACAGGGTGAAAGGCAAGCTAAACACCCTGGATAGGTCGCCAGTCCATTGCAGGGCAAACACGCAGACAAACACACTCGAACACACACACTCACACCTACAGCCAATTTTAGCATCTCCTGCAACTCACCTGATGTACATGTCTTTGGACGGTGGGAGGAAACTGGAGCTCCCAGAGTCTTAAAATTCTACAACACAAAAAACATCATGTCTCACCTCTGGCTCCCACAATGGACTTTATAAGACCTGTAAAGTACTTCTTGTACTACTTTCCCCAGCACATGCCACAGATGCTTAATCAAACTGGGATCTGGGAGATCCACACCTTTAAAATTCCCTTTCATGTTCCTCAAACTATTCCAGAGCAATTTTTGTATGTTGTGTAAAGGTAGGTTGTATGTGGCAAAGTAACATGCATGAACATGTTACATGAATGCCAACACCCAAGTTTTCCCAGTAAAACATTGCCCAGAGTGTCACACTTATTTTGGCTTGCCTTCCCATGGTGCATTGCTCCACAGTCTAGTTCTGATGCTCACATGCACATTGTAGGTATTTTCCTATCTTGGTTTTTTTTTTTGCCCTCGTGAAAGTCCCCCATGTTCTAAAAGTCCATTCTTCCTGCTTCCAAACACTGACACCAACAAGTGAC
This sequence comes from Hepsetus odoe, assembly GCA_017165825.1. Classification (NCBI taxonomy): domain Eukaryota; kingdom Metazoa; phylum Chordata; class Actinopteri; order Characiformes; family Hepsetidae; genus Hepsetus; species Hepsetus odoe. Next base: position 8,205,930 of record CM029376.1, read on the forward strand.
TGTTGCAGTCTAACATAGCCTAACGTATACTGCCCCTAAAAGGTGTAACTGCAGCTTAAGCAATAAGTGTTGTATAAAGTGTTTGCCCCTTTCTGATTTCATTGCTTTTGTTCATTCACATTGTGTCTGATGCCCAAAAATTATAATAAAGACGAGTCCAAGTGAACCCAATGCAGTTTTTAAATGAGCTAGTTTATGATTCACTAAAGGACAAAAACCTCACTAAAACTTACATCACCCATTTAAAAAATTAGCTCCTTCTTAGTCCCTTAATCAACCAATGAACCCAATTTATTTGATCAAGGTTTAAAGAAGACTAGTCACGCTCTGGACAGATGGATGTCAGCACTGTTGAATCTAGACATTACTTCTTAAAAAGCAGAAAAATGTAACAGCAATAACTCTACCTAGGAATGGCCAGCAAGCAACATTACCCAACAAGCACATATAAAAGCTGTTTGAGAATTCAGAGAAGAACTTGTAAAGAGCAGCAGGCCTCTCTCAGTTCAGTTAGTAGGTCTTACTGAATCTGTCATTAGAAAGACCCTGGGCAAAAATTGCTTCCAAGGAAGACAAGGAAGGCAAAGCGAAATCCAAAGCTAAACAAGAGAACCCTAAAGGCTTGTCTAATATTTACCAAAAAACAATTGGATTGCCTCCTAAGCTTGAGACAATGTTTTATGAACTGATGGGTCAAACGTTAAACTTTCTTATAGACATGGGTACCTTTGTATCTGGTGTAAAGTTAATACAGAACATCTTACCCATAATCAATTGTGGTGGTGCAGCAGAACAATGATCCAAAGCATTAGAGTATGTATACAACTGAATGGGTAAAAAAGAAAAATTATAAAGTCAATGTCTTGACCATTTCCATTCTGTTGATTTTTTTAATCGAAAAGATGATGTATGCATGAAACAAACAAATATTAAACATTTTAATGCACAACTGCCATTTATTTGCTACACTTCTATTCATACATCATCTGAATTACTAATCCATTTCAAGAAGACTGGAAACCAGGGGGGCACTAATAGGGTGCAAAGTTTAGAAACAGCATAGACATGGTGAAAGAAACAAACTCACATCTAGGGGCAATTTGATATATGCAATTGCTTTGACATGCATGTCTTTGGATTGTGGGAGAAAACCACACAGAAACTGGGAGAACATGCAAGCTTCACACAAAAAGGACCAACGCTGGCCCAAATGGGAATCAAATCCAGACGTCCAAAAACAAGAACAAAACTAACCCTTGCACCACCTTGCAGCCCTATTTGTTATATGTGCTATGTGAAAAATTTATGAGAAATTAAAGAGGAAGATAAGGAGGACAGGATGAAATGTAGATGGATGATCTGTTATGACCAGTCCTAAGGGGAACAGCCAAAAGAAGAAGAAAAAACCATGGTAAAAGTTTAAGTATCCTTTCAGTCTACCCACTATTTTTTAAGGTCTCTTATTTCCCCTGTTGAATAGCTTAACTGACTCACTAACAATTTTTTTTATTTAGACCTACAGCTCAGTAACAGGTGTGATTTCTAGCTGTACCTTTACAACTGCCTAGATTGTTAAAAAGAGGTTTAGTATAAACCAATATGATTAACTGGGGTAATTTAAATATCGCATGAAACATTTGATCCAGTAAACTGGGTTTATGCATAGCCTATAATGGCAGCTCCTGCATACTATGAGCTCCCACAGCTTTCACAGGGCAACAGAGAGCTAATGTAAGTAATTGTATCTGTCATACATGAAAGTAAGATAAACTTCACATTTCTGCAGTCATTTAACTCCCTAGAAAAAATGATATTAACTCTGCTTCAGATACTATGCTACACGACTTGGAAATATTCACATACATCATAACTGCAAAGAATTCTTATTTCAGATTCAAAATGTACTTTGTACTTTGTAATTTGGGACCAGATAATAAAAAATAAATACAACTGAAAAATATGGCTGAAACATACATTTTGGGTTTTTTGGATTATGCTATTTTGGATATTGCCACAGATTCTCAATTCTCTTGATTGAGACCTGACTTTGTCACTGTAAAACATTTACATTTTTGTTGCTCAAGTATTTGATTATTGCTTTGTTCTTGTGCTCAAAGGTTTCATAACTCAAAACATTGCCCAAAGTAGGATGCCTTCCAGGCTTTCCCTGTATTTTGCAAAACCTATTCCTTCAATCCCCTTAAAAAGATGCCAGGACCTTCCATAATTTATTGTTAAAATCCAATTTTTGGAGAAAAAGAAACTGTTTGGTTTGCACCACACAGGGTGCTTTTTCTGCAATAATGCCATCTTGTTACAGATACAGTCCAGTGGTATGCAGAGCTCTTAATATTTTTGACTGGTGCACTACAGCCTCAGTAGCTGAAATCTGTAGCTTTTTACAGTGATGGTTGGCCCCTTTAACTCTTCCTTTTGTTCCATGTTGTTTTGCCACAGAGTTTTGAAAGATGGCATTGCCTTGTCAGTGCCTAGGTGGTAAAATGTAACTGCAGTTTCCTCATAATGGATCCAACATTGCCTACTGGAATATCTTATCTTATTGCCTACTGGAAGATCACTAGTATTACTAGAAGTACTAGAATTAAGGGGGTTTTCTCTTGATGAACTTAAATGAAGTTAGCAGTGGGGTTGTGCAGTTAACTGAATGGAAGGTTGTGGGTTTGAGTCCCAGAACAGTAGGTTACCCTGAGATACCCTTGAGCATAGTACCATCCCCATCAATGCTCCCACTTCACAGAATGTATGGTTGCCCACTGGTCTGTTTGGGTAAATGGGTTAAATTCAGAGAAGGCATTTCAATGTGTTGTGGTGTGTTCACAATGATAAAGTCACTTTTATTTAATGATGTTAATTGTAAACCAGTGTCCTCGCCAGTGCAATGGCTCTTCTAAATTGAAACTTTGGAGTTTTCAAAGCACAGGGCTGAATATTTATTCCAACAGCATTTTTCTAGTAACAGAATTTTGAAGTTTAATCTTTAAGAATAAAATAAAACACAGCACAAAATATCAAAGTGCCATCTGTAATCTAGACCAATCTGATTACTTTCGAGGGAGTGAAACGCTTAAACAAAGCACTGGATCTAACTTGATTATATAAATCTGAGGGTTACAGATCTATGTCTGCTCTCTAGACAGCTGAGCACATTCGACAAAGTGGGGGCAGGAACACACATTATCAAAGTGAAGCTTCTTCCAGCCCTTTTTGGGCTAGACATTTCTCAGAACAGATTTTTCTAAACTCAACAGTATCTTTCAAGATAGGATGCCTCTTCTTTAATGCATAATGTCTTTTAAAAAAAAAAAACAAAAAAAAAACAGATGTATGTTGTAGGAGGTCTATCTCCCAGGCTGGCTCAACTGCTTTAATTCCCAGACACCTTATAGTGATGGCTTCAATTTCCAGGGCTTTTGATAAAATCGTGCAGTCTCTCGTGTATTGGGATTGAGTACCCTGCTATGGGAGCAGTTTAATGAAGTGCCATAGTTTCTTCGCCTAGTGTTTGACATAACCTCACTCACCAGGGCAATAAATGAACTGTGATAAATGTGAAGCCAGTAAACGTAAAGCATACAGCTGTAATTGAGTTAATATGACTTAAAATACTAACTATTTATTATAGCGGATTGTGCTGTCATACCACTTCCACAGGTTAAGCTGTGAACAACAGACAATATATGTCTTATTTCTTTTCAGACAGGGACCCAAGCGGATTCTAATTTACTTGTGGATATGTTTATTTAACGAAGAATTACACTGTAGAGAGTAATATGTGTAAAAGTGTTAGTCCAGTAAGTGTAGAAAACATAAACAAAGTGACACAAGAAAGTGTGGGCAAGTTATGTGGACAACTGTCACTTTTATCAGACTATTACTTATTGAAAAATATGACTTTTTCAAACAAATGTCCAGGAAAACTGACCTAGGCATACAATAAAAGTATGTTACATGTACATACAGTAAGTACATCCATACTTGTCCACTCACTGAAATCCACAGCAAGTAGTAATTCAGCATTAATGTTTAATATGTGCAGTGGCTTAATGTTAAACTGATAGACAGGGTGTTGATTTCATCAATGTAAAAATGTAATCAAAACATCTTTCAGCACTCAAAAACCCTAAATAAAGGTGATCTTGGCAGTTGGGTCGTCAGTGACTAACACTGATTTCTTCTGACAGCTCAAGGAAATCACTTTCCTGCACTAAAACCAAACCAATCGGTCTCCTAACACAGCTTGATATCTTCTTGTTTATTTTGTAGCTGCCAGATGACCATTATGTGGGGCCCTTTTTGTGGCGGTACCACAGGATATCTTGCAGGTCACATCATTCGAGGGAGGTTGATGACTCGGTTAGATCTCCATCACCCTCCACTCAGGCGAAGAATATGTCCTCAGCAGAGGTGCACTGTTTATATGGTGATGGAATCAAGAGCAAGTGACAGGCCACTGACAGCAGTTTCCTGAGGAGATGCCTCTATTAGCCTCCCGTTACCCACTAACTTATGTTTGCATTGCTATTGTACACTATGAAATAGGGGGGTAGGTTTCACTGACATTGAAGGCCATGTTTGTACATGAGTCTTCAAGATATAACGGTTATGCAATCCTCCAAACATACAAATTATATTCTTGAGACAACGGCACAATTTTCAAACAAAATATTTCACTCCAATAGTGGTGTTCTACTGAATAATTGTTTAAATTAACCATAACAGTTTCACTGTTACATTTTTTTTCAATAAACTACAACATTAATTGAATATTTTCTAATTAAAGTTCCTAGATAAACACAGAAAGCTGAACTGCATTGTTTGTTATTATTAATGTTACATTTAACAAGCCTGATTTATAGGTAGATATTGCCATAAAATTTGTTTTCTCCTAAATTGCAAATCAGTATCACCCCTCCATTGCCTTTTTGACATAACATTACTTAGATTTGGCAATGTATAAATATTATGCGCATGGGGGAAAAATACAAATAAAGCCTTCTATGCCCTCAAGTAATGCTGAGGGCAGTGATTGTCGCATTCATTGGAGCCAGGCGCAAATAATCCTGACAAGTTTATAAAGTGCCAGGGTGAAAAGGTTATTCACTTAGTGTGCCGGTCGGCTGCAATTTAAAACAACTAGCCTACGGATCTGTTCCTAAGGCCACCCGCCCCTCACACACACACTTTCTCAGGCCTCCCTCAGCGAAAGTTTTCAGCAAGATATTACACACTAGAGCAGGCACCAGATTGTGTGAGATTACGACAACATCCTGGAGCAGTCTTGGTTCTGTAATATCTCCATGTTTGCAGTCATGGCCTGTCACCCCAGCTGACCAGTGGAGACGCCTGGTGGGTCACGCCCGTTCCTCAATCAACTTCAAGTGTTATTAAATAGTGACCTCCATAAAGAAAAGCACAATGTAATGATGGCTTAAACAAACGCAATTTATCACCCTCCTCACAGTGACATTACTTTACCCCAGCACAGCCAACCAAGCAGGCACAGTTCAACTGGCTCAGTGGCCATGCTCTGACCCCAAAAAGGACTTCCACTTTCCTCAGACCACACAGCAACATTCAATATAGCTAAAGTCCCCAACAAAAATGGCTATACAGAAATGGATAAAAATGGATGCTTTGTGCACAAAACACTGTATAGATTTGTTATCAGCGTACCTTTCTTTGTGCTGCTTACTAAACTTTTAGCAGTTATTAACTTTCTCAATCATATGCTCACTTCCCAACAAATAGGATGTGAACTGAGTATGATTTATCAATGGGGTTGAGCCAACTACATGAAAATGAAAGAGGGCACAATACGTCTTTGCTTAGAAAGTTCTAGCTGATGTTGTAACACCTTTAGAGGGCAACAGTGAGTCCTGTTTGATTATTTGATTTTTGATTAATAACAACTTTGAAAACATATGATTTTCTTTTATGTAGAAGAAGAAACTGGTAGAGTCACAAAATTATTTGTCCAATAATTTGATCAACATTTCACACAGTGCAATCAACTGCATCCAAATCAGCTGCACATTCACACCACTGTCATGCATGCATAGAGCTCGTTAAATTTATCAGCCCAAGCTGGCATTGCTTGTATTAGCTATGTTCCTGATTTACAAATATTACATTAAGTCTGGTACCATTGTGGTACAACACTATAAAAATGTAGTTCTGGCATTTGCATGTATTATTTTGTGTAGCCTCTGCTTGCTGACCAGGCTGCATTGTGAAATGCAATGTGGTTTATACATGTGACAGTGGTGCACATGCATGACACAAATTGTGTCATTAGTGTGTTCCATAGTGTGTTCCGATTGCAGAGAAATGTCTGTAATTTAGATGCTGGCGATTTTGATGAGAAATCTACTTAGTAGCATTGAGTAATGGTGTTTATTTGAGCTCAAGCTGTGCCTGCTGTCATTTGGAACCTACTCGTTATTAAAAACTAGACATCTTAACAGAAGACACCTTGTCCCAGTCGGCCACTTTTAGACTTGAACTTTATCAGTTGTATGCATTGAACAAACAATTAAAATGCTAATCATAATAGCAATTAAACATAAACATGAATTTTACGGCTGTGATAGATTGAGAACCAGCACCTCACAGTTCAAAGTTAAACCAGGGAACACTCTGTAAGGTTACAGTTCTCTAGGATTTGGTTTGGAAACTTTCTCTTAAGTGAAAGACAATATTTGACAGAAATATATTTTGTCCTTCTGACCGGGACTCTCAAAATCTTGAGGGGATGCCTGGTATTTTCCCATTGTAGCTCTGGTTTTATAACGAGTATTAAGGCTATAAAAAGTCTGCATTATTAGTTAACCAATAAAGGTACTGCATTCGTCAGACCCATCAAACAGGTCATTCAGGAAATTATGTGCCAGCTGTATTTTTATGACTATATTTTCTTATGTAGTATACACTCCAGGTCAATGCTAAGCTGAAGCTGGTTGACACTTCATCCATGGAGTCATGATTTTTTATACGCATTATTGACTTGCCTTTTATTGATTGCACAGAATGTATCACACAAATCATTTTGCACCAAATCAATAAAGAAATCTTGTGGAAATTTTATATTAAAAGACCTTTGTTTGCTTAAGTGAGTTTCAGACAGGGCATATTGAGTGTTTCTCTGATTAATTGAGTTCGTTTACATTTGACCACTGCAAACCCATTAAAGAATGCATTCTTAAATCATACTCTGCCATTTATGATTGAAATGAGATTTTCAATGCAATGAGAGGACTGTTAAATAAATCATAAGTGCATTTTACAGAGAACAATAAAAGGGACATAACTCTTATGAAGTAAGGCCTTTCCATCTTCATGTCCAGCACTTACTTATGATCATTTCTTTGAAGCTAGTTACTTGCATCTTAACCTCATTGCACTGGATGTTTTTTTTTTGTCTTTTTTTTTTTAATGAAAAGTAGGACACAGCATTAGTTAACACTATAACTTATTAATGTGATTACAGCTTTGTTATTTTTTTTACCTAACATGGAGAGAAAATAATGCTCAAAATGTTAATTTCAATTTTGGATGTACAGCAGGTTAAGATGTTTTGTTTATTTAAAAAATCAATCACAAGTACTTAAGATGAGACAATGAAAAGGAAAGTGGGGCATCAATTGACACTATGTCAATTTGTGCCTATGAAATATTAAAATACAAATGATTTCAATCGATACATATTTGCAACATACAATCTATCAATTCGGCCATGAGACAAGCTTCTCAACTTGAAGCTAAATGCCATGAAACTTAATGGGTGCGAATATCAATTTTGAGCTCTAATCATGTAATTGATGCAAAAAGGTCACTTGGGCTTGCAGGTTTTGCTCACTCAGCCACACGGCAGGAAACAGTGAGGGGATGTCTCGCTTCAGTGGCACTGAAGGGCAGACTTCTCAAGGAGGCCTCTTTTTTTTTTATTTCTATCAGTTGATCATTTCTGTTTAATTATGTGGGGTGGATTTTGTAGTAGATAACAAGCTGTTATCTCCAAGTAAGAAGGATAGAAAGGATATCAAAAAGATAAAGTCCCATTCTAGATGCCTAGATTGTGAATGTTCAAAATATTTTAATGATCTTTTATCTTTTAAAAAATGTTCTTAAAAATGTTAAAGCGCAGGACAAAGCAATGCAGAAAATAGTTCAGAACCAATATGGAGGTACATTATTCTTTGAACTGATAAAGCCATTGATGAAATTACCAAAAGAGAGGGAGTGAGAGGATCCACGGCACATATAATGGCCTGAAGGGATTAAAAGATCACCTGAGTCAGGTGATGTGTTAAAGACTATGAAATGCAGAAATGATTAGAGAAGATATAGGTGCTTCAATACTTGACGAGTTATTGAGAAAGGCTATATACATAGGGCACTGACATCTGGCTAGAAGGTGAAATTGAGTAGACTTCTGGATACTCAGTAGCTGTTCTTGATAATTCATGCCTATTAATAACATTAAGTCTTTTAAAACGAAAACACCACAGCATATGCTGTAGGCTGTCATTAAACTAAACTACAAACCCTTGTCAGGAGTCTTTTATATTTTGTATAAGGTGGTCATATTAATATTAAATATTCTCACATATTCACAGACTGTAAATGCCACAGACAATGAGTGAGACAGACTGAGAAGATGAAAGTTCTTCACATGCTGTATGGGAATGGGTGATCAGGTGCTCCATTAAGACCGGATTTATTCAATCAGCTAGCTAACCTCTTAATTAAAGGAACTAATTATGCTATCGAAAGACTTAGCTGGTGGCTCCAAACGGGGGTCGGCTCGCATGCCTCCCACTCCTGCCTCGATGAAGGTGATGACCTTGTGATAACCTGTGTGTTCATCAGTCAAATTACTGTCCCCGGTAATGGTAATGCCAAAGCACTGGAACACTGGGGCCAACTAATCTGTATTCAAATGACACCCCACCAAACAGTAAGGTGGGCTTGGTGGCTATAACTCAGCCACAGTGCACGAAGGGAGGAGGGCTTGACAATGCCCAAGAACCCCTCCCGGCCAATCGGACATTATCATACATTTTCCAGGTGTGCGACAGGCCTTCTGGGGAGCAACTGATATTGGAAAAATTAATCATAAGTTCCCTGTGCTGCCTTAATGGTCAGCTTAAATTAATTAATTGCCAGGGCATGGCAGTGTACTTTGATGGGACAGGCAATGCAGGTCTGTACTGAGGTGTGGTTAAAGGCAGAGATCCTGAGGGATTTTTTTATAGTTAACTAACTGTAAAAGTCTCATATATATTAATATTTATTTTCATTTAAATCCCAGTCTTCGTGGTGAATAAAGGAATGATGCAAAAATTATAATTTATAAAAAAATAACTAACAACAATAATTTTATATCAAAAGAGGCTATGAATATTTAATAATTCATGATAAAATATTATTTCACTTGCACAAAACCATTATTTCTATATTTGCAAATTTTGGTCAGACAAAGATTTTGTTTAGCATAAACTTCCTTTTTTATTCCCAATATCAATTGGGGATATTTAGCATGGGATTCATTTCCAGCATTATGTAAATATGTAAACTGCTATGTCCCACTTCCCTCTCTCTGGATTATCATTAAAGATGGGGATATATTGAAATATCATTCAATATCATGAAATTTTTTTTTATATATCCGCTTTTTTCACAGTCGATCTGATCGACAATAAAAATGATATTGCCCCTCTTTCATAATTTTACCACACAAATTCATAAACTCCAAAGGAACATATAATAATAATAATAATGTTATTATATGTGTTATTATTATTATGGGCAGTTGTACCTATATCTATCAAAAGTGGTGCAAGGTAGGACAACTGGTGAACAGGCAGCAGGGTTATGGGTGCCCAAGGCTCACTGATATACAGAGAAGGCAGGTTGGTCTGTCTCAATGCCGAAAATGTGCTACAGGAGCGCACATTGCTAAAAGAGTTAAGCACCTATGATGGATATGTGACCAAAAGAACTAGTTCAGGGAGCAATGGAGGAGGACGGCCTAAAGAATCAGGATTTTTTTTTACATCTTGTTGAAGGCCTGGTGTGTGTGTGTATGTCAGTTACCTGGGGAAGAGATGGAACCAGATGCATTATGGCAAGAAGGCGAGACAGAGGAGGCGGTGTGATGCTCAGGGCAGTCCTGCTGGGACACCTTGGGCCTTCCTGTGGCTTCCTGTTTTACTTTTCTATTAACCACATTCACAGAAATATGACAGAGTCTGGAAGTTCATATTGATTTAAACCAAGGTGTTTAACTCAATATTCTTAAGAATATTACACATTTATCACACACTTCTAAAATTAAGGCGAGATGACAACACACTTTAATATTTTAGCAGCATGTATAAAATAAAAATGGCACAATTTAGATTTTCAATGGCTGAGGTTTCCAGCTCATGGAATGCGAAAGCAGGCTGTATAGGTAGCTGATATTTATTACTGACAACATGAATGTAATTTTTAATATAAACGTATTAAACTTAACGCGGGAGAATTCCGCTTCATTTACGCAGTCCTGAGCTGAGACATTGTACAGGAGCTACAGGAGTCTCTAAATGAACTCTAGATTTTTAGAAAGGAGAAAAAACTGAAGCCAAACGCTGCATTTTTAGAAAGTTAAAGGCAGAACAAAGTCCTGCTCGGAGAAAGTCCGTCCTCAGGTCACACTGAGCACAGGGGCCTGTCGCCATCTTGTGGGCGCGTGAGGTTTTACAAACAGCCGCGTGCGCGTCCGCAGAAAGCGCGTGCGCAGTAAACAATAAACAACAACTAATGACAAATAAAGATGGCGAATTTCTGCAGATTATGTGTTCACTATTTCAAAAATGGAAGTGTTCATCGTTTATTTTCATCAGTCAACAAAATGCAGTGAATGAACAAAAGAGAATCTAAATCAAATCAATATTTGGTGTGACCACCCTTTGCCTTCAAAACAGCATCAGTTCTTCTAGGTACACTTGCACAGTTTTAGAAAGAACTCGGCTGGTAGGTTGTTCCAAACATGACTGTGTTTCAACCTCCGTGTGACATTGATGATCATCAGCACCTGCAGATGACCATCTGTATAATCTTACAGAATCCCTGACTTTGTGCAAGTGCACCTAGAAGAACTGATGCTGGTCAGAAGGCAAAAGGTATTAACACCAAATATTGATTTGATTTCGATTTTTCTTTTGTTTGCTCACTTTGCATTTTGTAAATTGATAAAAATAAACAATCATTATTTATATTTCTGAAAGCATTCTTTGTTTACAGCATTTTTTCCACACCTGCCAAACACTTTTGCACAGTACTGGGCTCATAGTTTATTATTCCTTTCAGTTTTTTCACCTGAGTTCCAGTTATGATTGGTGAAGTTGCATGCGGTTTTATTTTTTATAATGTTATAAACTTTCTTTATGCAATAGGGCTGATTTTTTTGCTTTTAAGACTGCTATCGCTTTTACTAAACCTGGCTTTGGGGTCATTTTGCAAACACACTGATTTACTCTTTTCACAAATGCTGATTTTTTTTTTTCCAACTGGTAGAATGAACATGAATTTTACATGAAAATGATAGAAAAAGACATGTTGATTGAATATATAAACACATCCAGTTCTACTTTATTCTGTTTTCAATTACATAATTCCTAAAAAATATATATCTTTTAGCACACATCAGTGTATAGAAATAAAACTGAAGGACTTTAAAATGTGGGTTAACATTATGTAATGTTACATAGTTAACAAATGATTACCTCACATTGATCAGCCATAAAATGATAATCATCTAATGTATCTAATGCTAAGCAGGTCCTTCTTATACCACCAAAACAACTGATCAGTTGAGACTCCACAAAACCTCTGAAAGTGTGCTGTGGTGTCTGAACCTGAGGCTGTGAAGAGGGGCCACCATTGATCGGATCAGATGGGCTAGCCTTCACTCCCCAGGCACCTTTCAGTGGTTTTAATATTGTTGCTGACAAGTTCATGTAAAAATACAAAATAACTAAGAATTTGAAAAATAAAGACCAAATAAATATTTAAATAAAGGCCATAAGCTGGTTTTCCATTCTTGTATAAGAAGCAGGTAAAGTATGGTAGTATGTAATTTTTTAAATTGAAAAAATGTTTTAAACTGATCGATAAAAGTCATTAGGAAATCTCCCTGCCTGTTCTGTTTTACCTAAATCCAGACCTTCTGATCCAACAGCTGATAAAGACGATGATTCTTTAAAGTTACTTTAATATAAATTAATTCCTTACATTTATTAAAGTCCACTGTAAAGCACCATCCTTGTGTGAATCATCAGACAAAACAGTACATAATGGCCACCGTGTCTGCTAGTGTACACTCCATTTTGCACAGTTTGCTAGTGTTTAGCCTACTTATTGTAATATTTTTTCACTTCTGTTTGCACTTTGTCATATACTGCTGCTCTCATTTAATGTCAAAATATGTTGAACTGCGGTCCATGGACAAATGTTGGCTCAGCTGGTTTTGCCCTTATTCATATTTACTGTAACAAAGTTACTTTGAACTTTGATTTTAATAATTGGGGTCCATTGCGGGACTCAAAGTGCGTGGGATATTTTCTTTAGACACTTCTTCAAATTAGTATACTCCAAATGAAGTGCACTGCATAGTGGGAAATACAAAATTTCTTTACTGCTGTAATATTCTCCAATAATAACCTTAATCGTATTATAGTAGAATCTATCATGGAAGAGGAACCAAATGCAATTGCACAATGTGTGGACGATGGCATCCCTTTTGCACATGATGTAAATAGTTTCAACAAAACAAAAAAAAAAAAACACTTTACTGCACACAGTGCAATCAGAGTCAGTTGGAGTATTCTTTAACATGTTATGTATGACTGAGGTATCTGTGTAAATTTCCATGGAGGTTCATCAGTAATGTCCTGCTTAAAGTGCTAGCAGGATGATATAATACTAATCCAAATGGCTCTGTCCTCAGGTCAGAGCTTTAGGAATCAGATTTAGTAAAACACTGAAAGCCAGGGAGTTTCCAGCGAGAGCCACTGTGTATCCGCAGGTCCAGCCACTCTTGCTGGGCCACAGCCAAGTAGGATTCAGGGGGAGCTGTAGAGAGTAGCTCTGGGGTCACAGAGCCTTCTGCTTGGGTCAGGGCCTGGTGGCATGCTGGCTGGGCATCCATAGTTTCCAGGTTATTGAGGCTGCCAGTTGTTTGATCCACCACCTGTCCCCTTTTTGGACCTGCAAAAACAAAGTAAAAAGGCCTGAAACATGATAACTATGGAGATGTGGGCAACAGCACTGGCTACAATATTGCTTTTTACACCAATATTTCACTTTTCCTCAAATTTATCATCGGAGTTCTGCATTAGATGCTAATATGACTAACAACCAATGTAAACTTGCCAATTTGCACTCTAAAAACTGCATGCTTAAATTATTATATGCTTTAAATTGTTTCATGCTCTTTAAAAAAGTACCTCGTATATGAACGTGTATAAGAACATGGTATTTCCCACCACCCCCCAAGACATCTTGTGACACATCAAAGCTGATCAGTTAAGTAAAAGGAAAAGAGAATATTGGGTAAGCAAGATTTTTCATTGCTAAACTAATGCTGAAAACATCCCCATTGCTCTGTAATGGTGAATGATACAACATGTGATATGTCTATGTTTTGGCCACATCGTTTAAATATAAATGTATATAATGCATATATTTTTATAAACCTATTTCCTGTTATACATACTTTTATGAGCCCATTTTATTATTAGCTTTATTATTTTGATAGTTTGTTTAGTATTTTGAGAATAACATCTGAGTGTATCAGGTTACATTTCATGGCTGTTTGTATTTTAGTAAGTGAGCATGTGATAAAAGTTTCTTGAATCTTGAAAAATCTTGAAAATAACATTTCCCATCTGAATGAATTAATTTCTACATGGAGACTTTCTCACCACAGACATGCACTTACAGCAGCGTCTGAAGGGATCCCAACCTCGAGAGAGGACATAAGGTTTGGCCATAGGCTGCTGCAGCAAACAGACAATAGCGCTGTCAACTTGATGAAAGACACGTAGAGACAGGAGTCTGTGGTGCAGCTCTTCGGAGAGGCTGTATTCCTCTGAGCGAATCAAGTCTCGGATCAGGTCAAAGTCTTGCTTCAGCTGAAGAGCTCCCTGGATACTGTCATGGAAAAAAGAGTTCAGGTAAATAAACAGTGCTCAGACACCTTCTGCAGCCATTTCCCAGTTTTGAAAAACAAAACTTTACATTAAATGGGTAAAAACAATGGGTAAAAATGACAATTCTGTGGAAAAAAAAAAAAAAGTATATATATTTAACTTCAAGCTGGCTGCTGCTACAGTATTACGCAATATGCAACATTTTCGATTTTCTGAACAGTATGTCATTCATGTCAGAAAGCAAGATCATTTGAGATTACTTAACAAGTGAAAACAATTTGATGCAAGCATGTGATAATTTCAAAATGCAGTTTGTACAATGTTAATTGACACATGTTAATTGAGACATACTGTACAATCATAAGAGAAAGATTATAGGAGAATTGCATAATTATGGCAAACTGCCATGTCTGAGAACCACTCCACTGTCACGACAGGTATAACAAAGGTATAATCACTAAACAAAGCAGAAAACCTTCCATCATCAAACAGCACATATGTACCAACCTGAATTTGATTTTCTTTTTAAGGATGTGCTCCATCCAGGCCTCCATAAAGGCAGTCATGGCTTCTGCCAGGGCCGGAATTCGAGCCTCATCCGGTAGGTGCTGCACTCCCTCTAATACCTGGCCAATCACACTCTGGGCTGCAGCGGCTGCATACTCACTTGGGCTACTGGGCAATTCTAATATAAAGCATATGAATCACTTCTTCCATAATGTTAATAAAAAACTTTTCTAGTTCTTAGATATGCAAATCATCTAAAACATTTCCACTGCAAATAACTGTTAATTCTAACCTGCTTTGTAGTTGACTCTCCAGTGCTTTGCTGATGGCATAGTTTGCTCAAATATCTCCACTGACATTTTCTTGCAGTCCATTGAAAAGATCCTTAGGACAAGCTCAGAAAACCCCTAATATAAACAACAACAACAACAACACAGATAAACCTAAAATTACAGAGTTTGTCCTGGTATTTGTGAGCTTATATATTATATATGAATATATCCACTACTCAAAAAAATTAAAGGAACACTCTAAAAACACATCAGATCTCAACTGGGAAAAAAAAAAAATCATGCTGGATCCTGACCAAGGCATCACTGAGCTCCAGGACAGTCTGAGGTGCAACCTGGCAGCGTCAGATGGACCTAAACATGATGTCTCAGAGATGTTCTATTGAATTTAGGTCAGGCGAGCATGAAGGCCAGTCAACGGTATCAATTCCTGCATCCTCCAGGAATTGCCTGCATACTCTTGCCACATGAGACTGGGCATTATCAAGCACCAGGAGGAACCTAGGACCCACTGCACCTGTGAAGGGTCTAACAATGGGTCTAAGGAATTCATCCTGATACCTAATGCCAGTCAGGCAGCAATTGTTTATCCTGTACAGGTCTGTGCATCCCTCCATGGATATGCCTCCCCAGACTAACACTGATCCACCAAACTAATCATGCTGAGCAATGTTGCAGGCAGCATAACGTTCACCACGGCTTCTCCAGACCCTTTAACGTCTGTCACATGAGCTCAGAGTGAACCTGCTCTCATCTGTGAAGAGCACAGGACACCAGTGCCAGACCTGCCAATTCTGGTGTTCTCTGGCAAATGCCAGTCAAGCTCTACGGTGCCGGGCAGTGAGCACAGGGCCAACTAGAGTACGTCTGGCCCTCAGGCCACTCTCATGAAGTCTGTTTCTAATGGTTTCTTCAGAGGCATTCATGCCAGTGGCCTGCTGGACAGATATAGCAAACCTTCTGGCAATGACACGTATTAATGTGTCATCCTGAGGGAGCTGGACTGCCTGTGCAACCGCTGTAGGGTCCAGGTATCAACTCAGGCTACCAGTAGTGACACTGACCCTAGTCAAATGCAAAACTACTGAAAAGCAGTCAAAAGAAAGATGAGGAAGGAAAAAAATGTCTGTGGCCTCCACCTGTAAAACCATTGCTGTTTTTGGGGTCGCCTCATTGTTGCCCCTTTAGTGCACCTGTTGTTAATTTCATGAACACCAAAACAGCTGACACTGATTAACAACCCCCACCGCTACTGAACTGACCAGATCAATATCCCAGAAGTTTAACTGACTCAATACTAAACTCTGATTAAAAGGTGTTCCCTGTAAATACACTGCTTTTTTTGAGTAGTGCATATACACATTTTTTAAATGGTATGGAGGACTGCTTACAGTAAATAAAAATAAAAAAAAATACTAAATGAAAATTCTATGCAGAATTATTGTCACAATTCAAAGACTGAATAGCAAATTTCATGGCAAAAACAAGTGCCAGAACAGCGAAAAAATCTTGCAGCAGAAGCTATCCATTGAAATTTAAGAATACTATCTCACCTGCAGTTGTGAGATTGCCTGAGTTAGCTGGAGTCTGTGCTGCACTATGAGAGGATGTTCACCACCTTCACCCACAACTTCCAGCTGCTGGGCAAGGCTCTCCACCGTTTTCCTGAGAACCTTTGAAATGGAGAAAAGCAAGAAAAACAAAATGCTCAGCTGAGCGATACAATATGCTGGGATACTGCCAGGATATGTGAGGTGCCTCAGTCTTGCTAGTGATCGAAAGAAATCAGTGATCTTGTTGTTACATTGCACATTTATTCTGTGATTTCATTTCTAGGCCCACTGAACAGTATGTAAATATGTCTTCCAAATGCCCAGGTGCCTGCTAGTAGTGAAAAGAAGAGGAAAGCAATTAATTTGGATCATTTCGACTTACAATGGGGTTCTGAAAATCAGATCATAAGTACAGGACAACCTCAATACTGATCATAATATGCAGGACAAGAGTCATAATATGATTATCTTTATCATGCAGGCTTGTACCTTAAGGTCTCCTTGCGTGACCAGCAGGAACTTGTTAAGTGACCAGGAGGCAAGAAACTGGTACGCTTTACTCATAACCCAGAACGTAGAGGATTGGACAGTGGCCACAGCTCTAGACAGCAACCCTAAATGATAAAAACTGAAGCCCCTGGTTTCCTTCTCACCTACCAAGAGAAAAACATGATACATTATGACATGAAGGCCTGCAAAAATGAATGAGACCTGAATTTATTTGTTAAGGTCAGTTTTGGAATCCATATATCCCTTTTTCCTGGTGTTACTACTGGAAACCATTATGGTCATTGGTTCCGGTTAAGCAGCTTTAAGAGTTTAGCCATGAACATTGGTCTGTTCAAACACACCTAACACATATAGTGTCAACCACTGAGTTTATAATCTTTCATCTAAACTATATCTTTGAAACTTGAAACGTGTTACACTGTACTAATAACCAGACTAACAATCAGTGTAAGGTGGGCTAGTGGTCAGGGAATAGGCCCCAGCATCGAAAGGTATTGGGTTCAAATCCTGGACCAGTAGTATGCCCTGAAGAACCCTTAAACAAGGTACTGTACCAGTCACTGCTCCCCAGGTGCTGGATATAACTGCTTATGGGGGGTAACCTTACTCAAGGGTACCTCACAGCAACCTACTGGTCTGGGATTTGAACCCATGACCTTCTGATATGAGATTTTATGGCTCTAACTTTTAAGTAAACAAGAGCTTTTAAAATTTTCATTGCCTCATCATCCATTGTGACAATTAAATGAATTTAGCTACTTTATCAGGTCTTTCATAATTCAAATGTTACTGTATGTTACGAGGTCACATTTTAATGTCATCCTCCCACTCAATGACCTTTGATAATACTATCACTTTGATATTTTGCTACTGCTCATTAAAGCCAGTACTGCTTCAGCAGCAAAACAAACCAGAAGTCATGCCTGTAAAAATACCTGAGTATTATGGGAGCTGAGGAATAAGATGGAAACCATTTAAATCCAGGACAAAAGCTTCTGAAAACAATATAAAGAGAGGTACCTGAATGTGGGTCAGGGCTTTGCAGGTGCATGGAAAGAAGAGGAGGGAACAGCTGAAGTGTGAGCTCCATGGTGGCAGTCTTCACGACAGAGCTTTCAAGTCCAGGTCTAGGTAGGCACTTATCATTTAGCCCGAAACCCAGCGACGCACACATAACTGGAACACAAACACAAACTCAGGACTACTAAATCCCAACTGTATAATAAGATAAACACTACCATACTGGCAAAAAAAAATGCAACAAAGCATGCATTAGTAAGATGTCCAAGATATATGTATTAGTTCAGTGTTAGGGTCTGAGATAAATAATGAAAAGTAAATGATTTTGCTGGGTACTGTCCCTAGCTATGCTGTCAACGGCAACAAATTGTGGTACATCTTACATAGAACACCTTATATTTTTAATACAGAGATGATTCTTAAACCACTGCAAGCTGAACCCATGATTTTTAAATGTCAGAAACTGTTTTAGCAACAGCTAAGGTAGAAACAGATTCTTAATTGATTAATTGACTTACTTTCATCCCAACGCATGAAGGCAGCAGTAGAGAAAATATGAGAGCAAAATTTATTTAAGACCTCTTTGCATTCTGCTGGAACAAGTTCTAAAAAAAAAGAAAGAAAAAAACATAAAACAAAAAACTGAGCAGCTAGTGCAGAAAACAGAAATGCATAAGAAACAGGGGTATAAATATACATAGAGTACCATGCAAAAGTCATGAACTACCTCTCATTTCTGCATATTATTCTTGCTTTCATAGGTTAAGGTATTTTTTAATGTATTGTTGATGAATAGCTCTCCAGGCATCCTGGATTTATGTTTGCACATTTTGTAATAAATCACTGTACCTATTGTCTTACTTCCTAACAAAAACACATAAGCAGTTGCTCATAACTCTTGCACAGTGCTGTATTCAAGGGTTTATTCAATTTCCTATTTTTTATTCCAATATTTTTTTTAATACTTTATATTACAAAACATTTTGACCCTACTAAGCTGTAATTAAGATCACAATTTAAGGTGATGGAAAACTCTTTATTACCTGAAAAAGGTTTGAATTCTTTGGAGAACCACTTTTGTAAAGAATCTTTTTAAACTGTAAAAAGGCTTCTTAATAAAAAGAATACTTAAATTACCTTCTTTACATGCATGCTTTAGCCATCTGACCAAGAGGAACACCATCTGAGAATTCCACTGGTTCACACCTCCCAAAATTGTGTTGCAAGATTGATAATAAAAGTAAGTGATAACTGTTCTACCAAAATTTGTCCACAGCATGTCTCTGTATTGAGAGAAAAGCTCTACACATGCATCAGACTTGCTCAGGTCCATCCACTGAATTGCCTTATGCCGACTGGTTGCCATTTTGGGTTTGTTTAGAAGTCTTTTCTCTCCTGCACTGGTTCTGCTGCTATCCACAGCACCCTCTGCTGTGTCAGCCCTATCTAGAAGAGGTCTTTTGGGTATGTGTGGAGCTAAAAGATCTGTTGAGGACAATAAGACTTGAAAGAGAATTTCTAGATACTCTCTGTCATGGCGCAAAAATGTAGAGAAGGGTAGATTGGAAGACCAGAAACTATGGAGTGTTTTTTTGGACGGCTCATCAGTTATGCCATCAGTTGAACTTTCAGCTGTGGCCAAGGCTGGAGTAAATGATGAAGGCTGAAGGTGTTCAGAGTGTGTCCATTCAGTGTTGGGTTGTCCCATAAGGGAAATTAGTTCACTCTGCTGACAAGTCCAGTTATAAAGCTGCTCTGCTGCTCTTTGGGCTCGCCGCTGGGCCAACATCTTCATCAGCCTGTCCACTGGGAATGGGGCAGGTTGGGCACTTTTTCGGGGGAAGCATGACCTTAACTGAGACCAGTCAGAGTGAAATAAAAACAGTGAGCTACAGGTTGCAGCTCTTTGCTGGTACCTCTGGTTCACCACAGTATGGTTATAGAGTTCTACAGAGACCAGTAAGTCCTCTAGAGCATCTTTGGGTACACGCCCCAGCTGGGCATCACCAAGAGCTAACAGGGCTGTGTGGATGCAACGTTCAACCAACAGTAAAGCCTGCAAGCCCAGCCACTGCAGGGCATGGCTTATAGAGCTCAGCATTTCTGTGTGATTGAAAAGAACAGGTCTTAAAGAGGGGTCTGAGCGTGCTCTGGCACACAGAAGGTCCCAATGGCTTACATGAAGCTGCAGTTCCACACACAAAGCTTGAAGACCCAAGTTCCAGACAGAGCTGGACTGCCCCGCTGCATGACTTCCACTGCCCTGCAAAAGACGAGCTCTGTCCAAGACTTCCCCCAGCCTTGTCACAAAACACTTGGCCACACGACATCGACGGCCATACTCGTGTAGGAAAAGGAGCTGAGCCCTTTGTTCCAGAAGATACTGAAGCTGTCCATAGTGCTGGCTGAAGGCCGATGCTTGAGGATGATAGTAAAAGTCTGCCTCACACGATGTTGAAAGCCCCGTAATGTATCCTTGCAAGCAGCCTCCCAACCCACGTAGTACACGGCACTGAGAACTAAGGCTCAGCAAATTCTGCTCAAGGCGCTGGAGGCGTATGGAAGAGCGAGAAGTAAGATTTTGGCATGCCACAAAGTTGTCTTCATTTTCATAGTCCCAGCAGCTTCCATCACTCTTCTGTCTCAGGAGCCACTTAAGGCTGGGGTTGAAGTGTATCCTAAAAAGAGCCTCTGCCTTCTGAAGGGACTTGGTAAATGGACTCTGGTAACGAGACCCTGAGGACATGCAAAAATTTTGTTTATTAATGTAAATTCCTGAATTAGTTGTTTCCACAGTTTTATATTATGCAAATAGGCATGCATATATATATATATATATAGCTTAAATAAATAAAAATTAAAGGAATACTTTGAAAACACATCAGATCTCAATTGGAAAAAAAAATCATGCTGGATATCTATACTGATATGGAATGGGTAATTTGTTAGAAACAAAAGGATGCCACATCATTTGATGAAAATTAAAATTTATCAACCTACAGAGGGCTTAATTCGAAGTAACCAAGAAATTTAAACTGAAAAACTGATGCAGCTGGCTAGTCCAATTTTCTGAAATGTCACTGCAGCAACTCAGTAGTTTGTATGGCCCCCACGTGCTTGTATGCATGCCTGACTATGTTGGGGCATGCTCCTTATGAGATGACGGATGGTGTCCTGGGGTATCTCCTCCCAGATCGTGGGAGGCCTGAGGTGCAACCTGCGGTCCCTGTCCAGCTCTCCTAGAGTAACTGCTTGTCTCCTGGTTTCTCCTCCATGCTCTTGAGACTATGCTGAGAGATACAGCAAACCTTCTGGCAATGGCATATATTGAGTATGGTCCAGGTATCACCTCATGCTACCAGTAGTGACACTGACCCTATTTAAAAGCAAAACTACTGAAAAGCAGTACAAAAAAAAAAATGAGGAGGGAAAAATTGTCTTTGGCATCCACCTGCAAAACCATTCCTGTTTTTGAGGTGGTCTCATTGTTGCCACTTTAGTGCACATGTTGTTAATTCTTTAACACCAAAACTGACACTAATTAACAACCCCCTCTGCTACTGAACTGACCAGATCAATATCCCAGGAGTTCAAATGACTTGATGCTATACCCTGATTAAAGTGTTCCTTTAACTTTTTGAGCAGTGTATATTTATATATATGACTGTGATGCATAAAGTACTGACTCTGTCCTGCCAGCCAAACATCCAAGAGAGACTCACTTTAAACTTACCCTCATTTTTGTCCCTTGAGAGATCCTCCTCGAAAAGTATTTCTGGACAGATAGCTGGCTTTCTCTGTCATGAAAGTGTTAAAGAATGTTAAAGAATGCTAAATACATAAATGTAAAAAAGTCTACAAATGGACAATGTCTGTTCATATTCATATTGTTAGGTTACAGGTCAGGACCAGCAGAAAAACAGATTTAGCTCATTGAGATGCTGAGGAGTTACAGCAGCAGTAACAGGGCTACTGCGATGAAGAGTTTGTTACTTAATGGATGTTTAAACCACTAACTTCTAAACATCTGCGGTTATGGGTGAGAAAATGACCTGTTCATCACTGATGGATGGGGGCTCAGAGATGTCGGTCACAGTAGACTGCTCAGCTCTGTCTATATGGATAGAAAATGTGTAAAAGTAATCATTAATAATATTTCATTACAGATACATGCATACTTTATCTAAAAAAAACTGATGATAACAAACAAACTAGGGCGGACAAGTGCTTAAACTACATCATTGTTTTCCCAGTGAAATGTTTCTGCATAAAAACAAAGTGGTAACTGGGCTGGCCAGTGCTTCTGAAAGTGCCAAATAACACTGCGGTGATTAACCTTAGTTAGCAGTAATCACAATAAACAATAATCAAAGTTTTTTCCCCCCAATAATGTATAGTCAAAATGCTGGATAGTTGCCTAATTGGACACAACAATCAATGGCTGACTTTCTCAGAAGCCTGGAACACAAGTACACAGGGTGGATTGTCTTTTCACTTGTCTTTATGGGGAGGGAGTGACAGCATGGACATTAATAGTCACATGTCTTTGCAGTGAATATTTCATTAAAGATAGGCTCAAGCATTTTAATGATTGCAGTTTTAGTCACATCTTTACTACATCATTCTAGCACAGTTCATTTTCATGAGCCGACTCAGTGTTCTTGACAAGCAGAACAGACAGACTGCTTCCTAAAACACACACTTCTACACACTGCATTCTATAAGAAATCTACGGATTTCAGTGTCACAGTATGCAGTTTGGGACGCAGTCACAGTTACGTTAATATCTTACAACAGTTAAATTACTCTCTCACTCATTTTCTGTGCTGCTTGTCCTGATTAGGGCAGCAGGTGGTGCTGGAGCCTATCCCAGCTCTCACAGGGCAAAAGGCAAAGACATATCCTGGACAGATAACCAGTAAATCTCAGTGCAGACAAACACACTCACACCTAGGGGGCAATTTAGCATCTTCGATCAACCTGACACGCAGATTTTCAGACCGTGGGAGGAAGCCAGATTTAAAAAGTGTTCCTTTAACCAGAGCTCCCAGAGGAAAGACACACAGACAATATGCAAACTGCACACAGAAGGGACCCGGACCGTCCCACCTAGGAATCGAACCCAGGACAGTTTCACTGTGAGGCGACAGCGATACTCACTGTACCACACTGCTGCCTAAACAATAAGGTTCCTTTTCAGTCTGAAAATCTAACAGCTGGGTTTTGGATAGAAGAGGGTAACTTGCCAACACTAGCTTATCACCCCTCATCTTTACTTTGACAACAGTCGCTCCCAAGCGACTGCATTTTCATAATCTTTCACACTAAACACACACAGCTGTCTGTAAATTTGCTGAGGTGGAGCTCTGCAGGGACATTTAGAAAATGCAATACTGTGGTGGTGTTGTTAGGATCAAAACAGTGCTCCAAAAATGCAGTTTGCTCACAAAAAGAAAAAAAGTTTTCATCTGCAAACGATGTAAGTATTTGTTTGGAACAGACTGTCCGTCACGTGACTGAAAACAATGAACAATAAGAGCTCTCACAGCTAATCCAGATACCTGTGGTCTGAGGATCTGTTTCCCCCTTGTTGTTGCACTCGGTCTCACTTTGTCCTTCCTGTGGGCTCCGAGGAGTCTGAGCCATTCTAACTCCAGCCCACTAATGCTGTTCTCCGACAGTTCATCGTTCATTTATCCTACAAAACAGGAAACTCGCTCAGTAAACACAACCCCAATGATGGTATACACGATTATTTACACATGTGACGTTAAATAATTATTGTAAATGATCTTCTATACTCTAGTTCTGCTATCTAGCCAGCTACCTTATATATGATACCTAAAAGGTAAAAGGTTTATAGCCTAATTTTAGTATTTTCTTTGAACTACTTAGGAAAGCGCATCATGTTTACTAACCGTTGGCCCAAATCCC
This sequence comes from Hepsetus odoe, assembly GCA_017165825.1. Lineage (NCBI taxonomy): Eukaryota > Metazoa > Chordata > Actinopteri > Characiformes > Hepsetidae > Hepsetus > Hepsetus odoe. The sequence goes on from CM029376.1 coordinate 8,229,960, forward strand.
CGAAAATGATCCAAACATTAAATCGAATAAACGTCAGACAGGCGCGCAGGTATACACTTTACGCTCAGCCTATCGTTCTGTAACTTTAAATATAGTAATAAACTAGAAGTTATCAACAGTAGTTGCTCAGTTTACCCCCTTGCACCGTGTTTGAGACTAGCGTTGCGTTCGCCGCTGGTTTAGATCTATCAGATCCCCTGCGTTAACCTGGTTTAGCTAATCTTAATCCGCAGATATTCACGCAGAAGGAGCAACCAGCTCGACCTTTGCCTAAGGTTTGAGCCCTGTACCTGTTTTGAAGCCTGTATTTAGCGCGGGGGAGCTAAATCCACCCCATGCGGAACGAAAGAAAAGATTGTTTTTAGCCGAGCCCGTTTTCCTGCAGGAACAGCGGAAGAACCAATGAGGACCGTTCGAGCTGCTCAGATCCACATCCGCATATCAGGCTAACAGAGGGGCTGTTTTAAACTACTTATCGCAAATACCTATAAATAAAATAATGCCCAAATTAAGAGAATCATATTCTGCGGTTTAAAACTCACAGTAACGCACTACTGTCACGGTGTATTATCTACATTTGTATTCGTTTTGCTCTAGATATACATGTTTAATCAAAAAAGGTACAGCCACTTGTTTCCAGTTTAATTTATTTATTTCAAAATAGTCCTAGTAAAATTCCTGAGAAAAAACAAAATATCACCTGTACAGAGGATAAAAAAAAAAACACAAATAACAGAAGCATTGCATTTAAAATGACTACACAATATTAAGTACACATTTAAATTCAAACTAATCGGATGTGGAAGAACTTAACATGAAAAACATTTGTGTTTTAACATATTAAAAAATTGCTTGGTACTTGGAATAACTCATTTACAGAAAAACGAGTAAAAGTGGGCAAATTTGAAAGTTGGAAAAAAAGGCACCCAAAGTTTTTATCACAACAAAATCAAACAGTGTGCTACAACAGACAATTCTCCCAGATCGGCAGTGAAAAGTGGTCATGCCATCTCACTGTCGTCCATCTTCATCATCTTGTTTGGGGTTCCAGTGCACGAGTCCTATGAGTGAGTAAGTCATGAGCAACAATTACATCAAAACATACTTTGGTTAAAGTGAGCTGTGCAATAACAAGCACGAGACCTTGGGGGAAAAGACTCAATTAACAGAAACTGAACTTTTATCATAACATATCTGATCTCTAGCAAAGACCGCACAAAATAATAAGTATAAATACTTTACAAAGTTAAAAAAAAAAATCTAACATTGCACTTCTTGTAATAGAAATACGGACTCCAAACGTAAACGCCATTCATTATGTGCAACACACTAAAGGAAAGGTCTGTACACTGCTCAAATGTTCCCTTTGAGAAAATTAGTTGAACACTTTAGAGCTACATATTATAGTAACAAATAATAAAACCAACAAATCACAAAGTTCTCACCTGGGGCAATGATGAAGCGCTACAGGATTTTGGATACTGTTGTTCATTTTCAGGGTCCACTGAGCACTCCACATCAAAGTCAAAATCCATTATCTCACCCAAGTCAATTTCTTCTCTGAAAAAGGCAAAACAATAAATAAAAACTTCTGGCTACTACTTCATCACCTTAAATTTTTTTTTCTCCCCTAATTGTAGCTCTTTCTGTTTCAAGCTTAAAATACCCCCACCCGACTTTAAAATGGCAGTTTTCTTGATAAAATGATTGTTCTGATCTTTATTAACTGGCTCAGCTAAGTAGTGTGTAAGTCTGTAATATCACTGCATGTTGTAAAACATTCACAATCTCAATCACTGTTCATTTAAAAGGAAGATACATTTGTAAAGAATGTGCATGTTAAAAAAAAAAAAAAAAAAGTAAATAAATGATAGCTGGGAAATAACTATTTAGTTAGATTGTCAATTGGAAACCCTGACATAAAATGCTATTTTGTTTGCACACCTACTTAAACATATTTAAAATCCAATTTTGCTAAAAGAAATAATTCAGCTGCCTTACAAATTCACTTCCACCACAACACACACACACACATACACTGGTTGCAGGTCATTGTCCTCTTGAGCAGGGGGATCCCACGCATGAAGTTTGACCTTCCACAGCTTTATCTGCTGGTCCCAAGAGCGACGGCTATATTTTTTGAATTTGTTCGGTGTTCTAGGATGGACTCCTGGCTGTCTCAAGTGCCTAGAAATTGAAATTGTAAAATGAGTGTTTCTTGTTCCTGTATAGACTTAAACATACATTCCAGAAGTGTTTTGTAATGACAGACAAGATGCATATCATGTAACATTTTAATAGAATAACATTTAATTAAAAAAACAAAAAATTCTAACTTCTATTCTGATTACATTTTTTAGAATATGTACGTTGGTTAATTCGTCCAAATATCTCAACAATCACACAAACTTGAGACATCATTGATAAGAGGTAAGTGAATTAATAGATAAGTAGTTACAAGGCTTTGAGACATACTAAAGTTAGGACAGTGTAGACCAGATCAATTGGGTATTCCACTCACTTGGGAACTTCTTTTATGTATCGGTCGTAAGCGAGAGTGTTTTTGCCATAATTGATCTGCTTCTGTCTCCTCATTAGCACCATCTCATCGGTCTCAATGTCCCCTGGTGCAGGAGAGTCCCTGGAATCTCTGGAGTCGGAGCTGCAGAAGGAAGAGGAAAGATTACTGCTGTGTCATTACATAAACAACGCAAAAGCCGACAAGTTGCTGAAATTACAAACCTGCCACATGACGTTTTTCTCTCTCGTTGAGCAAACTCTCCAGCCAGTATCCTTCGTCTGTAACTGAAACATTAAGGAACATTCCATTAAGACGACTTTTGGAAAAGCAAGTAAATCATCTAACCTCTAAAAAGTAATGCTCAAGAGAGACAACTGACCGTTGCATGTCACGACGAACATTACTGCGCATTTCATCAGCTTCCACTTCATCTCCCCAGTCTCTTATTCTTGAAACAGGTCCTTCACTCTCTGGGGTTGTAAAACTAGGGATGGGGAATAATTAGACATTATTCAACCTGCTGCTTTTTGTCGGATAGTACAACGGTGGGGCTTCACCGGCACTCCAAGAGCACTTCCAGCTATCTCTCTTGACATGACAGCTTAATGTCCAATCAGTTTTAAACACAAAATCTTGACATGAACTTGACACTAGCCTTTCCCACAAACATGCACACAATATAAACAAATATTTCACCTTTCCGGTCTCTGCGATCCACAGCCTCTTCTCTCAGTGCTATTTGCTGATTCAGATTCTTTGTGCGGTCCCCTCACACTTCCATCAGCTCCACGCTTTCTGCACTGGGACCATCTTGTAGAACCTTTATTCCTTAAAATCAACAAGATAAACGCATCGAGTTATCTTGTAAATCTAATTAAGTTGAGGCCAGAGCATCACTGAAACACAGCTGAATTAACTTATGGATACATGTTAATTTGGTGGCACATGGAGCCATGAGCACAAAAGAGCAAGTATGAAAAAGGCTTTCGCACCGTGTCACTCAATGAAACAGATTTTCTATTATCGTTTGTGTGGGACAAAACATTCTTATTCTTAGATTTGTACAATAATCATAGTAGTCTATTTCATGTCACGGGGACTGGCTTGCTGCCCACAGACAATAGAAGTGAACAGTGCTGGCGCCAAAAAGAAGGAACTGCAGGTTTACACTCAAGTTTTTGGTTTTTTTGTTTTTTTCTCGGCTACATTTGAACAATTTGATTGTAGAATACAGACTATAGACATGCCAGCCCCGGCCATAACACAATATACGGCTAATACAAATGTGCTCAGAGTGCAATTAACCATCTGCTTGCATGGTCCATCGACAGCCAAGCTATCTAATATAATCAGTAAAATTATGTGTTTATTACTGTTAATGCAACAGTAATATATGAAGGACAGGAAGCCCTGACCACAGCTTGGACAATGAACAGATTTGCTAACTCCCAACACCTAGCAAACGCGACGACTAATACATTACTATAGCTAACGATGCTAATATTTTTTTAAATGTACATAACCAAATGACTCCTGTTATAATCATAGAAAATTTGTTAAGTGATATGTAAAGTAACCCGAGCTGTGAAGTAGGCCAGTCGACTGATAAACGCGCGGGTTTGTGAAACTCGCGGGAGAACAGTTAGCCAGGTTAGCAAACAAAACGGCGCCTCACTACGAAACACGGTTATCTGTATTTAATGTAAGCCGGTTTTAAAAAAAAATCAGCCCTGCTCACCTGTTTTCGTCAGCCCTGTAATCATCATCGCGTTTGTATTTATGGAAAGACATGGTATGAGAAATTTTCAGCACACAGAGCGGGAGACGTGATGAAGTGCTGCTCCCAGTTTGATAAACGGCGCCACTACAGAGCAGCGCCCCGCCCAGGAACACAGGCGCGCTAAAAAACCCCTTCAAAATAAGAGTCCCACCCCCTTATCCTCTGTACGTTATCTGTATGTGCAGATGGTCTTAAATGTAATGTGTACAAGTCTGTCACCACTTAAACAGTCCCCAATTTTCAGAGGTGGGTAATTTGTGCAAAACTTCCAACCTCTGATGAATTCAAAGAAAGTATATGCCATATTTATGCACTGTTTATTAAATTTACTATACAGCACTGCAACATGAAAGTGAAAAGGTGAAAGTGAAAGTGACAACCCTCGTCATTGCCAGGTCACAGCACAGCACACAGTGAACCACAACGAAATTGGACCTCTGCATTTAACGTGGATGTACATGAGGATGTACAAGATAAATATTCCACTTTAATTTTAAAAAAAATTTTGGAAAACCTTATTAAAATTCAATAAAAAATAAGCTTAAGTAGGCCATGTGAAATCTAATATAAAACTCCTAAAACAGCTTTAAAAAAAACCCTTTGACAGCTGTAACAAACATGGATATAAGTAAACTAATGCATCAACACAGATCTACCAGTAGAAATAAACTATATTGACTCTGGGATGTATGATAGTTCTTTCCCAATACACAGCAGTAGCCTGGTAATCAGGGAGACATCATTGATGGACCAAGGGCCAAAACCAGGTCATGGGTTTGAATCCCAGCCCAGATAATTGCTTTGAAGCACATTTGAACAAGATGTAGCCCCAAACACTGCAGCCCAGGGGCCATATATGGCTGCTCAACACTAAACTTTCAGTGTATGGATTAACATGAAACAGACCCTTTACTGCAAAACACACCAGTGAACCAACCTCTGCTTTTCACCCATACACACAATGCAGCAGAGAGCAGCCATTTGAAGTGCCCAAAGAACAATAATGGGGACAGTACATTGCTCAATTACCTCAGAGCAACCTACTGGTCTGTGATTCAAGCCCACAACCTTCTGATTGCAGCCTAGTCCCCAACTTAAAGCTCACTGTACAGGGCATCTAAAAAAAATAAAATACCACTGTATGTAAGGCCTAACTTGTCACATATGAGATTAATCTAGAGGATTATACTAAGTAACCACCAGGGGACAAGTGGATTAGTAGTTAGGGACAGGGGCCTCACCATAACGTGAGGAGTCCCGAGTGCCCTTGAGCAAGAGCCAGCCATCACCATGCATGGATTAAAAGGGAATTTGTGGTTCACTGGCAACCTTTTTTGCACTGGCACAAATGCCTTTGTGAAAAGGCACCAAAGTAAATATGGTAGATTAATGCATCTACCAAAAACAAGAGGGGGAGGGAAAAAAAAACAAAAAAAAAAAAAAACACAAAAACCATAGTCTGCTTGTAAATCTTTATTGAGAGGCACCACCATGTAGTCAACAGCATGTAGATAAGCAGTTTTAAGCACACCCAAAATACATGTTCAGAATTCAATTTGCCCTGGAAACAAGTTACACAGCCAAGAACTGTCCAGTACAATAATCCCAGCAATGCCTTCAAAAACCATATTTAAGGTAGCTGTACCAGTAATGGCAAAGAAACCTTTTCCAAAGACACCCTAAATTCCTACTTCACTTGTCATTTCAGCCATATACACCAAACATAATGAAACGAAACAACGTTCCTCCAGGACCCTGGGGTTGTCTTGTGTAGCACAACAGGCATTTTCCTTCAAACACCCATTCCTTCCCCAATTTCAAGGCTCCACCAGAAGGGAAAGTGAAGTTCTTTGAACAATCCTCAGACAGTTGGGACCAGTCTGCAAAAGGAAATCATCAAATTAGAACTCATTCAAAAGAAATCTATTAAACATGTAGCAGGTCTTCTTGTCAGGTTTTTTGTAAATTCAAGCAACTAAAACCTGTGCCAGGCCTGCATATGCTCTCCCAAGGTAAAAGAGGCATCACAACAAAACACTTTGTCATGATGGTATCAACTTGGGGGGGTTGTTAATTATTTTAAAATAACACACCTACCACACATACCTTATTACATCATTCCAAACAGCTTCATTCCATCCCTAGGGTTAGAAAAAAAAAATTAATCCCAAAACATCCATGATTGTTCAACTGACACATGATTTATGCTCAGGGGTGATATTTCTTCACTTCACAGTAAGAATGATGTGTTGATTTCATCTCATCATAGCAGTTATACTTAAAATAACTCGAGTCAGTTTAAATCTTACCGTTTGGAAAGGTTTGCAAGGATAAAGGTCAGGAAGGGCCATGTTAAAAGCCGCACTCCAGGTCCGTCTAGTGTAGAATGAGTGTACTGCTATGAACGCGACTTAACCAGCAAGATTCTCAAATCCAGCTGGGCAAAAATGCCCTTCCCAGCTTCACAGGACCACACCCATTATTCTTGAAGAAATGGTTTCCCCCATCTGAAACAGAAGACATTACTTTAATAAAAAGAAAATTCTACATGCACCATAACCCTTAATTTTAAGGATGTTTACCCACAGACTAGGGCTGTGCTCACTGATGAGGGCACAGCTCACTCTCAGAGGGGGCAAGACACCACCATAACTCAGAAACAAGAAATCACTAAAACAGTAACTCTTGCACCAAGCACAACCGGCAGTGCCTTTCTTTCCCAGCAGAGTAACACTAGCTCAGGCACGGTACTGGCCTGCACAGCTGACAGCCGCTGGAGGGGCTCACATTCACCTGAATGGAAAGCAACTCACCATTGTGTGCAAGCCAAGCAATCCACAAGACCTCAGCAGATCTATTGAAGCCATCTGTGAAAAGCAAGAAGACAAACATTTATGTCTAATGACAAGACAGACAAGAGCAGAGCTTCATATTCATGAAACAGCCTAGCTGACGTCACAAGCCAGCAATTACAACGCACTAACAGGATCAACTTCAGCCACTGGCGTCCACAGCTTCACCGTCCAACGAAGCTGGAGCAGCAAGGACAAGGGGGCTGCAGACAAGACTGATCACAGGGCTGCTTCAGTGTAAGTCCAAACACAATTTGGACATGAATCAGGGAAACCAGCTACTCCTAGACCGGCCTGTTCATCAGATCTCAGCTCAGTAAGACACGTGGTGGAGGTGCAACCATGCGACACACACTCCGAGAACAGTCTGGTGAAAACACCCGACACAGACCCCAGTCAGAGACCACGTGGTAAGACTGAAACTTCGACTAACAGCTTTGATAGCCTGGATTTGGTGAAAACACCCGACACAGACCCCAGTCAGAGACCACGTGGTCGGACTGAAACTTCGACTAACAGCTTTGATAGCCTGGATTTAAACAAACAGAAGAGTTCAAGTAAGACATGAACTCACCTTCATTTTCGTCGTTAAGTTAAACCCCTCTTTTCACCACTGAACTGCGAGGAAACCCGCCGTTCCGCACAGGAGCGCGCCGCCGCCGCCATGCTGGAGAGAACGAGACCGGGCCGCGCATCGGTTTTATAACTGAAGCGCGAGGCATGCTGGGATATCTCTCTCTCTCTCTCTCTCTCTCTCTCTCTCTCTCTCTCTCTCTCTCTCACACACATACACACTATGTGACAATATCACACAACGATGATATAAAACTACTTACAAGAAATAAACTAAATAGTTTAACAACTGAAAGATCAATTACAGATAAAGTCTGATAAACACTCACACTGGGGTTGTTCCACGGCAGGTTTCTGAGTTTTACCAGGTAACTTAAGCCTCAGGTCGAGTCTGTCCAACAGGAGAAGAGCTGAGAGATGTCTTGAACAATCCTGAGCTTCAGTCTCAAATCATGGCATCCATTCATTTAAATCTGTCAAATAAAGAACATCACAAAATACCTCTTCTGATAATCAGGTCTAATAAACCAGTTCATTATTAGCACAGTGACATCAGTTTATAATAGTTTGGTTTGATCAGACTTTGCCTTTTATTTATCTTTTAATTAGTGTTGTTTATTCATATCGTGAATTTTGTGGTAGTAGATTTATATTATGGTTTTTTGTGATCTTCTCGATATCTGGGGCAAATGTGGAAGAGTGGCTAGGGAGTTGACCCCAAGATCGGAAGGTCGTGAGATTGAATCTCAGACCAGTAGGTTGCCCTAAGGCACCCTTGAGCAAGGTACCGTCCCCATCACTTCTGACCTGCAGCACATGTTTGTATGGTTGAAATGCAGAGGAAGCATTTCAGTGTGTTTCACTGTGGGCTGTGCTGTGATTCACAATGACAATTAGTCACTTTCACTTCATATATATAGTCAGTCAGTCAGTCAGTCAGTCATTTTCTGTCGCTTGTCCCAAGCGGGGTCACGGGGGAGTGCTGGAGTCCATCCCAGCTCACACAGGACGAAGGACGGGGACACACCCTGGACAGGTCGCCAGCCCATCGCAGTTCATATATATATATAGGCCATCGTGTTCCCTTCAGCAAAGTTTTCTCAAGGATATAAATTATCCTGTAAATTATTCTATTGGATCATGTTATTTTTCCTTGCATACTGCATATACTTGCATATATTTTTCCTTGTACATTTCTACATTCTTACCGTCACCTCACAGCAAGAATGTCATAGGTTCGATTCCCAGGCGGGACGTTCCTGATTCTTTCTATGTGGAGTTTGCTTGTTCTCCCAGCATCTATGTGGGTTTCATCCAGGAGCTCTGGTTTCCTTCCACTGTCCAAAGACATGCAGGTCAGGTGGATGGGAGATGCTAAATTGTCCCCGAGGTGGGAATGTGTTTTACTGTGTGTCTGCCTGGCCAGGGTGTTTCCCTGCCTATCCATCCTGTGAGAGCTGGAATAGGCTCCAGCAAGCTCTGTGACCCTAATCGGGACAAGTGGAGTAAGAAAATGAGTGCATGGGCATTAGAAAAGATTAGAAATAAGACTTTCAGAAACAAGCAACTTTTTACAAATTTAATGAAAACAAGAATCTTAATCTTGATATAAAATGATGTGATATGCAATACGTTTTGCTTAAAATGGACATGAAGTAAAAAACGTCCAGGTGCTCACATTTTGATTGATTCCTTATTTGCACACTAGATGTCGCTGTTTACCATTCAATGTTTCATGACTGATTTTGGACCATCATGGCCAAATTTGGGTGAAGTGAAAGTGACTATTTGTCATTGTGCAAACGCCACAGCACACAGTGAGCCACAACGAAATACATTTAAGCAATCACAAATAACTGGAGCAGTGGACAGCCAAATCCAGCACCCAGTGATGGGGACGGTACCTTGCTCAAAGGGTACCTCGCTTCTCTGCCTTTTGGCTAAGATCAAGTGTAGTATCTGTTCTTATCAGTTTAATAGCTGATACATCCTCTATATGAGGACTGCATATTAAATTGATTTTTAGAACAGGGAGACGGTAAAGGAGCTTGCGCCGTCCACTCCATGGATTGACCTGTTTTGCAGTATTTCCGGGAACGTTGTGCTTCTAGGCAGCGGTGGCCTAGTGGTTAGGGAGTTGGCCCTGCATCGGAAGATTGTGGGTTTGATTCCCTCACCAGTAGGTTGCCCTGAGGTAGCCTTGAGCAAGGTACCATCCCCGTCAATGCTCCCCGGGTGCTTTCAATAGCTGCCCCCTGCTGCATGGTGTTTGAGTGTGCATGGGTTAAATGCAGAGGTCAAATTTTGTTGTGGTTCACTGTGTGCTGTGCTGTGACCTTGCAATGACAAGGGTTGTCACTTTTTTTTTTTTTCACCTCATGGTAATCTACTAGTGTGGGACTCAAACCCAAAACCTGAACATGGGACCAGGTCCCTAAGCCCCACGCCTCTGCTGTTCCTGGTTCTGCAACCAGGTGTGTAGAAGTGTGGATTTATTGATTAATTCAAAGTGCCTGTATTGTTGATTATGTTGATCAGTATGTCAGTTTAATTTATTATTAAGCATTTCATCAGTTTTGGCACATTATTCACAAATTCAGACTTTTTTGAGGGCGAAATAGCTCAGCATGATCCAAACAGGTTGCACAGTCTAACGTATGAAAAGTCATTTTCTCAGGCAGCAGAAAATCCCTGTGTATCTTCCTTCATCTTCTAATTAGGAATATTTACAGTATGCTTCAACAGTGATCTATAAAGGGCTGCTGTGGTCAAGGGGTTTCATTTAACTCAAATAACTAACCAACTCTCTGTACACTGACACCAGCTGATTATACTCATGCAGGTCAGGCATGCTTCTGCATGTGCAGAATTAAAACCTGCTGTTGCTCCAGCGGTTTGCAGGTGAGAATGGTGACCCCTGTTTTAATTGAAGAGTTTAAAGCATATTTTTGTTTAATCAAACTGAAAGACTTTTATCCTCCTGATGACTGGTATAAATCAGTATTTTATTTCATACTGCTAACATCGAAAGTGTTCTTGGTTGCCTTTGTGAAACAGCCTGTAAGAGATATACTCGTGGGAGCATCTGTGAAGTCTTTTCCATAGAACTTAATTAAACAGAAATTTGTCCTCAAAACCCAAGTCATATTTGGGTCTCTGTGGATGTTCCTACACTCAAGAGTGCACTCTTGCTGTTTCACTCACAACTTTAAAGCTGTACTCCAGGTAATGAGACTGGTCATCCAGCCTCCATATGTTCAGAACATTGTTTCTCCCAAGACCATCATTAGACACCATACACTTTCTCTGATGTTCAATCACTGAACCCAGAGACAACGCACTTACTGACGACTGGACTTTTAGACACAAAGAGACTCCGAGTTTCCCAAGAAAACTGGCGTCACTTTGTACTATAAAGGAAACTTTCCCACTGAGACGCCTCGACAAACCTTATTCCACAGGGGGAAAAATTCTCCACAATGGCCCGTGCATCTCCATGACAATGTTGGGTGACTGTGGTGGTCACCCTACAGAAGTGGAAGTGGGGGAGAACAAAATAGATGCTGAGCGCAGCTGAAGGGCAAGGCACAAAGGGCTGTTCAAGAGGATGACTGTGGGTGAGGAACTTTCATGGTCATAAGAAGCCAACCTGCTTCAACTGCCGAATCTTGCAAAAGCAAGATACGAGAGGTTTAAACGTTTCACCTCAGTTAAGACCTCTACTAAAGCTGCTTATGTAAGACCTTCAGAGAAAACATTTGTCTGATTGGAAAATGTATGCAGATCAATTGCTTTCTGAATACATTCTATCATTCCACAATGAATGAGAAATGGTCACATTATTTAGATCATTTATTTCAACATCTTACATATACAAATACAAATACAGTCATATTCAATTGTGTTAAATTAACATTTTTTCTTCACAAGACAAAAAAAAAAACCAAAAAACAAAAAAAAAAACAAAACAAAACAAAAAAAAGCACACTGGCCTTATGGCCTGTTTTTATCTCTCAGCTCTGTAAAGTGCATCAGGTTGAGGAGAATGAACAAAAAGAAAAGGGTAAGCTGCGTACCAACAGATAGTAGTTCTATACTGCTCACATGGTGGTATGCAGCTTGGGGACTCTGAATTAAGACCTACTTCAAAAAAACTAAGCCAGTGATTTATTTTTTCACCATAAATTAATAATTTTGTACCTAATTTAAACTACTGACACTTTGAACTGGAATAAGGACCAATTGGTTGGCAGTGTGTGGACACTGTCCTTAAAGATGGATGATATAAAAATACAGTTAAATTACTTGCTGCATCCAAGTGCCATGTAGAGTAACTGTTCGACATTTTCAAAATGTCACACGATACACCGATAACTAACACAGAAAGAAAAGACAAATACTTGGAATTAAGACCTTCAAAGCCAAGAATGACAAAAGTTGTCAGGTCCAAAAAAGGCCGTTACACTACATTTTCTGGCAGGAATTGCATTCGATTTTCCTCCAGAGGTGCTCCATAGCCTGCACAGAGCACACTGTTGGACAGAGGTAGTCTCCAAAGCTAATGGTAGGGCTGCATCCAGCCCTGTGGATTGTTTCTTATTTACAGCAACCATGTTTTGAAAAGGATAAATTCTGTGGCAACCCCGCAGAACTCAGTGGAAGACTCTGTAAAAAGGACTGTCCTCCTCAGGATCCATTTCACTGCCCTGGTCTCAGGCCCTTTCGAGCAAAAAGAATGAATGGCTCTTTTATCCAATGACATTCTGGATGGAGCTAGGTGAAAAGGATTGAATTGATGTTTGGACAGTGAAACCTGTTTGACTTCAATCCAACATACTCTGTTATTCATACATTTCATTTTTATGAGAACCCAATAAATGGCCTTCAAAACAAAGATGCATACACACATATATACTTCAGTCAGTCACGTACTGTAAGTGAAGGCTTTAGGTGAACAAACATCACCTCCACATTGGCTGAATGGCAGGTCGTGGGATTTTGGGGGAAACGATCCTCTTCCCTGGTGTCACTTTAGTGGAGGGCGTCTCTGCATTCTTGGCTGTTTTGACTTTGGCTGCATTGATGACAGCAGTTCGAATGGTCTTTGCGTTTGTAGCTGCTGTTGGACTGTGGATAGTGCGAGTCTGGCATGGGCTTTGAGGATCAAAGTTTGAGGCGACCCGTTTCGACACCCGTAATGTGGATCCTCTAACAAACGCCTCACGGCCTGGAAGCCCCTTCTCCTTATCCTGGCTTGTTTTTTCCAATGGTAGGTGATTTTGTTTCACCAATATGTCTGACTGGGCACTGGCTCTTTCTCGTGTACTGCTGCTCCGCTTGAGCTCACTCTGGATGTTGGAGGGCCGTGTGATTGGTGACGTACGCATGGAGGAGGTACGTGGAGGGTTCAGGCGTGAAGCACGAGGTGTTAAATGTCCCTCAGCAAAATCTGACTCAGTCTTAGCTCTCACTTTTGGAACACCACTGCTATTAGAGAGCAAGCTTCGGGGTGCCATCCCTCTTTTGGTGGGTCCACGAATTAAGGTTTTTCCTGTTCGCAACTCTTCCTTGGCCTGAGGCGAGCTTGCTCCATCCCTCTCCTCTGCCTCCAGCTCTTTCCTCCATTTGGAACAGTGGCTGGGGGTGGGCCGAAGCCCAGTAGGTGAGAGAGCTTCGTATGAACGCAAGCCCTTCACTAGTGTGTGACATTCCACTGTCTCACCCACCCGAGGAAACGCATGCTCTCTGTCCAAGCTGAATGGCTCTATTTGCTGGGCCAGCTGTGGGGCAACTTCAGGAGTACAGGATGACATCTTAGCATCAGTCTCCAGGGTCACTGTTCTATCCAACAGACAATGCTCGGTGCTAGTGGTAGCAACATCCGTACTGTCTTGCTTCCCTACCTCTTGTAAAACATCCGTGGTTACATCTGCTAACCTTTCAGAGAAGTCTTTGCCTTGTCTTTCAACTTTCAACACCTTCTTTGGGGACATTCCTGTGAGAGATGAGACATTTGTTTCCCCCTGTTGCTGCACTGTGATATTCTCTACTGCTGAAACAAAGGGACCATCTTCAGACACTCTCGAAATTAACGTACTAATAGCTTCAGTTTCACTCTTCATACTGTTGAGTTTAACATCCTTGTTTCTGTGAAAGCCAAATTCAGAATCCTTTGTTAACATACATTCCCCAATAATTGTGTCCATTTTAATTCGGCTTTGGCCATTCATGTTATTAACATGGTCCTTGTTTAGCATATGCCTGCTAATCCCAGAGTTTCTACTATAATCCCCTGAATTCAGGACCTGTTGGAGGTCTTGGCCTTCAGACCCAAGGGGCTTTTGAGAGCTTGAGTCTGAGCTTTTGTACTCTTGGCTGATGCTATGTTGTGATTGTCTGCGGATGCTGCGGCGACTCCAAGTAGAGCTCAGGTTCCTCTCCAGTGTGCGCTCCAGATCATCAGGTTCTTGACCTAACTCAGTACCACCACACAGTGCCAGTGAGCGCCGCTTCTCTACATTCTCCCTCTCCCGCTCTGCACGCCTCTGCTCCTGCCTCTCCCGCTCAGCATTCTCCTGAAACACAAAATGAAGGTAAGAACGTGCAAATGAATAAAGATGCATGAATGAATGAATGTATTGTATTCTATGAAAAACAAGATTCTTCAGGTTTATCATCAGGTAATTTAAAAACCAAGCCCAAAACGTTGCATATACCACAAGACGTACAAAATTTCTAAACATTACCATGCCATTGGAGAGCACTCACCCTCACAGCTCTTTGGAAGCGGTGGCAGAAGCAGTGAAAGACGCGACAGGCCTCTTCCAATTTGAAGGAGTTCTCATCTTCACAGAAAAATTCCACAAGAGCCTTGCTTGCCTGACGTAAACTTTCCACCTCATCCTGGGCTTCCTTCAGTCTTTCTTTTGCAATCTGAATGAGAAAGCATTGAAAGACTGTACCAACCTCTAGGTGATGACACAAATTTTGATATAAATAGTGAAATATACAGTTAAACTACACTTATACAACACGTACCTTCAAGAACGATAGTGTCTGGTTTTCAATATCAGCCTCTGACTTGGCACTAATTCTCACAGATTCAACTCTGTTCTGTAACCGGCACAGATCCTCAAACACAGATTCCTCCGACAGCCTGATCAAACAACACCTGTCAATCTCATCTCATCTTCATTCAAATAAATGTTCTTTTATGTATTCAGAGTGAATTACTAAGTTTGAGAAAAGGCACATAACATAAAATATAATTAGTACACAAAAATCTGACCTTGAGGCTGGACTGACATGGCTCAACTGGCTTGGGAAAGTAAGCAAATCCTCGTCTTTCTTCACAGCCTCCTGCAACATTGACAGAAACGTAGTTTACTGGCTTGTCCACCCAACTACATGACATTCATTACATGATCCATGATTTTACTGATTATTTGTTATTAAATTATCACACAAAATGATTATAAATATCCTGTCGGTTGTAAATTGTAAGCCTACAAGTAACAAAGTATTTAAGAAACATGATAAAAGAAACATGAATTTAATCATTGTCTCCAGTGTATTGCCAGCAAATCTGACTTTTTGCAAAACAATGTTGCAAAATGGAACATTATTCACAACTTTATTCTTACGGCAGTACAACCTGAGCTCCATCAGACAGAACAGAGTTTCGAAAGGACTAAACTGTGATAGTGTCCCTACTTTATCAGGGGTTTGTTAATCATTAGAAGTGAAAGAATTGGGTGACTGAAAGCTAATGCTTATGATACATACCATGGCAACGAAATGAAGGAGGTTCATGCCTGGCTTATTGGCTTTGGTATCGGCAAGTTTGAGCAAAGAAGCGATCCTAAAGCCGGCTGCATTTCCTGCATAACCTCCCTATGGTCAAAAGTGAGGTCAGAGCGATAGTGTTTCAGGGTGCATGACTCAAACAAACAGTCCATATCAGAGCAAATATGCTCATTTAGCGTTACTTGAGTACTTACAGCATTCATGTAGTTCCCTGCCTTGAGCACGAGCCGCAAGATTGAATGAAGCTTGTAGCAACTCAGCAGCTCTGAGAGAATACAAGCAACACATTAGCCACATTAAACTCCTTCCTCCTTGAGGTTTTACTTATTACATTCATGAGCAGCTTCAAATAGCTTTCTGGTTGAGTAAAAGCGCTCAGATGCTTTATGGAGGGAAATGTAAAGGTGATTTATGGGGCAAGCTTATGTGATTTAAAGTGTCACCAGGAGCAAATGGGCTGAAAGGAAAGAGTCACAGTTCCCCTTTACCTCTGGCTGCCTCCCTCAGACATCTGGCTGCCACACAGAGAGAGGTCACAGCAGGGTCAAACTCCTGCTGCAGGATCATGGCATCCAGACGCAGGCGGACGCTAATGGAGGAATGCACAAGGGGAGGGAAGAAAGACTGATCAATCATCAGTCAGTGCAAAGTGCCTTGGCTTTTTCTCTGTTTATATTTGGGAGGGCGGGGGTCTACAAGTGTCAAAATGAGATAGTTTGGAATAGATAGGGATTGCATTTACTGAGAGGAGTAGACAGTCACTGACAAATCTGGGAAGAACATGCTAACGAAGAGGAGAACGGGGGAAAAAAAAAAAAAGTTTATTACTTACTTTGGTACATCCACCAGTAAAACCATAAAGAGGTCTGGTTCTCCAAGCATGCTACGCTCTCCTGCAAATCTTTTCATTCGTGCTTCCTGGGAATAAATAAGGAGAAAAGCACCATTTGATACTAAATGACATGAGCTTCCTTGATGCCAAAGTGCAATTTTTACACTATTCATTCTGATATATTTTCATTCTGAATATTTTTGCGACTCTATTACTTCAATTACAAGAAGCAGAGGGGAATCCATAGCAAATCATTCACTTAAATATAAAACAGAACAAGAGGGCAGAGGTGGCAGCACTGTTGTGTGAGTATAATGTGCCAGACAGCATGTAAAGAGCCATTGCCTTACCTCTTCGCTGTCAGGCAGCAGTTTACAGAGCTCGATGAGTTTTTCAGCCCCGTAGCGCTCCCCGGCCCCCTGCCTCACATCCTCCACAATCTCCTTGGCTGCGCTGTGGTGATAGGAAACACCCCACGTGAGAATGACATCACTTTTCACAACATCCCTAAGGCATGCTCTCATGCAGCTGCAGTATCAAAGCAGAGGTCACTGCAAAATGAGCACTCTAGATTTTGCCTCAAAACCCCAGGACAATGACACTACTTCTACCTTCTGAGTACTCCAAGTACTGTCAAGAGAACACAAAGGCAACAAAATATACAAAATGGTAAAAAGGCAAAATGGCACCTTGACATTTCACCTGTTTTTTTTCCTTTGGACCTAAGGCAGACTTATCAAACTTATCTGGGCGGCACATGGAAAAAGGCAATGGACGCCACGATGGCGAAAGGAAAGAAGATACAGAGACTATGCAAATATTCAAGGCTCCCTAAGAAAATAAAAAGAACAAGTCTATAGCTATGGGACAGAATCTTGTTTTTTAGTTTCTTCAAGAGCTGCCATAAAATTAGCACGTCTGTAAATTTGTCAAACAATAAATGCTTTATTTATTTATTTTTAATTAAGTTGCTTATTATTGTGAACATTATTTGCTTTTGCTTCTGCTTCCATAGGTTAACCAGCTGTCAATCTTTTTTTTTAGGCTGCTCTTACAGTTTTCTTAAACGTTCCCACATTGTGCACTAAATACAGGTGGCTCTTTTGCTTTGCTCCCAAGAGTCTTTGTAGAAGGCATTAGCTCATCTTTTTGCATCTTACAGCCTGTAATTGTTTATGTAAGAGAATACTGTTGGCCCCCAGGAGCCAGTACTAGGAAATAATGAAAAGGTGCATAAGCAGAACAAAAAGAACCTCTCGCTGTGTTAGGGTGAATGTAATTCATAGCACTTCCCCTCCTCAAAAAGCAGCTTGCCACAAAACAGCCTATGTGGTCATGGTAGATAAATAGACAAAGATTGGAAACATATGTTCAAGCCTGAACTTTTTCCTAATGTGTTTCAGTGCAAGTTCTGACAGATATCAGTCTCAGTGAGTTGTTCTTCAATTAGGCTATGACGCGCTCAATTGAAACCATATCCACATTCAGAGTACATGTACAGACATGAAGGCATACAAGCTTACAAAAATAAAACAACATGATGTTCTCTTACATTCACATAAGCACAACAGCCCACCTTTATAGTATCTCATAATAGGACAAGAGAAGTGAAGACAGGACTGATTTATTTGACAATAAGACCACTGATCAGCCATTCAAGTCATTTTCAAGTTCACCATTACTGATGAAAATTAAAAGGACAGAGAAAGTCATTTAAATTTTACAATCACTCAGAATGAATTTTGGGGGATATTGTAAGGACTACTGAGTAATAACCAATTAGATGGATAAGTATATAACTACTAAAAAGTTTGTTGTGCATCTGCAAGCCTTTTTAAAACATGCCAAGCACAATAATGCATATATGCTTTTTATAACTATATTGGGGGGGGAAGAATTTAACTGGAATTTAATCCATTAACTGCCTTTTTATTTCAGCATAACCATCCTTCTCAAAGTTCACAACTTTATTCCGATCTTCAAATGAGGATTATGTTTTTTTAAAGGGTTAAAATGTTGCCAGTATTAATGGGCTAAACATGCAACTCCTAAACTTCTCTGTACTTCTCCATCAACATCCTCAGAGCAAACATTGCATCTGTAGTGCTTCTCAGCATGAAACCATACTGCTACTCACTAATCATCACCTCTTTTCTTAACCTAGCTTCCACTACTCTTTTCCATAACTTCATACTGTGGCTGATCAACTTTATCCCTCTATAGTTACTACAGCTCTGTGCATCACCCTTATTCTTGAAAATCGGCACCAGTACACTTCTAATCCACTCTTCAGGCATCCTCTCACTTTCTAAGATTGTGTTAAACAATCATGTTAGAAACTTCACTGCAATCTCTTCTAAAAGCCTCCATGCTTCCACCATTATATAATCTGGACCAACAGCCCTTCCATTCATCATCCTCCTCATCACTGCTCTTGTTCTTACTTCCATCTTGCTAGTATCCTCACATAACCTTAACCCTTCTCTCACAACCAACCCTAAGCACTAACAATATTCATTATCACACCTTCAACTTCCAGTTTCAAACTCATCACCCTATCTGACCAGTTCAGCCTGTACTGCAATCGCAATTAAACAGGTCTTATTTTAGTTTTTCCAGCAGCACAACCAGCTTTTTGTTTAATTCTTTCAATCTTGTTTTTATTGATTCCACAAGCAAATAAAATTATCACTGCATTGCAGAAAACAATAACATTATCTTCTATATTGCAGGATAATACAAACCAATTTCATTTGGGTCCTTGTGTGCAATAAAGTCACATTGCAATGCACACCTGCATAATTCAACAACCTGCCCATTACCTACTATTGCTTCCACTACAGAAATGGCTGCATGTAACATCTTTAGGAAAGAAGAACGTCACCCCATCAAAACTTGGTGTCAAGATATCGAAATGCATAGAAATCATAGAAATCAAATAAACCAAATCAAATCAAATCACACAACAACTAATCACAGTTGTAACAATTTTCTTCCAGAGCTTTCAAAGCTCAGTTTATTGGGAAAACTTGCAAATTACTATAGTAAATAAGATAAAGCACAGCCCTGGTCACAGATAACCTGTTGCTAATTAGAGGGTTAACATTTCTGGAATATAAACTTTGGAAATTGTCCAAAAGACTCAAGCAAATATAGTTCTCACCATCTCAAGAAGCAGGTTACATATTTATTACTACTCTCACTGCAGGGGAGTAGTTTTTCAGACGGTGTGCTTGAGGTCGAAAACAGTTGTGACCTCCAACCTCCATACTTACCATCAAACCCAGCTGGTCCCCCAACAGCTGTACACTCTTTCCCATCCAACCCCCCCTCATTTTCACACCCTCACTCTCCTCAAGAGGGCAATTCTATCACTCAAAATAAACTGAGCACTTTGCTGGCCATCAAGGCAACAATTAAGCACTTCCTATTTTACAGGGCAATACAGGACAACTGTTTCCTCCTTCTCCTGGCAGAAATAACATTGCCACCTTCACATTCAAAGTTTCAAAGTTCAGAGAGCTTAGAATGACGAAAAAGTGTGAAAATTAAACAGTTGCCTTACATTTTGAACTGCCGCAGAAAAATTCCAACATTCATGCTTCTCTTTGAGTCCAGTAAGGAAATCTGTAAATAGAAAGAAGAGACACAAAAAGACAGGTGGCTTGAAACAAATGACTTACGTATTTTGGCTACGTCATTGGATCCAAGTCATTTTTTCCGGGTAAGTCTTATTCATGTCAAAGTTCATTTGCTAATGTGATATATTTACACACTACACTTATCAAGGACTAGACATTTGAAAAACTACGTCATCAGTCAGCTTATGTCTTTACAGAAAAGGTCACCAAGATAAACTGTCTATTGATTCGTAAGGAGCTCCACTAAATACCACAAGCTGTATACTACTCCAATTTCCCTGACTCTTAGTCTTAACACTAATTCATAGTGTATAAAATGTAAAGGCTACACCAGATAATCCCTCAAAATCTCACAGCAATTAAGAGGCCTGTGGACAGGACTGCACATACCATTAAATTATACTGCTACTCATGAACCCTTGATTCTTTATCAGATCACCTGAATGCTGTTATCAAATGTGATGGATGGACAGAATGCTGATAGTACAATATAATACTAATCTTTTAGAAGGCTCTAGCATCTTGCATTATCAATAGTTACAGATGTAAACCATGTGGGAACTGCAACCCTAATTAAGAATTTCAGAAAAGGCGAAAGCCTTCTTTCTTCTTTCAAATTTCTTTCACCTTGTCTGCGCAGGCCTCCTGGGGGGATCTGCACCGGCCCAAACTGCGCCTGAAGCTATCCCCTCTGTCTGGCTTAAGAGCCTCCTTCTGGCTGAAGAGCTCATCTAGAGAGCGCAGGTCAATCAGGAAATCATCATCGCTGGCTGTGGAGAGGCTCCACACACTCTTGCGACCTTCCACACGCTCCTTGGGGATCCGTTCCCAATTAAGGTTGCGGAGTCGTTGTCGCCGTGCTGAGTCCAGCCGGCTGAGCGAGGTGGCGGGTGCCGGAGGGGGTGGAGGAGGAGGAGGAGGAGGAGGAGGAAGGGGAGGGTCGCTGTTACAATCTAAAAAAAACGTCTCAGAAACCCAAGCTCAAAAAACTCAGTCAAACACGCACGCGTGCACACGAATTTGAGACTTTAGGTCCAGCAGAGGCAGATGAGATAGAGGTTGTGGGGAGGGACTCAAGTGGCCCACAAACCAGCCAAAGTGTCTCACCCAAACTCTACACAGCCCTCCCTCTCTGTGGCTGTCTCCTATTGAGTTTCTGATGCTTATCTGAAAGGCCAAGAGAGCATGAGATTGAGAACAGTAGCAAAAAAAAGACAGATCTCAAAATTGTGTTGGCATCAAATCAGTGACTTTATTCTCTCACCTGAAGAACAAAGAATTTGCTCAACTGAACACCATTGACTAAATTAACTATAAAACTGAGACCTTTGGTACTGGACCAATAGCTAATGATTTTTTTTTTTTGGAAAGCTCCATTTTTACAGTACAAATGGTTGTAGAACTCCGTAATGAAAAAATGCTCCATGTAGGCATGGACAAGCCATTTCTCTTCTGTCTTAGCATTATCATTGTCCCGCTAAAGAAAACCCTTAGCAGGGATTTGTTTACAGCTACTTTGTAATGAACTACCACTACAAGGGGACAAAAGCTGGAAAAGAGTAGCGATGACATCATGCTCTCCGCCTGGGTGCTTTCTAAGTAAAGGTCAGCATGCCATTCTGGTTGTTTACTGCAGTGACGAGTGCTCCAACACCTGGCAACTCTTCTCCTCTAATTAGGATAAGAAGACCTGCAATGAGTCTGCTTGCCCTTGGCTGACAGAAGATCAAGCGCTCTCGCTCCCTTTCACTTGAGGTTTAACTTTAGGAGAAGTTCAAGGTACTTGGGAATGTACAGCACATGGAAGACTGCTTATGCTCGGTGCTTCAACAGCTTGTTTAGTCCTGCTTGAACGTACCTGGTACAGTTTTCTAGGTCTGCTCTTTAATTAATAGGGAAAAGGGGAAAAGTGGGAAGACAGATTTAATGGCACAGTTTCAGAGGGTTGCAGTCAGAAAGAAGGAAGTGCAGAGCTTATATGAAAAATGTTGGGAATGAGTGGAATAAAAAAAAAAAAAGCAGAGGAAACCATCAGAAAATAAATATTCAGTGACGACAACAGAAACAATCTCCACTGAAACTTTCACTGGGACAAAATATCTGATGACAATGGAAATTTTGACTGTTTCCTATGTTTAAGGAATATCAATAAAACCCTTGTTAGAATAGGACTCGTGGGCATTTTTAAAAAAGCTTTGCCAAATGATTCTCCCAGGATCCACAAGAGGGCGCTGTTCAGACAGAGCGCAAGAAAACTGACAGCGCTGGATGTAAAAAGTATCCACACACTGAACTCTGAAGGAACATTTAAACATTATAAAGCACAGTTCGGGTTTAATTTCATCATCATCTCGCGCCTAAATTGGAAAACAATCTTTCAAATCCTCGGAAAAACCCACCACTGGTTGAAAATCTGACGTGTAGGAGAAAACATCTCGTTGGTCTTCAGGTGCCGAGAGAAATGACAAAAAATATAAGAAAATATTGGCATGTTCACTCATTTTGTGCTTTTAACTTAAATAAGAGTAGAGATAAATCTTCCGAACTTCAGAGAAAAGGTCCTACACCGAGAAATTTCATCTTTGGAGAGAAAAACTTTCAGCAAACATCCCAACTAACCGCCACAAGAAACTTGCACCTGACTGCCGGCGTGGCTAAAGGGCTAAACTTGTAAAAAGATTCAGGCAAACACTAAAAATGTACTCACGTTTCGACTGGAGGACGCATTCTCGTCTCTCTGTGGGTCCGGCAGCTCTAGCTGCAGCTCCGTGTCTCTGTATTGACTGGGCGCCGCTGAGCTCTGAGAACTTTGGGTGCGCGCTGGAGATTCGCGCATGCGCAGAACACATCCAGGCACACGCTGATTGCATTGCTGTGTGGGGTCTTTTGGGACCCTCTGGGCAAAATTTTAACAATCTCTGCATTAGTTGCTGTCATCCTCACTTGCATCCTACCGTGGTGTCATGATTGTGTTTCCCAGTGTAAAAGCTAGTATCTCCTGAATGTTTTCTGAAGGTGGGAGGAACTTTTGAAAAACTACACCACCTTTGGGGCATGTTTTTGAGGGCTGTTTCCAATTGTACACTTTTTGTTCTCCTTAGCTGAGCCATGCAAAAGGGAAGCAAGTAAGCCAAACATCAAGATTTGATCTGGATAAGGAATGCAGTGTTGGGTTAATTAATATTACATAACATAAAAAAATAACCACTTAACCACAACGCATCTTTTCTTGTGGGGTAGTAATGGTTACGGACTAGACCCCATGATCTGAGGGTCACACCAGTAGGTTACCCTGAGTTACCCTTGATCAACGTCCCCAACACTACTCCAACACAAGTTTTTCAAAATCAGCCATAATGACAAGGGAGCTGTCCAGTCGTCAGGATGTTTATGGTTTATTTTATCATGATGTGGACATTACTGGGTTTTTTCTCCTTTTTGTCATGTATGTAATTGTGCAAGCATACATTCCCTTTGGTCACTAAATGCATTGTAGAGAATATATTTCTTACAATTTTGCCTAATTTTGAAGATTTGTTTTGAGTTTGATTTAAAGTTGTAAGCTCTCAAAGTGCTTCACTTATATATTTTCTTCTTCGCATAACGTACTGGTCTGTTCCTCAAATCCACAACTTTTAGATGATGGGGCCTAGTATTTTACCACTAGGCCAACGCTACTTCCCATGAACCACATGTATACAAGGTGAGGTGTGATTATTACTTTCTACTACATATAACCCCCCATTAAGGGGGCGCTGCACAATAGGTAACTAAAGTAAGTTTTATTTGAGTTTTTAAGTTTGTTAAAAAAAAATGTCCAGTGTAATTCTAAATGCTTTTACTTTTTTGAGACAAGCACATAAGACATGAATAAGAACAGCTGATCATGTCTTCATGCATAATTAATACACTTGCACCCTTTAAGTCTTTCTGACCTTAATTATTCTTCAAAGCATGTCACTCTGCAACTCTTGATACTGTATTTAACACAAATTTATCTCCATGTTCCAATGTGAACACACAAATAATGATAGTTTATCACTACTATCAGCATACACCTGTGACTGGCCTGTGTATGGTAGAACAGGCTGGACTTTGTCCACCGAAAGACAATGATGAGAAGATCATTAGCTTTCACTCAGTGGGCCATTAGTCTCCTTTTCAGCTTTATCAGTGTAAACCTGGCCCTTCGGGTGATGAAGGCCTTGATCTGTGCTGTGATGAGAGTGAGGTGTGTATCAGACATGGTTGATTCTGGGAAAGTGAGTAAGGAACGTTCAACCTCCAAACTTTCCATGAGAAAGAAGAAGCCCAGGAAAGCCAAGATCCCTGAAGTCAAGCTATGTGTGGACAAGCAAGGCTATCGTGTCACAGTGCAAGTGCTGAGTCATGACACAGGCCGTTCACTGGAGGTACCGAAGATTCGTTTTTAGGATGACCTATTCATGCACACCGTTGTAAACAGAGCAAGGTTATGCCCCTATAGCTTTCTGTTCCATGGCACTGGTCTATGAGAAACATATTTGGGGACACGCCGTGCCAGAACAAACTTGTATCAGGAAATGTTTTATGCTAAGCATTTCTTTCTGCCTGCTGAACTCAGAATGCAAGGAAATGCCAGCGTCTAAAGCAAGAAGTTTTCTGTACTGTCTGACCTACAGCCACAGGGCAATGGTGGTTTGGGCTAATCTTTTTAATAAAGTAGGCCCCTTCAAGTACACTGCAGATGAAGTAACATTTCCTTTTGCTTGGCACATGGTTCTGATTAGACCTGTAAAGCCATTTATGAGACAATGAGTCACAATCAGGTTTGAAATCTTTTTTGTTATCCATTTGACCAAGAAAATGGGCTTCCAAGTGTTTAAGCATTGGCCCAAACAGGTCACAAGTTTGATCTCACTGTCATCTGTGTCGAGGAGTTCAAGGGTAGGTAGTATAGATCAAAGAAAACCCTTAAATTGCTAACTTATGATTGACATGATGTACAGCTTTAAAATGATCAAATAATTACTCTATAATTTCCCATGGGAAAAAGAAGGTGGTCTACCTTTTAAGCAGTTTTCTTTGGAATAAATAAAATTTCCTCATTCTGCTTCTGATTTCTGACATATTTAATGTGCAAAACGGGGCCTTTATGTCATAGTTTTATCCTAATAGTATACTTACATCAGTTGCACCTTGGGAGACCTGTATGGCACCCTTATTTTCCTGTGATCTATTCATTGTGTACTTTAGTAAATAAAAAATGCTACTTCGATGGTAACTTTTTTCAGTTCCATCCCATACGTTTCTTAAACAGTGGGAATGTTTCAGAATCAAACATCAAATCTTGCTGAAATCGTGCTTTGAAAAAGCAAAACTACTGAACCCTTCTCTTACAAGCAATGCATAGTAGTTATTGGTGATTCTATACAAGTGGTAGACTGCAGTCATTGATAGATAAATTGTGCATATGTCTCAGTGTGTGAGAAATCGTTTGAGCGTGAGAATGTTTTTGGAGAAGAACCCCACTTTCCCACCTCGATTTACACTCACTGGGGCTAAGTGGCCAATGGCTTAGTACTAAGAGGCTGCCTGCTAAGGTCAGGGGCAGTGGATTATGCCAGGGCACCCCTTTTGAAATCTTAATCTCACTTTGAAGTGCTGGGAGGGTTATATAAAGGTGAGCCCATTAACGCCTCTTGGAACTACTGCAGCACAACGTTCATGTGAAAAGAAAAAAGGAGAACGAAAAAACACAGGGAGAGGAAGGAGGAGGCAGAGCAAGCATCCATTGCTAACTGTATAAAAGTTATTCCACTTGAGTGGCCTTTTCCATTTCGGTCCACCTCGTTAAGCCTTTGAAATGGCATCAATGGGCAAAAAAAAGGCAAAAAATAAAACCACTCAAATAATTGTTACCAGCCATTGCTGTAATTAGATCAATAGATGGAAAGATGTAAATATTGATGTGGCAGTTATATGGTTTTTTTATGACACTGCTTCAGCAATACCCATTGGCCACATATGGCACAATCGAGGACAAACTCTTTTAAGGAGAGTAAGCTGGATGAGTCCAAGTGGCCAAAATTGATTTTGTGGTCAGGCAGAAGTCACATGTGTAGATAGACTTAGTAAAGATATGTCTAAGTGCCTCAGAGACCTGAAGTGAATTGGGTTTTAAAAAAAGAAAGAGAGATTCAAATCAAGCTGCATAAACTCAGATTTCCTTTGGGATTTTACCTTTTCAATTGCTGAAAGTCTTTATTGTTCAAATCAGACAATTCTGCTGCTTTTCATTAAAGTGCTGATCGTCATCAGCAGCTTTACAGCTCAAGTAAATATGGAACAGCCTATCTTTCAGTGGCTGTCTGCAGTCCAGTACGGCATTCCCCAAAGCAAGGTTTTGGAGAGTTAGTGGGTCGATAGATGGTTTCCGAACACCTAGCAGATCAGAGACTAAAGTACAAAGCCTATTCTGGGTCAGCTTTAAGAAAGACAATAGGTTGAAAGTGGAGGGTAAATCTGGTATAAATAAATGATATATGAAAAATATTGGTTCTCTATACATTTTGTTATGCATGACAACCACTATATTAATTATTTAAGTAGGTAGACATTTTGTAATTTTGTAAAAGGAACTTTTCTCTGTCCTGTCCTTATGTGTTTGTCCTAAGTAGTTTGTCGGTTTTAATGTTATTTGAATTGACACATAAAGCACCAACCATTATTTTCTACCATGAAAGTGTATATTTCTGGTCATTCAAGTAATTTATGATATTTATGACATGTATACCAATGTTTCAAAATGTATTCAAACAACTCTTCTACCAAGGAAATTCATTTACTTGGTGAATGTATTGCTCAAAGGGGCCTATAAACAGCCTTATTATCTCCCTAGAAAAGCACTGTCACCCTTCAGCTGTTACACATGAGCCTTAGGTGGCAGAGATTGCTGGGGAAACACCAAACTGTTCTGGTGCTCAGTTCAACACTGGCTTTAGGAGCAATTCAAAGTGTACTTATTGGACTGACAGGACACCAGCATAGGTGTAGGTTTAACTGAAGGGGCTCAGAATACCTCATATAAACCTCAATATTTGACCTTACTAATGATATGAAAGTGAAGTGAAAGTGACCATTCTTGTCATTGTGAATACACAGCACAACAAACAGTGAACTACAAGGAAATGAAACCTCTGCATTTAACCCATATGCTCACACAAGTGCAGCAGGGGGCATTTATTGAAAGCAGTGACAGGGATGGTACCTTGCTCAGGGCAACCTACTGGTCTGGGATTCAAACCCATGACTTTCTGATCCTGGGGCAAACTTCCTAATCACTAGGCTACCGCTGCACCAGGATATCAGGGTAGAATGCAAGTCCTCACAGCAATGTTTCATCATCAAATGTAAAGTCTTGCAAAGGAGCAGAGGCAGTAAACGGAGACAAACTCTGTAAACTACAGCCATATGATACAATTGATATTATGATTGTTATTCTTTTTAAATTATAATTTTTTTCTGTTTATTGTTATACTAAACATTGATGGATTCACAAACAGGCAGTGAGACGTGGACACAAACATATAGGGAGGCACCAAATACCAGAACAGTGGACAGACACTTGGTCAAATAAACCAATACTGCCGAAGTAAGGATCTAATGGGAATGCAATGTCAGAAGGCTTCAGTGACTGCCAGTCCCTCAGCGTTTAGCAGTTTTTTCCTACTTGGCTGTTATTCGGCTAAGCTGTTCTTGGCCCAAAGCCAGTCTGCTGATAAAGAGGGAGTTCCTATTCTCCTCCCCATTGTGCTGTAGATGTACAGGCATTGTATCCAACACTTTCATAAATAATGGAGGAGTATTTTGTGACCAGGTGACCCTGGAGAGAGTCTGCCAAGGCAAGTATTTACTGGTTAGCCTGAAATTCTGGCACAAAAGCAGTCTTAGCAAAAAATTGTGGTGATATGAATACTTTAATTCTCCTTTGCTTTAATTAGTAATCCATTCTTCAATCATTTGAGAGTCTCACCTACACTCTTGAAAATTCTGCCTTGGTGGTTCTTGACTTGAATGTACCATTTTAGGATAAAACATAGATTCCTATAGAAGTATTACATTTTGTAGGGGTTCTCCATACATTTAAGAACCATGCATCAGAAGTTTATTTGAGGAACCAAAACTGGCTCTTCTTTTGCATCGCACCAAAGGACATTTTTTCTTTTTTGCTTTATTTTATGAAACAAAATAAACCGTCAAAAATCACTTTTTTGGAATTAAATGTTGTTATACTAACATAGATACAAATGTTGGAACTATCTCTCTTCTCCTTTAACCTTACTGCGTCAAGACTTTGTTTTGATTGCAATGATATGCGCACCCTGGAAAAGGAAAACTAGTCAGTTTGTCTGTGCTGTATTTGCTTTTGCACATCTGGATCTGACAAGACATTTCCCAGTCTAATTAGGATTTCCTGAAACTCAATAAATTATTGGAATTATAGGGCTGCTTAAATATTAATAAGTGTCCTTCCTGACTAAGCTGCCATGGCCATTTAATGGTTAGGTTTGTGAGGTCACAGTAACAGCTAACAGAAGAATGCATTTCTCCTTCATCTATTTTTTGTGATCTATTGTATTATATAGCTTTGGAAGTTTCTAACATCTACAAAAAAAATGTTAACATTGCACTGATGGAAGCAGAAAAAAACTAAACCATGCTGCAGACCACTGAAGAAACTCAAGGGCTCCTTTATAATTAACCATGCAGGGTTCAGAGGGAGAACAATAGGCAGAACTGAGTCCTTTGCCAAAACGTGCCTGCTTGAACTGAGGGCTGGAAGGAGGCTCCTTGTGTGGCAAGAGTGATCACACAGTTAATATTCAAAGGCCAATGCCTCGTAAAGGAAGTCTTCTAAAGGAGCTGACAAAGTGCATTTGAAACACAATAGGACATCACAAAATGGGCTACATATATAGAAAAACATAAGAAGGGCTTTGGTAGTGTGGTCATGTATACAGTCTGTGGGGACTTGTTTTACAAAAGCTATGCCCCTTCTCATCTCAAAAACAATTTTGCAAATCCAGTGCCGCAAGAGAGATAATGTAAAGAAAGAAGGAATAAAAAATGCTAGAGCATAAGACTATAGCTTTATACTAAGGTTGGATGCCCAAGATAATATATCTGTTACGTTAGAATATGTGGGCAAATATATGATCAGCTGATAGAGGGGAATTCAGTTATGTTCTTTGGCAACTAAAATACTGTATTTTACAATAAAAATAAAATTTTTACCCCAAATATTATCATCTTCTTTTAGTATAAAGGATGAAAACAGTAGTAGTACTTTTATCTAATTGTTACATTTTGGTGGTCAGAAGTTTTCAGCCACCACAGTGGTAAATCATCCATTCAGATTTTTTTGCTTTGGGGTATCTAGAGTGAAAATAGCTAGGCATTTTCTCCCAGTGCCTGCACTAAGGCCTAGCACATCACATTATCTACTAATGTTGAAGGGACGTGATAATGGAATTCGCCACTTACTGAAATCAGGTGTCAGTCAGCTGTTAGAAAACACCTCTTTGTCAGGACTCCATTGAAAAAAACACCATAAAACTACTACATGCAAAGTATGCATTATTTTAGCTTCATCTGTTCAAGTTATAAAGAGTGCTTCAGTCCAGATTGTTTTTTAGAATAAACAATGAAACAAGTTAGTCAAAAGTTACACAATATGGTGCTTGAAAGTTTTTGAGCCCTTTAGAGTTGTCTATATTTCTGCATAAATGTGTCCTAATACATTGGATTTTTAATTTCTAAAAGCATATGGAAGCCAATTAAATAAATCACATAAAAAATGGATTCATGTAATGAGAAGAATAATCAAATATAACAAATCTGTGACAAGGAGAGGCATTTTAACCATTAAGATTAGCAGATAATTTGAAGGGCCAATATGAGTGGGGGGGGAAATTCTCTTTTTCCTAGTGGGGAGGTATTGGTCACATAGTAATGTAATTTTATATGACTAACTTCTATAACTTCTTTAAGGACATGTGAAAATATGAATATGTTTAAGGATATATCACAAAAATGTCCATGCACCACTGTGTAATATGGATTAGGGAGTTGGCCCTAGAATCAGAAGGTTGTGGGTTCAAATCCCAGACCAGCAGGTTGCCCTGAGTAACCCTTCGGCAAGGTACCATCTCCGTCATTGCTTCCCAGGCGCCTTAAGTAACTGCCCCCTGCTGCCTATGTGTGTGAGAGAGAGAGAGTAAAATGCAGCAATTGTGTTTCACTGTGTGCTGTGCTGTGTTTCACAATGACAGGAATAACCAGTTTTAACAGTATAGTTTCTTTAATTCATTTGGCTAGACAGAGAGACAGAGCTGGGAATGATGTGCAGAAGGTCAGTGCAATTAATAGAAATGGAAACTCACAGGTGAACAGAGTGAGTTGAGCAGATGGAAGGAATAATTTGAGGGGCGGATGATTGAAGAGAATGAGAGAGAGAGAAGATTGGTTGATGTGAGGATAATGAACCAGGGAGTGCAGCAAATAAGCAGATGGAAGTAAAGGCAGCAATGAAAAGGATGAAGAATTAAAAGGCTGTTTCTCAGAAGACGTTAAGGCATTCTGCCTTTGTGGACTTGGAGAAAGCATATGAGAGGGTGCCTAGAAAGGAGTTGTGGTTTTGTATGAAGAAGTCAGGTGTTACAGAGACGTATGTGAGAGTAGTTCAGGATATGTATGAGGGCAGTGTGACAGTGGTGAGATCTGCAGTAGGAGCGATGGATGCATTTAAAGTAGAGGTTGGATTACATCAAGGATCAGTGCTCAGTCCATTCTTGTTTGCAAAAGTAATGGACAGATTGACAGAAGGGGTTAGACAGGAGTCCCTGTGGACGATGATGTTTGCTGATGATATTGTGATCTGCAGTGAGAGTAGGGAGCAGCTTGAGGAGGGATGGAGAGATGGAGATATGCTCTAGAGAGGAGAGGAATGAAAGTAAGACCAAGACAGAATTCATTGATGTCAACAAAAGGGTGAAAGCGTGAGAGTGGTTAGGAAGCAGTGACTTCCTAGGGAGGTGACAAAGGTGGAGGAATTTAAATGCTTGGGATCAGCAGTTCAGAGTAATGGCGAGTGTGGAAGAGAGGTGAAGAAGAAAGTGCTGGCAGGTTGGAATGGGTGGAGAAGAGTGGCTGGAGTGATCTGTGACAGACAGATACCAGCAAGAATAAAAGGGAAAGTATACAGGACAGTAGTGAGACCAGCTATGTTGTACGGCAATGGCACAGGAAGCGGATCTGGAGCTGTCAGAGTTAAAGATGCTGAGATTTTTGTTGGGTTTATATTTGAGGGACAGTTCAGGTTAGACATTTTGCAGACAAAGTTAGAGAAGCAAGGCTGCATTGGTTTGGACATGTCCAGAGGAGAGATGAGCATTATATTAGGAGGAAGATGTTGAGAATGAAGCTGCCAGGAAAGAGGAAAAGTGGAAGAACAAAGAGGAGGTTTATGGAAGTGGTGAAAGAGGAAATGCAGGTGTTTGGTTTGAAGCAGGAAGATGCAGAGGACTGGAAGAAATGGTAACGGATGCTCCGCTGTGGCAACCCCTAAATGAAAGCAGCCAAAAGAAACAGAAGAAGGAGAGTTTCTTTAATTCATAGGTATAATAAGATATAGGAAGAGACTGAAAAAGGTCATGTAAATTGGTAATTGTTTTTGGTGAATAAAATTATGAATATTACAAGTGGACCAATACTTCAAAATTCTAATTTTCCAAAACTTCTACACACATTACATGGGCTATACAAGTACAATGCTGTCTTTTTGCCCAGCAATATTCTTTCAAGAAGGACCCAAACAAAAACAAAATGAGCTCCTAATTTTAGAGGTGGGGGAAATGCCCTACGTGATCTTCACCACGCAAATACTTGGTCCCCTCATTCACGTTCACTCTGTTGCCTCAGCTAAAACATTCATTCACACACATACTCTATTGCTTTGGCCATTTCGACCTCATTACTCCCCCTCATCAACATCCCCTGAATGCCAAGTAGTGATGTCATCCCTCATGGAGCCATTGGCAACATGCCTTCTATGGTGGGGGGTTATATCCTGGGGCATTTGGTTAGGGGACCGCAGCAGGGGTTTATGGGGGTCCCATGGACTGAGGGGCCAAGGGGGTTTGGAATTTCCTTCAGAAAGCCGGCTTTTCCCAGTCCTACAAAACTGGGAAGGCCCTTGGTTCACCCCTTCCCCACTGTGGTAGTGCCACCATGTTTAAAAGTGAATAAAAGACATACAAGGGATGTGAGGCAGACCCTGAAGGGATTGTTTCTGGGATTACCCCCTCCAACCCCCCAAACTCAATCTCCCATGCCTCTGCTTCAAGGGCAACCATTCAACAGGCCTTGCCCAAGGCTCTCATTCATTAGTGCTAAACTGTTACATAACAATACAGTCTGCCTTTTGCCTGGGCCACCAAGATGTGGTTAAACAAGCCACCCTCTCTGACCGTAACGTTGTCCACTTTACTGGCAAACTGGACACATCGCGTCACCCTGGTCTTAACTGCGTCATCGGTAGAGGGAAGCAAGCAAGATACTGGCTGTGTCCAACATACTGATGAAGGTCAGGTTCTGTATACAGTCATATCTAGTTAAGATCAATTCTGTATTAGTCTCATGTAGGTTAAAGCAGGGTCATCAGTACAGTAAAATGTTTTGGATAAGAGAAACTGCTCAACTTACACATGAGAGCATCATTTGAACAAGGTATAGAGTTTAAGACAAAAATGTAAATGTAAAAAAGGTTTGATCTATCAATTAAACATGTAAATAATATGCTTTGTGGCTGTTTCCTTTGTTACCTTAACATCTCATTAAATTTTATGCTGCAGCAATTAAAAAAATTGTTTCTACTAGATTTTTTGTGGTATAATTATAGCTGTTGGTATATCATTATGCATCTGGTGAAGGTGAATTTGGACAAAAAGCCAAAGAGATGTGAAATAATGTTCTGGCACCATAAGGAGTTAGATTATGCACAGTGTATAGCCCTGATTTATTCTAAATGACAAATTCCACACTGAAAGGACCCAAACCACACCACCTGGAAAGTCTTCTTTTTCTTTCGGCTGTTCCCATTTAGGGGTCGCCAAAGCGGATCAACTGTTTCCATTTCTTCAGGTCCTCTGCGTCTTCCTGCTTCAAACCAACCACCTGCATGTCCTCTCTCACCACGTCTATTAACCTCCTCTTTGGTTTACCACTTTTCCTCTTTCCTGGTAGCTCCATCTTCAACATCCTCCTCCCAATATAATCCTCATCTCTCCTCTGGACATGTCCAAACCAACGCAACCTTGCTTCTCTAACTTGGTCTCCAAAACATCTAACCTGAGCTGTCCCTCTAATATACTAATTTCTAATCCTGTCTATGCTTGTCACACCCAACGAAAATCATTTTTAACTGTAAACCTGGGGCAGCGGTGGCCTAGTGGTTAGGGCGTTTGCCCTATGATCGGAGGATCGGGGGTTCGAACCCCTTCCCAATGGGTTGCCCTGAGGTACCCTTGAGCAAGGTGCTGTCCCCGTCTCGCTCCTCCCTGCGATGGGCTGGCGACCTGTCCAGGGTGCGTCCCCCGTCCTTTGCCTCGTGTGTGCTGGGTTGGACTCCAGTACTCCCCCACAACCCCGTTTGGGACAAGTGGCAGAAAATGGATGGATGGAACTGTAAACCTTCCCTTTTACTCTAGCTGCTACCCGTTTGTCACAGATCACTCTAGCCACTCTTCTCCACCCATTCCAACATGCCAGCACTTTCTTCTTCACCTCTCTTCCACACTCGCCATTTCACTGAACTGTTGATCCCAAGTATTTCAATTCCTCCACCTTTGTCACCTCCCTGCTTCCTAACCACTCTCACGCTTTCCCCCTTTTGTTGACATCAATGAATTCTGTCTTGGTCTTACTTTCATTCCTCTCCTCTCTAGAGCATATCTCCACCGCTCCAGGTTCTCCTCAAGATGCTTCTTACTCTCACTGCAGATTTGATCAACCTGTCCATTACTTTTGCAAACATGAGCTCAGTGGGCTCAGTGCTGATCCTTTATGTAATCCAACCTCTGCCTTAAACGCATCCATCACTCCCACTGCATATCTCAACACTGTAACACTGCCATCATACATATCCTGAACTACTCTCACATACTTCTCTGTAACACCTGACTTCCTCAAACAAAACCACAACTCCTTTCTAGGCACCCAGTCATATGCTTTCTCCAAGTTCACAATGGCACAATGCAACTCCTTCTGACCTTCTCTGTACTTCTCCATCAACACCCACAGAGCAAACATAGCATCTGTAGTGCTTTTTCTTGGCATAAAACCATACTGCTGTTCAATAATCCGCACCTCTTTTCTTAAACTAGCTTCCACTACTCTTTCCCATAACTTCATGCTGTGGCTGATCAACTTTATCCCTCTATAGTTTTGTGCATCACCCTTATTCTTGAAAATCGGTAACAGTACACTTCATCTCCACTCCTTAGGCATCCTCTCACTTTCCAAGATTGTGTTAAACAATCTGGTCAGATACTCAACTGCCATCTCCCCTGCCACCTCCATGCTTACACTGGTATGTCATCCGGTCCAACAGCCTTTCCATACTTCATTATCTTCATCACTGCCCTTACTTCCATCTTGCTTATTTGCTGCACTTCCTGGTTCACTATTGTCACATCATCCAATCTCCTCTCTCTCATTTTCTTCATTCATCAGCCCCTCAAAGTACTCCTTTCATCTGCTCAACACGCTCCGTTTACCTGTGAGTACATTTCCATTTCCATCCTTAATCACCCTGACCTGCTGCGCATCTTTCCCAGCTCTGTCTCTCTGTCTAGCCAATTAGTAAAGATCCTTTTCTCCCTCATTACTGTCCAACCGCTCATACAATTCACCAAACACCATATCTTTGGCCTTCAACACTGCTTTCTTCGCCCTGCGGTTCATCTCCATGTACACCTGTCTACTTTCTTCATCTCTCTGACTGTCCCAGTTCTTCTTTGCTTCCCTCTTCTCCTGTTTATACTCCTTTACTTCTCGGTTCACCACCAGGTTTCCTTATCCTCCTTCTTCTTTCCAGATGTCACACCAAGTACATTTCTAGCTGTCTGCCTTATCACTTCTGCAATAGTTTCCCTGCAGTCCGGTAGCTCTTCAACACCTCCCAGTGCCCCTGTTAACTCCTGCCT
The DNA here is from genome assembly GCA_017165825.1 of Hepsetus odoe. NCBI lineage: Eukaryota > Metazoa > Chordata > Actinopteri > Characiformes > Hepsetidae > Hepsetus > Hepsetus odoe. Next base: position 8,265,210 of record CM029376.1, read on the forward strand.
GAATTCCACTTTGCAGTTCTCCTTCTTCAGCTTCCACCACTTTATCCTCACCTCTGTCCTCACTTTCCTCCTCTTCTTGACCTCCAAGGTCATCCAAGAGACCACTATCCTATGCTGTTTAGCTCTCCCTGTCACTACTTTGCAGTCACTGGTCTCCTTCAGACTGACCCTGCTGCAGAGAATATAATTCACCTGTGAGCATCTTCTTCCACTCGTATACGTCACCCTGTGCTCCTCCCTCTTCCTAAAATAAGTATAAACTACAGCCATTTCCATCCTTTTTGCAAAATCTACAGCCATCTGATCTTTCCTTGATACCATATCTGCCCATCACCTCCTCAACACGTTCCCTTCCAACATGACCATTAAAATCTGCACCAATCACCACTCTCTCTCCCCTGGCTCCACTCTCTATCACTTAATTTAACTCACTCCAGAATTCTTCTTTCTCTTCCATTTCACAACCAACTTGTGGGGCATAAGCACCCTCTTCACCTCCAAAACACTCTCCATATACTCTTCCATCAGGATAAAACATACCCATTCCTCCTTCTATCGACACCATCGTAAAACAATTTAAACCCTCCTCCAATACACCTGGCCTTACTTCCCTTCCATCTAGTCTCTTGCACACACAAAATGTCAACCTTCTTTCTCTCCATCATATTAACTAATTCTCTACCTTTACCAGTCATGCTGCCAACATTCAAAGTCCCTACCCTCACTTCCACTGTCCGCCCCTTCTTTCTCTCCTCTCCTTCATGGTCTTCTTCTTCTTGTCCTTTGGCCAGCAGTAGTCCAATTTCCACCAGCACCCTCTAGGCCAACAGCAGTGGTGGTGGTCGTTGTTAACCTGGGCCTCTACCAATCCGGTATGGAATTCTATTTAGTTGTGCGCATATTGATTTGGCAAAGGTTTTACACCAGATGCCCTTCCTGAGGTAACCATCCCCATTTATCTGGGCTTGGGACCGGCACAAAAAAATACACTGGCTTGTGCATCCCTAATGGCTGGGTTACACCACCTGGAAAGTGATCCCTAGAAATACTTGTGATGTAACAGCGCTGCTGTGATTTAATTTTAATAAAAACACAATTAAACATTAGCATTTCTACCAACATATATCCTCTTTTTCATCTGGTTAGGAAGAGTATCTTTATTAAAACATTTTACAAAAGTTTTTTAAAAAGGTCCACTTTTTAAAAAAAATACTAATGTATATCATTTAAGAAGTGGTCCCTAAAGCACATTCCATAATTTACTAGAACTAGGCTTTCATTTCTGGAAAATCAAACAATAAAAAATATTTTGGTATGAAATGACAGGAGAAGGGTGCTTGTTTGTACATATACAGTGAAAGTTGGTTTATATCAAATACTACTGACAGATCTTCATACAAAGCCACTGACTAAGGGCTCCATCTATTTCCCACCCTACAGTGGTCATCACTTTCTTCAAGACCGCCCTCATGCTCTCATAAATCTGACAACTTTCTGAAACCTTTTGGATGCTTGAAAAGAGGAACATTAAGGGGGGGAAATGAGTTCACAATAGTTTTCCGTTGCTTGAGTCAATAAAATCAATGACGAGTGCTGGGTGTGGGGTTTGGGTCAAGTTTTTTTGCTTTGTGCAAGTGCATAGGCTCATTCTCTCACCAACAACAACGAAAAAAGCTCCGGCGTGCTTGGCACAGCCAGAAAGGAAAAAATGCACAAAGGGAGGGGTGACCAATATGGGCAGGGTAACGATGGCCAGCCAGTGCAGTGATGTGGGCTGAATCACGGAAACTGGACATGCTGTTGCTAGGTTGCTTTGTCCCAGGCTGAGTAAAGAAGAGACCAGTCTCTGTTTAATGACAAGAAGGTCTTTCACAATGATGACACCAGCATGCTCAAATTACACTTATTACCGACTATGTCTTACCTTTTATTACTCCAAGATTCAAATTCATGAATCAATGCCATGACTAAAAAAGAGGACCTTTGCAGGAAAATACAGGCTATGCAAAAAAAGAGCAATATGAATGTTAGGAAAACAGTTCATATCAAGGAAAGGTACCCTTCACAAAATAAAGATGCCGAAAAGGATATTTGAAGCAATGGCATAAAAAAGGATTGGATTCCAAGGGATAGTTCCTTTATATGTTTTTTTTCTTTCTTTTTTTGAGTGCAAGTTTTAAAGCTTCTGCACATAATGGTTCTATATTAGTTTAGTATAAATATTTTTTCATACATTAAGCCAAGAAGCATTAAGGACATTTTTAAGACTCTGGACAGAACAGAATCTCTCTTTCTCCTGCCAGCATGCTTTCAGTCCAAGCACACATGGCATTCCTATCTGTCTACTGTTTGTGTAGCCTCTGACAGTGGAAAGTATGATAAAACTGGAAAACTGGAGCAAAGACCCTCCTGCAGCTTAGGTCCATTCATCCTAACCCCCCCTCAAACACACAGACTCTGCACTGTTTCTCTTCAGACTGGGGGATGGATGGATAGCACCTACAACACTCTGCTTATTCTCAGGTCACAACTAAACTGACCTATGGAGCTAGAAAAAAAGAATGGAATTACACTGCAGTTTTCAATGTATTGAGAAAAAAATCAAACAAAATCTAAAATGAACACAGCCCACGTATTATTTTTCATTTATCCAATATAATATTTTGTTTGATTATTTTTCTCAAAACATTGAAAATTGCAGTTTAATTCCATTCTTTTTTAATTTATTTAATATATTAAAATAGACAGATAAAAAGTAATTGTCCATTAAAATATGCAAAAGTGCATTCTCTGTTGACAACATATACTTAACTTTAATTTCATTTAACCATGATTGTTGTAAAATTATTAAAATTATAGTAAATACCCATAAGTCCCCCAAATTCCACATATTGGAGAAAAATCTTTTGCATAGTAATACATGTACATTTTACATAATGACAATGATATGAAGAATCCTTGAATTACCTCTTTTGTCATTTAGTTATATAACTAAAAGTTTTCACTTCTGTTTGCAATGCAAAATATTTAGTGATAAAAGACAAAGTGCTCCAGACTCACTCATAATACAATTCCTTTAAATTGCATTAAAATGCAATACTTTTTCTTGGTGAACACAAGATTTTGTTGCAACTGGAAAGGTATACTGAGATTTTCACAGCAATGGAGGGTGGTGCTTGAAATTATTGTCCTTCCTCTGTTAACCATGATTACCTGAAAGGAAACATGTGCAGTCATCATTGCTTTGCACAAAAAGGGCTTCACTGGCAAGGATATTGCTGCTAGTAAGACTGCACCTAAATCAACCATTTATCGGATCATCAAGAACTTAAAAGAGAGAGCTTCAGTTGTTGTGCTGAAGGCTTCAGGGCACCCAAGAATGTTCAGCAAGTGCCAGGGCCATGTCCTTAAGTGGATTCAGCTGTGGGATCTGGGCACCACCAGTGCAGAGCTTGCTTAAGAAAGGCAGCAAGCAGGTGTGAGTCCATCTGCATGCACAGTGATGTGAAGACTTTTGGAGGATGGCCTGATGTCAGAAAGGGTGTCAAAGAAGTCACTTCTCTTCAAGAAAAAGATCAGGGACAGACCGAAGAAAAGGTGAGTGCTACCATCAGTCCTGTGTCATGCCAACAGTAAAACTTCCTGAGACCATTCATGTGTAGGGTTGCTTCTCAGCCAAGGGAGCGGGCTCACTCACAATTTTGCCAAACAACTAATGAGTAATAAAAAATGGTCCCAAAACATCCTCTGAGAGCAACTTCTCCCAACCATTCAAGAGCAGTTTAGTGAAGATCAATGCCTTTTCCAGGATGACGGAGCACCGTGCCATAAGGCAAAAGTGTTAAGTAAGTGGCTAGGGGAACAAAACATCAAAATTTTGGGTCCATGGCCAGGAAACTCCCCTGACCTTAGATCCATTGAGAACCTCTTTGTCAATCCTCAAGAGTTGGATGGACAAACAAAAACTCACAAATTCTAACAAATTCCAAGTATTGATTTTGCAAGAATGGGCCCCATCAGTCAGGATTTAATAACAGTCATTTGTTTATTTTTCTATTTAATTTGCTCTGTTAATGAAAATAAACCTGAGGTCCCTGCAAGGAATGTGACTTCATTTCAAGTCTCCCCAAATGCCAGTCCTACAGATCTGATTGAAATTTAAAAGGTTCTAAAGCTTAAAAGAACTTAAAGACCATGAACACTGGGTACTTTTTTGAATCATGAACACATCCCTGACAGCAAATTCTTCAAATTGAGATATATAATGCATTGTTGTCTGAAGGGAAGATAGAGTTAACGCAAGGCCTGCATCCTGAAGTAGTCTATCAGCTGGAATTGGTTTAAACAAAGCCATGTGCCCCTGTTTACATCTCATGTGCACCCTCAATACTCTCTCGGCTGTCTGATGTAAAAAAATCAGGGTTGGTCCAGTGAAACCAAATATGCTTTGGATTAGCAAGGCTCTTACTCTAGTTTAAGCTCATCTAGGACAAGAAAACAGCTCAGTATGGCTGTGATGGCCAAACTCCCACCAGATGAGCAAAATCTGGGGTCAAAGTTCAACCTCCTGTAGCTTTAGGTTATCAGTGTGAGCCAAGATCACTATTTGACTGATTAGTTCTGTAGCCTGACTCGTGCAGTGCTATGTCAACATTGTTCTTGATGCTTTTTAACTTGAAACAGACGCAGCAGGGCCAGTTTCCCCCTCTCCCACAACCCAACAGGCCAACAGGGATGCTATATGAATAGGTTAAAGAGAGAGGAAGTCAGCAGGCAGCATGGGAGGTGTTGAGGCCTGTCATCCTGTTGTTGATGGTCCACACCTTTTTGTTGATCCTAAAACGAGACAGTGGGGGGAGTGTCTGTTTGGGATATGGCAAATGTATTGAGTCAATGTTAGAGTGAAGCATTTTGGTGCTGCTTAAAGGGCCCATAAAAAGAAAAAAATAAGTGTTTAATGTTAACACAGTTAACATTATAAAACACATTATTCATTCCCCAGTTTTTACAGTACATGAATGGAAACTAAGCTGCAAAAGCAACCTATATCTTTTTATTATATCACAAAAACCAATGCATTACAGCACTGCTTACCAGCAATTTAGCCCTACCCATTCATGCTTAAGTTATAGGGGATGTTTTAGTCCAGACTATTTTTAAAAGGAGAAAAAATAAGGATGGCAAATCACAAAATAAATTTTACCGAATCCTTGCAGGCAGCTCACCTGCCCTAATGGTAAAATACAGACTGCATCTAGCGAGCTCTTTATCATAATTGTTATTTTCCCATCAAAGAAACTTGCAACAAACTTTGGCACCCCAGTAGTTATTTGCTATAACAAACAGGTATGCTTTCCTATGTGGTGTATACATAGTCCTCACTCAGCTTGAATTCAACGTTGCTTAATACGGCCACAAATGACAACACAGGAAGAATACAGATAGTTAAACTAGTTTTACAAAAGGGCTTTCACTACTTTAAACCTTATTAAACTTTATGACAAATCTATGCACAATACAACTGATCATTATTCTTAATAGTCACGAGTTCTGAAATGAGCACAGGTTTTACCACAAACAGATATCAGGCTTAATGCCTGGGCTTTTAGTTAGCATTGTGTCAGAGCTCGGTCTATTACACACACAATGCAAACAGATATCTCTGTTTGATCAAATGGTGAGGTCCGATCAGCCTGACAGCACATGTTTAGCAGATGTGTTCTTTCTGACCGTCTCAAAATCATTCAGAAGTGCAGGATGCTTAGTGTCAAATGAGTTCTTGGGTGAAAAGTTTCTTTGTGAATCCAGCTAGGGTCAGACACAGTCAACTCCAGTGAACTGAAAGTGGAAGCACTCATAGGGCATTGAATTTATGGCTTGTCCAGCCACGCTGGCTGTGATCTTGCTTCAATTGGCAATGCTTGATTACCCCCCTATACCCCCATTACAATGTAGCCATTACCATGGGCCAGAGATTTAGCTGGTAACACAGAGCTCAAAAGCTGCCAAGGCTCTTTCATCTTAACACTTCAAGCCAAAGTCTCAGGATAGTGCCACTCACATGTATTTATTTGACACCGATGCTTGAGATTAGATATGCCAAGGTGATAAAGGTATAAATGGGTTAGACATACTGTACCATTTAATAGGTTTATTAAAAACCTTAAGTAGTTATTAAGCAGATTTGTGTAAAATTAAATAGTGTATAAGTAGCAAACAATATGTAGCCTGAACAATATGCTGACATTTATACCACTGTATTAAAACAGTTATCCATAAAAATTCAAAGAATTTGCTGAATTTGAGGGAAAAAACAGCAGCAGCAACCACGAAATCAGAATCTTTGTTATGTCAAATAGAATCAGCTAAACTGCTCAAAAAAATGAAAGGAACATTTTTTAATCATAGTATAGTTTCAGTTAAAGTCAGTTAAAGGGGCAGCAATGAGGCCACAGACATTTTTTCCCTCCTCATCTTTTTTTGACTGCATTTCAGTAGTTTTGCATTTAACTAAGGTCAATGTCACTACTGGTAGCATGAGGTGATACCTGGACCCTACAGAGGTTGCACAGGCAGTCCAGCTCAACCAGGATGGCACATCAATGTCTCCCAGCACAGCCTCGAGGGCATGGAGGAGATTCCAGGAGACAAGCAGTTACTCTAGGAGAGCTGGACAGGGCCGTCTGAGGTCCTTAACCCATCAGCAGGACCGGTATTTGCTCCTTTGTGCAAGGAGGAACAGGATGAGTACTGCCAGAGCCCTACAAAGTGACCTCCAGTGGGCCACTGGCGTGAATGTCTCTAACCATTAGAAACAGACTTCATGAGCATGGCCTGAGGGCCCGATGTCCTCTAGTGGGCCCTGTGCTCACTGCCTGGCATCGTGAAGCTAGACCGGCATTTGCCAGACAACACCAAAATTGGCAGGCCTGGCTCTGGCCCCCTGTGCTTTTCATGGATGAGGTTCACTCTGGGTTCCTCCTGGTACATGATAATGCTTAGCCTCATGTGGCAAGAGCATGCAGGCAGTTCCTGGAGGATGAAGGAATTGATACCATTGTCTGGCCTTCACGCTCGCCTGACTTAATTCCAATAGAACATCTCTGGGACATCATGTTTTGGTCTATCCGACACTGCCAGGTTGCACCTCAGACCTCCCACATTCTGGAGGAGATACCAGGACACCATCCATCATCTCACAAGGAGCATGCCCCAACATTGTCAGGCATGCATACAAGGATATGGGGGGCATACTACTGAGTATCATTTTGAGTTGCTGCAATGACATTTCAGCAAATTGGACTAGCTTGCCGCATTGGTTTTTAAGTTTAAATTTCTTGGTGACTTGGAATTAAGCCCTCTGTCCAGAGGAGAGACAAGGATTATATTGGGAGCAGGATGTTGAAGATGGAGCTGCCTGGCAAGAGGAAAAAATGCAGACCAAAGAAGAGGTTTATGGATGTGGTGAGAGAGGACATGCAGGTAGTCAGTTTGTGTGAGGAAGATGACAAGGACCGTAAGAAATGGTAACAGGGTGATCTGCTGTGGCAACCCCTAAACGGCAGCAGATGAAATAAGAAGAAGAGGGCTAAGTTTTTATTCCTTTAGCATTTACCACCAGCTGCCACACATAAGAACGGAAAGGTAGGCCTCTGAAACGAGAGGGTACGCAAAAATCCACAGGGCTCTTAATGACACACTTTGCACATAAAGCACATAGAGAGATAAACAGAGTACTAGTTACGACTGTGTTCTTGTGCTTGCTGCAGCAGCTGTGTTAAGCTCTGCTTCCCTTGGATGATAGTTGATGATGGGCTAGCCCACCTGTATCTAATGCTTTGGTTCCCTATAGGCAAAGTAAGCATTTTAAAATAATTTTATAATGATTTTATAATAACCTTTGAGCTTCATGTTTGCCATTCCAATTATAATAAATATGGGGAATCCACAAGCCTTGCAGGCCTTCAAAAAAGGCTTAACAATTTTTTTTTGTTTGTGACATTTTTGTTTGGTAGAGTCCTCATGTTTGTATTTGAATTGTGCAGTTCAAATATGGAAATTTTAGGTTTCCTAAAAATTTCCATACTATTTTTTTTTTATTTTTTGGCTGGAATCAAAAGAGTTGCAAAAAATTGCAGCAACATAATTAAGATTTCAAGTATTTTTTTTTTATTTAAAGTGAACAAGACTATTTTTTTTAAGTGACCGTTCTTTCAGCACTCTTTACTGTCTCTGTGTAACAGTGAAAACATGTTAATAAGTTTGTTACAGTTTAAACATACATAAACATGTATTTTATCAATATTATATGTTCCTTTTAATCAAGAGCCCAAAACATTTCATTTCAAGAATACTCTTGTACTTTACTATTAAAAATCCCATTAGGGCATTAGCAGAAATTTGCATTTCCTTTTGTTTTGATTAATTTTTTTTATCTGGGTTTGATATTTAAGACCTAAACTGAAGGCCTAACTTGAATAGTCACAGTTTACTGCTGCTAACTAAACATTGTCAAATTTTGATCATTTTTTGGAACCAGTTCCTAAGATCAGTTAGCTAGTAGAGGCCATACATTACTGGGGCTAAAGATGCTTCTTTTTTGACCTACAAACTGTTTAAATGGCTAGAGATCTGCTCATCAGCGCTCATTCAAGGCTTTCAGAATTTGATGAAGAAAAGAATGGCGCTTCTCATGCCAAGGCTCAGTGCATGGGTTCATGCCAAGCTGCATCTCTGCAGTACAGCAGTTCCGGCAGACTGATTCTCCAGACACAGGCCAAGCACTAGTCTTCTTAGCTATCTCAGAGCTGGGTAACAGTTGATAAAATAATTCAGTGGGATTTATGAGTAACAAATTAACAAAAGGTGTGTCACAACAAGAATGGATGTCACATGGTTTGTTCACAGATTAAATTATTCTGGCCAGTCTTCTGGATGCTATCAGATAATCTTTGTTCATTTAGAGTAATTAGCAGAGCAGATAAATATCACACAAGTTATCTGAGGTGAACCAAATCCAATATTAATTCTGAAGCCATTGCTTTCTTGCTTTTTATGGAAAAACACAGTGTTGCTCCTTATCACAGCAAAACACCCCTGGCAAGTCAGCGTCTTAATCTTGATTAATGTCGCCAATAACAACTTGTCTAATGCACATACTTCCGCTGTTTGGTCCTTACGATGTGCTGTTAAGATCAAAGGGATTTTGCCCAGTCTGCAAGGCCAGCATCATGAACCACTCACAATGGTACAGGAACAGTTAATGAACTGCCTGGTGCAGACTATTAAATAAATGTATATAATGAGGGGTATTTTCTTCAAGCCCTTCCTGGCAAGAAATTAGTAATGCATCGTGTACGTGCAAGTGTACTACCTGAGGGTACTACTAGTCTTATGTCAGACGTCCTAATGGAGAATGGTTTGAGGAAAAGGTTCGTTTTGAGGAAGATGATAATATGATGTCTAGCTCTGAACTTTATAGGAATCTGAATGGAGGTTTTAGAAGAAAGGAAAAGAGTCCATTATTAGGCTTAATCTCTATCACAGGTACCCAGACCATAAAGAGAAGAGTAGTTCAGAAGATTTTTTGGAAACAGGGTTCCCAGTTTGCTAACCCTGACTGCAAGAATAGGTCACTAAGTTCATAAGTCATGACCTCCAACAAGACACGTACCTCCCTGTGAAGCGTTTTTAACCTGTAGAGGTCTGAAGATCACCCAGGGTGTCCCCGTTCTTTATTCTGAACTGCTTAGAAGCCCATTAATCACTTGTCTAGAAGCAGGCCCATGGAGCACAAGCACAAATGCTTCTGAAGCTACTATTATATTTTAGTGGCTCATAAAAAGTTGTGGTTTATGTAGTTATGTAGTCAGAACTGTGTGGCCTGAAAATATTGGAAAATGCCCTCCAAATTGGCTTTGAAGTGTGAAGTATGAACTAGATCATTAGGCTTCGCTGTCCACACTAACTACTTAACAAAATCAGCTACATGAGAGTGGTACAGTGGAGTTCACAGTAAGAAATGCAGTAAGATTTAATGCTTTAGATGCTCTTCCTATAGAACACCACTTCCCAGTTTTCTCAGTTTCTCAGGCCCAGTTTTCAGCTAAGAAAGTGTTTTTCAAAAAGTGTTTATCCTGCTACCACATGATCTGACTATTCAGCTCGTTAACAACCTCTTGTTGAATTGCAGTGGATATATTTAATCAGGAAAAACCACAGATTGTGCAAAGCAAGGTGGTTTCAGAACCAGGTTCAGACAACTCTGCTAAAAACGATATACAGGAATCATTACTATCACTATAACACTGACAATAGTCATTTACAGAGTGGTAAAAGTACCTTAAGTCCCAAACACAAAAGCCTGTATAATTATCATGAGAGCGCAAATGAGTCATAGTTACGAAGGTTTATTGCATAACAGGACCAACTCCAGTCTACTAAAAAGGTGTCTGCTGTGTTTTTTGTTTCTGATTGATGGAGAAAAGATTGAAAAAAAATTGATGTAGAAAGAATTTTCACATTTAAGCATTATCTTTGAAAAACACAGTTTCAGTTTGTCTCCTTCTCATCAGTATGCAATAAATCTTACATTTTTTGTACTTGAGTTAAAAAGTATTTTACATGTAACATACTCAATTACATGAAATTAATAGTTAATGTTGCAACTGAAAAATTGCAACTTTTTTTAAAACGGAAGGTTTGCATTCACATGGATGCATGTTATTTGCATAAAGTGAAAGTGACAACCCCCGTAATTGTGAAACGCAACACAGCACAACACAATGAAATTCAACCTCTGCGTTTCACCCATACACACATGTGCAGCAGGGTGTAGCTATTGAAAGCACCCGGGGAGCAGTGACGGGGACGGTACCTTGCTCAAGGGTGCCTTAGGGCAACCTACTGATGAGGGAATCGAACCCAGAATCATCCGACCTCCTAACCACTAGGTCACCGCTGCCCCGGGGCAAGCCTTTCATACAAACATTTCGAAGGACATAATTGCAATGAGAACTGACCTTTATAGAAGTCAATCTTTATAAATTGTAACCTTGAGTGTCTGAATAATTATGATTTTTTTTTAATAGGTGTTTTTTTCCTACTTTCTGAGGAAGGGTTAACGTATTCAATCTCAGTCATATTTGAGTAAAGTACAGATACTTCTGAATGATTCATAAATTTCCTACTCCTTAAGATAATGAATTGTTCTCAAGATTTTAATGATCTGTGATCCTTCTAATCATTGATAACATAGTAATAGGAGTGGAAAGTACTATATGTTAAAAAGTATTCAGACACCTCTGCTAATTAATAACTTCAGCTGGTTTAAGTGGCACTCACAGCTTATTTAATCTCCTTTAAAAAGCAGTGACAATAGAATAACATGCTCTTATGTCACATGAGCGCAAGTTCATCATGATTAGAGGGGTATAAAGCAGCCCAGCACTACATTGCTGAACAGTACAACTGCATTCTCTGGAGCGATGGAGCATCATCTAACATGTTTGGGATGAGCTGGAACGGTAGCTGTGATAGAGAAGTAGTTATGTGTTTAATCTTACTAATGCTTTTGTGGCTGAAAGCAACCAAATCCTCATTGATGTGTTTCAGGTTAAGACGTTCTTAGAGGAGGAGATGTCACTGCAACCATTGATTTCAGTAGTTTTATATTGGTCTCAAATATTTTAAGTAGGGCTATATTAGAAATAAATGGAAATCAAATAACTTTAATATAACACTAAGAAGAAAAATGTACTGAACCTTTATTAAACCTTAGAGAGGAAAACTAATGGGTGTAACTGACTGCTGTAGTTGTTCCCAGAACCCATAGGATTCTGGTAGGACAAACTCAGTGACTGTTTTGTGGTTCAGTTGCAATCATTTCACACTCTATTGAGCAAGGCTACTATTAGGCTAGGCAACAACTTATGAATAAACCTAGTTTATGCTCATCTTATGCTTATTATCATAAGCTGTGTTTAAATAAAGATTGTTACATTAATTGGATTCATTTAACAGACTGGATATTACAATCTACCAAAGAGACAGAGTTTCCTTTAAAAATTTAAAAACAGTAGGTTGCTCTTAGCCCTTATTTAATGGCAAAAGATATTGTGTTTAAAGGTTTACCAAGCCATGGCTTGGGCTGGTCTATAAACAGCAGGATGGGGAAAGTGTAAGTGCTGCTTCCCTCCGCTTGTCTCAACAGCTGTTTAACATGGGGGCACTGGGCGGGACCCTGCTTTCACACGTCTCAACAGCCAGTTGTCACAGTTATCCCACTTTTAGTGCTTTCTCTTCAGCCCATGACGACTTAAAGCCTCCTACAGTCTTTAAAAATAAAGGTGCCACACAGGATCTTTGGAGTCACCATAAAAGAACCACCTCTGGTTCCCTTGTTGGCTTTTCAATGGATTGTTCTTTAAATGGCTTTTTCATATTAAATGTTTTGTGTATCTTTATTTTTCGTATGTGTTTTTATGACTTTATGACTTGTTTTACATGTTGTTTCAAGCATCAAAAAATGAACGTTTCCCAATATTTATGCCTTAGGACTTTTGTTCATGTGCCTTCAAGAGAGCTATATGAAAGTGAGCTCTGTTGTGATTAGCTATAGTATTTTGTGCCTTTTCAAAAAGAAATTCAAACGAAACCCTCTTTATATTGTTAACAAAGGAGATTTTAACTGCTGTGCACTGAAGAGACAAGTAAATACACTGTGTTGGTTTTTGTGGCATTAGAAATCAAGTCAATTCAAAACAGCCTGTTCTTGCCGCATAATTTTCATTTTTAGAGCAAATAAATTGGGAGGGAATAGTCTGAAACTTTGCAGTATTTAAACACTCTAAATAAGTATTTAAATTTCACAACCTTTTTTCAAAAATTAATTAAAGAGTTAATTAAAGTTAATTCTGTTTTCTGCGATATGAGCTCTTTATAAAACTTAACTTAACTTGGGGAAGCAAGAGTGCTTATTCTGTGGTATTGCATCTTTTACATTTCATACCTGTCTCTGAAAAACTACTGAATACACCTGATCTGATTCAAATGTGAACATAATTTTTTTATGAATGTGATGCATTTTACAGATAACTCCAGAGCCTAAACATAAAAAATCCCCCAAATTACTCACCAATTAATCACCAAAATCCTAGTTTTTAATCCACAAGATTAATGATAATATGAACACTGTTTTCACAGAATACTAATTAGCTGATCTAGCTAATCTATAATAAGGGAAAAATGGCTTCAGATAAACCAAAGTCTCCCATGTAAAAGGATTCCATTAGTTAGTACACATAAGGCCAATCTCAGTCAAAGGCTTCAACTAGTTTATAAACACTTTATAATGCAATATTTCACAATACAGGATTTCAGAATAAGTCAGATAACATCATCTCAAAGTTAAAGACTGTCCAATAGGATTGTTTCTTTTAAAATAATTTGAAGTATGCAGAATTACAGTGCATTCAGAGATATCATTTAATACTCTGTTAAAACAGCATTAGAAAAACATATAATATATAAATTCTCCTGAATCCTTCATTGCCTTTGGGCTTGAAGGTGGTGGAGTTTAGTGTGTGTCATAACTCTATTCTTTCAGGAGGGTACAAGAACAAACCTGTCTGCTTTTGTATTTGTCCTGTGGTTGGGTTGCTGTTAACACGCCTTTTCCTGCAGCTTCCTCTCAAGGCACTTCCAGGGCCGCCATCGGTCAACTTCATTTCCGCTTTTCACAGACACACCAGTGTGGGTTCTGCCAACACTTGAATTAACAAAGTACACACACACACACACACATACATGTATCCAAATAACCCACTTTTGTGCATCAATCTCAAATCACAAGTATTAGGGTTCTTTGAAGAAGGAGGCCAAAAACACAGAGGCTGGTTTATACGGGAGATATTATTCTAAAACACACTGTTCTTGACGTCAGACTGAAAGGATGCAGTACAACACAGATGTTGTCCAATATTGACAATGGATTGGTGCCTGGATTGGTTGTTATAAATCTGACCCTGTTTCCTCAGATCACTTCAGCACAAACAAATGTAAACAGGATAATTTGAAAGGAAAGGAGAAGGGTGGCTAAAGGGGTGAAAACAGTGCATTTTACTGCAGCATAAGATTTCAAGATTTGTTTTCTGTTTGGTTTTAAATAAGCATAGACAGCAACTAAAAAGCCCTGTAGCTCTGCCTATACCAACATACAGTTGTGTGGAAATGTATGCACACCCCTGGTTTATTGTTTATTGTTTATTTATTTGAATAAAGATAACTTTGGGTAGAATGTGAACAGCTTGTCTTAAACTGTCACGCTGTTCATATTTCCAAAATCAGAGGATATTACTTAAAAGTGCAATTCTAGTTTTGTGCACTGAGGATTTTTAAAATTATTTTTTATAACCTTTTGGAAAAAAGAAAGGACACTGCGAGCTAAGGTGACCACCTATTTGTTATTTCTCTCATTCTAAAGTAAATGTTGCCAATATACCTTGTTTGCATGGAGCCCTTTTTAAAAAGTCACCTAAAGTGACATGCAAACTCTACTAATTCTGATGAATGAAGATCAGACACCTAAATCCTACTGCATATACATATTTATTTATTTATTTATATATATATATTTTTAAATGCTGGAATTTTTATTTTAAGAATGGCTTAAAATGATTTTCCAACTACTGTGGTACTGTGGTTGTTTCATTAAACCTCAACAAACTCCAACACTGAAACAGTGATGAAGTATTAATAAATAAAGAAAAAAACCCAACAAAGTTTAATGATTAATCAAGCTTTTTTATGGGGCTGCATTTAACTTTGAATTAGATATTTGTTGCAAAACCCAGTTTGACGTCTTGCATTAAAAAAGACAACCCTTTCAAGATTCAAGAAGTAATACATTAAACGCAGACATTTTCTAACATCCATCATACACTGCACCTCTTCATAGATCCAGTGTCTGTATTTAATGTTACGCCTTATGTTAGGAGACTAAGAGTTTCGAGTTGAAACCTTTGATGTACAAAATATCAGTGTAGAATAAAGGTTCTATACCAAACCAAAGAACCTGTTTGGATTCATTGTTTTCAAGAGAACATATGGTTTGAGAATGGGTCAAATGATATTGAGGTGACCATTAACGTCGCTCTAACAGAGCTACATTGTGTTGGGGCAAGTAGAAAGAGAGGCTGATTTCTGAACTAGGGCAAGACCAGGATGTTCCCTACTCGCACCTCCTCTGCTCTGGCTACCTCGTAAGGTACAGCCTGTTATGCAACTGATGGGAAAAGGGGATGGACCAGCTTTAGGCTAATGATCCATTTTCTTTTTTCTTTCCTGGAAGAGGCGCAAAGGGGCATGACTTTCTGCGTGCCAGTGAGGAACAACACGGGCTTTTGGCCAAGGCTAGTCGAATATGTCATAACTGCTGCTGGCAGGGGCATCTGCCATCAATGACGATAAAAGAGACCTCCTTCAACCAGATCTTCTTGGCTTATTACCATTTTATAATCTCTGCTCCTCTCAGCTGTTATGGAGACACCTATCATGACTGTAAGTGTGGTGTAATTATGAGAGGAACATTAGTGTGCACACCTCTCATAGTGCCATAAGAGGGAATTACAGAGAACAGGAGTACAGAAACAGTCATGCCAAAATACAATTAGATGACTCATTCAGACAAATGATTTAAAAAATGCTGACTTGCTGAATGTAATACTTGTAAATATTAATATATATATATATATATATATATATATATTCAACAATATAAAATCTCTATGGTTTCAGACACAAATACAAAAAGAATTCTTGAAACGTTTTGAGAAATGACACCTTCAGAGTTTTTCTCTCTGAAGGTGTCAGAGTTACATTTTGCTCTTGTCAAGAAACACATTTCCCTTCTCAGTAAGCATTTTAAATCTGACAGGGTCAAACATTTCATAAGTATTCATTATAAAGCTTAGATCAATTAATGCCATTTATAACTGAAATTTCATTTCATTTGTTGTGTGTACATTATCAAACAAAGTATGAAAACTGGCTACTCTATTTAAAAGGGAGTGAGACATGACACGCCCTGTTAAGGATGCCAGAAACAACAATTTATCAGTCTAGCAACTGAGTAAACACAGTTTTTGAACTCTGCTGCCCTAAAGGCTTAACTGTTACTTACTCTTCATCATGTCAGTTAACTTCAACAACATTATTTACATTATGCAAGTGCTGTAATGAGGAAATTAAAAAACTCAAAGACACAAAGAGATGTAGAAATGATCCACCAACTGGTCCTGTGTGAGGAAAAAAAGTTATGGTCACCTTAGTAACCAAGTTAACCAACTGACCACATTTTAGAGGTATCTGGGATTCATTAGACATGATTAAACAGAATTTTTCACACAGCCAAACACACTTTGTCGAAAAGTTATATTAAGCTAGCAAAGCGACAATTAAATTGACAGATGGAGAAGTTTACTCTCTTCCAGAAAATCATGCAAGTTAATTTCTAGTCATTAGACTATGCACTAAATGGCTCAAGGATGTGTTTCTTTTTTTCATGTCACTTTAAATATAATATGGCAAGAACCTAAGATAATAGATAATTAAAGTATGTTCGCTGTGCTTGACTGGGACGAAGACAAATTTTGCAATGTTTGCTTTAATATACCTCCCATTACTTTGTCTTAAACATCATAGTGCCCTGAAATGAGGGGGCTATGTATAAAAAGTGTTGTAATTTCCACATGGAGAAGCCAAAACATATGGAAATAACTTTAAATTGAAGTCTGAAATGTACATTTTAATTCACATCTGAATTATGTGATAAAAAATGAAAATAAGGAGCAGAGGGGTAACTCAAGGAAAAATAAATCTTCACTGTATCTTTAACTAAATTGTGATTTTTTTTTTTTTGTGCTGGACCTTTGCTCGCTGTCCAAAAACATCACACACGTAATATAACAAACAGAAAAGCACAAATTAAATAGTAAATGTCCATTGTTTTTCATTAAAAGAGCACACTCTCACAGGTTCAGATACCCAGCGAGAGCCCCTAATCCTCTCCACTTTGCCTGCCTGCACAGCTTTCTGCACCATTCAGCTGTAAAGCAAATGAACACTGACAAAGCCAGGAAGTTTCCATCATTAAATAATTAGTGCTTCAATAATGATCCAAACATTTTGAGTTTGCACACCAGAAAGAATAACACAAATGAGTTCGTAACACACTATGAGAAAAGAAAATCTATTTTATACATATCCATATATCTTATGTGTGGTGTTTGAGAGAATTAACAGATATTTAGTTCCTCATGCTTGATGTTTATTGACTTAAGTTATTAAATTTTAGGACCCCCCTAAAGCAAGAGTACAGTCTTGCCGGAACTGAAACAATAAACACAGAAAAACTGGAAGGTGTATCAAGCAATTATAATGGGGGGGGGGCAGTGACAGCTGCTAACACACCTTCTGAGCATGAGCAGTGTTGGGGCTCAGGGTGCTGCACAGGGCTTTTGGGGGCTTCTGACTTGCAGATGATGAATCATTTAAGGGAGCTGGGCTCTATCTGGGTGAAGAGTATCCTGTAAACCCTCAACAGCATAGTTTTCTTTTCTGTTAAAACTCACCCTCTGGAGTCTATCACTTGAGTCAAATCTTATTTAAAGGAATCAATTAAGCTGGAACTTAAGCTTAATTTGAAGGTTATACTTCAAAGTCCTGAGTACACAACTCAAAATAAATGGGGCTCAAAAAGAGGTTTTCACGAAAACTAAGATATTTTTTTTGTTCCATAAGAAGTTATTCTCAAACCAGTCCCCAGCCAATCCACTTTTATCTTCTAACCCTAATCTTCCAGCAAACCAAGGGAAAGTATTTAGTGTTCATAATTCCTTCAGAACTAATTTCTTTATGTCTGGAACCACGCAAACCTTTTCATAGAATTCCACCAATATATCAAATTGTACAAATACTAATAAAGTACAAATAAAGAACTGTGTAAACAATAGTCTGACGTAAGCTGACCCTTCTCAACTGAAATGAATCCATTTTATTTTCCTTCCAAAACAACCAGAGAACCTACAATTGTTTGTGCAACCTGCATGTACTTCTTCACCATAAATGACATTGAAACCTATAATAAAACAATGTCTGCGATGGGCTGGCGACCTGTCCAGGGTGTGTCCCCGTCCTTCGCCCTGTGTGAGCTGGGATGGACTCCAGCACTCCCCCGCGACCCCGCTTGGGACAAGCGGCAGAAAATGACTGACTGACTGACTAAAACAATGTTTCATGTAATGACATTCTTTGAGGTAGCTGAAAGTAACTATAACCATTTTAGCAGTTGACAGTGGAATGCTATTGCATTTCTCTCTCTCTCACTCTCTCTCTCTCTCCCTCTCTGTCTCTCTCGCTCTCTCTTTCTCTCTGTATGTGTGTGGATGCGTGTGTGTGGATGCGTGTGTGGGGGGGACCACACACAGCAGAGTGCTCAAGTTTTAAACACTTTGACTGATATGAGTCTGCTCCCAGCCACACCGTCCTGTGACCAGAAACCTGCCACTGAGAAGGACTAGAGGACGACTTAAACAGTGCAGCACCAGAAGAACCATCCTCAGATTAACAGATGTCTAGACTGGACATTGAGTGGAGACAATGTTTGAAAAACCCCAGTGTGTATCACTCTGTGTGATACAGAAAGACACAAACACACACACACGCACACACACACACACACACACACACACACACACACACACACACACACAAACACACACACACACACACACACACACACACACACACACAGATTAATACATCAGAGACCATTGATATTGATGATGGGGTAAAGGGGCCTAGCCAGTAATAAGAAGCAGACAGACATCAGTCTTTAATTGTAACCTATAAAATGCAGCTACATGTTAAGCTGAGCTGATCAAAAGATGAGAGAAGAAATATTTGTACCACAAACTGGCTCCTCAATGTTTAGCCTTCCGTTACCCTCTCACATCTTTCTAGCATTGTTAAGTGATCGGAGCCTAATTCCTAATTCTTTTGTTCCAATATGCTCTAAGGTTTTGTATTTCCATGTCTGCCTGTTTCTGTTTGCTGCCTGTTTGTGGCCTGTCCATGTTTCTCTACACCCTACTAGCTACAAGTCCTCCACTCTTAATTTTTTAGTTGCCCTATGACTCTGGACAATGGGAATGCATGCTATTAGTTAAGAAGAACATATACGTGAGTCAAATATGCCCACATAGTGGGAATGTGGAGGCCTTGCAGTTGGATGTTTGAGTAATAGCTGGAGGCAAGGCTGCACTACAGACTATGAGCAATAGGCCTACAGGAAACGTGGCATGATTTCTCGCTTCAGAGCAATAAACAGACATCAAACCAAAGCTCTGCAGGTTTTTAAATTGTGCCTTTTCCCACATGCTTGTGTCGTCCAGGCAGAAAAATCTGACCACAAAATAAGAGGCTATAAAAGTACTACACACCCTCACCATACAACTGTATTAAAAATAAGATTGCAGGTGTGAATCAATCACCCAGCACCTGATATTTAACATTTCGCAGCTGGCAGTCACTGCTTTTTCTCTCAGCGCTTGGATCCTTCCCCACCATCACTAAGTGTTTTTGGCACAACACTGTAAACGTAGACATTAACGAATGGGTCAAGTCAGGATGTGGGATCTGTCTGACAAAAGCTGAATTACTAGGCTGTACAGTGCTAGCTGTAGTCACTGCAGATGACTCAAGCTCAGCTTGCTTGTCATGTAAACAATGTGGGAATAAGTAGCAGGAGGCAGTGCATGATGGAGTAGTGCCTGCTTGAGGTTATGGTTGAGCCATCAGGGAACATAAAACTAGAGTAGCAGCAATAAGTTTGTCTGCAGTTGAAAAACAAAAACAAAAAACAGAATACACATGTCTTTGAGTGAGATATGGAAATTTGGAAAGACATTTGCAGAGGAAGGAAGGCATTAGTGACAATACTTTTTTGGAAATCATTAAATCACAATTTTCAATCTGATCTTTCTAGATGAGATCCATTTGACATGTTTTGTAAATGTCTCTGCGGAACATTACCCAGTGCTAGAAATAGAAAAGTTGAACAGACAGGCAGTGTTACTTTTGCTCTCTAGAGGCCTCCTCACTCACACATGTTATTGTTTGTCTCATTTTCCATGCTCACACCTTTTCTGTAACCTATGAGTTAATGTCTGCCTGAATTTTTACTTAACTATCTATGCATTGTTTTTTTCTTCTCTTTATGGACAAAGCAGCATGCCTTGAACAAGACCGTCACATGACCATTACTTTACTCTATTAGTGATGGTTTCGGTCTCAGTTACCTTAGAACCATATGAGGTCATGGAAACTTAGAAGGCTCTAGAGGCCTCATAATATCTTCATTCAAATAATTAAAATAATACATTTCATTGTA
Organism: Hepsetus odoe; assembly: GCA_017165825.1. Classification (NCBI taxonomy): domain Eukaryota; kingdom Metazoa; phylum Chordata; class Actinopteri; order Characiformes; family Hepsetidae; genus Hepsetus; species Hepsetus odoe. Next base: position 8,285,659 of record CM029376.1, read on the forward strand.
TTTTTACTGTAGCTTTGTTTTAAAGAAATTGCCTCTAATTAACTGTGTTGTCAAAGTGACTTTATTTAGCTTCTAACTTAAGCATCAAGGCTGATGTTACTTACAGTTTACACCTACCATTGTTACTCTACATTAGCCTCACAGTTTCAGTGCAAAGCTGAAAAAGTACATTTAGACATTAAACATAACCAAATGAAATCTATCTTTAAGCAAACAATGACCCATGCCCTAGAAAACTGAATTCTGCTTGCTTACTTGAACAAGTTTTATTTTCAAAATAATCAAATGATAAAATGTCAAAAGTACAAAAGTCCCCTGTAAACCCATAGAATATAATCTGCATTTGGCAGAATACAGTTTTAACTGCTTTAGCTCTATGTCTTACATAGCAGGAAAGATCTGTTATTGACGCGAGAAAATGTATTCACTCATACACGTCTCTCTCACAATCTGAAAGTGAAGCGAAAATAACTAATTGTGATTGTGAAACAGCACAGCACACAGTGAAACGTAACCTCTGCTTTTAACCCATACACACCGTGCAGCAGGGGACAGCTATTTAAAGCTAATGGGATGCAGTGCTGGGAAAGGTTCTTTGCTCAAGAGTACCTGACGGCAACCTGCTGGTCTGGGATTTGAACCCACAACCTTCTGATGCTGGGGCCTAGTCCCTAACCACTATGCCACCACTGCCTATTAAATCCAATAAGACTAAACATGCATCATCTAGACTGCAAAAACAAATAAGATAATTTGCATGTTATAATATCAGTATCTTATTGATAAGGGTAGATTGTGTCCAGAGGAAACTTCATGGTCCCTTGCAGAAGCATCTGTGGTAAGTATTGCTAACAGCAAGGATAACCTGGGTACTTTCTATGTGGAGTTTGCGTGTTTTCCACAATCCTGTGTGGGTTTCCCCCCCATGTGCTTTTGTTTCCTCCCATTAGTACTGCTGTCAGTGACCTTGATGAAGGCACTGGCAAAAAGACCTGTAGATGGTCTCAGGGTGATGATGGCTATCAATTGCTCCTAGCTCACAGTGTGTGTGCCCATTGGTGTAAGAAGGGTTTAAAAGGAGAGACTGCATTTTGCTGCTGACTGCTCATGAAGTGAGCAACAAATAAAGTTCTTCTGCTACTTCTTTGAGAAATAACAGTAATAAATGTTTCTACTGAGAAATATTATAGACCTGTGGCTCCTAACTCTCCTCTGTGATTTGCACATTTTTGAGGTTTCCCTGCCCAACACAACTGGTCCAACAAATCAAATAATTAACAAGTCAGCCCTTGTTTTGAAATGGATGTATAAGAGCAGGGAAAATGTACAGGGCAGGGGGGGCTTCAAGACGTTTGGAACCCACTGCCAAAGACTATCACTTTCACTTTTAAAAATCTTTCAAGCAATGGTCCACAATCCCAGGCTGGCGACCCCACAATATGCATAGTTTTTGTGCTTTGGCTTCAATATCAAAGATGATTTAATCCATAAACTAATTAACAAGCTTCTTGATGGATAGGTCAGGAGTATAGTAAAGTAAATAAATGTGGAAAGCGGTTGCCCAGACTGGAAATGGGAATCAGGGCTTTAAAGAATACTTTTTTTAATGAATGACATGTAAGCATGACAACAATTAAAAACGTAGACAAAATAATTAGAATCGTTTTATTTGTTTGAAATAATCTCGGTGAAATCTGTGACTGGGTTGATTCATTGATGCCATTAAAGAACCTTGGTAAAGACCACTACTCAAGTAAAACCACTATTTTTACTCCCCTTTCCTTTTGTCCTTTTCCAACTCATTCATTTCTTACAAAATGTTTCTTTTGGTAAAAATGATTAGCATTACAAAGTTTTGCAAGTACAGAATAATAATCAAAGAAAGTAATGTAAGTAAGATCAGAGCAAGCAAGCCCTACTGGACCACTCGTGAGCATATGAGAGAAACCATGGTGTGAACTGTTCAGTTTCAATATCACGCATTTGCTCTGTCCACTCAGCAATCAGCATAACTGTGCAAAAATCCCTCGCTGATTCTACCTTACTCTAGTTAGAATGGGCAATAGGCAATCTAAGGCATACAGGGCTGAAATAAACATGCTCATTGTTTTGTGGCTACTGTGAGCTGATGTGACCTGAAATATGTGGGCCACTACCTCTGACTTGGAATCAGACAATTAATAAAACAAACGTTCTGAAATTGGTGAATATTCTGCTCCATTTATTTCATAGCACCGTGCCCAAAACTGAGACATCACATTTAGATATGTGACCCACTGCGGGTTCACGTGTTGCCTAAAATATCCTTGTGAAAGGACTCTCGTGCTGGAAAAAAAAACATCAGTGGCCCATCAATGGAGAGGTGTCCACTGTAGCCTGCACAAAGATAAAGCATGTCAGATACGATCGCTAAAGACATGGCTATGACATCACTCTCCAAGCCAGCTTTTTTCCCAAGGCAACATCATAGTGGCGCAGTGGGCAGAAGGGGTATCCAGGGCAAGCTCCCATACTGCAGCAACATGAACTAGGCACACATTGCTGCACCATCCGGGCGGATGATGTCAACTCTTTCCCATAGAGAGTTGACAAGAGGCAAACAAAGTTGCACTTGGGCTCTGTGAGAAAGAGGGGGTGGAAAAGAGAAGTTAATGAGACTCTCACATCACAGGCCTAAGCTTTTAGGGGCTCTTTTGACATGTCAATCAGCCCAAGAGGCTGGGGCAAGACATGGGGGTGAATTGGTTGCTGGTGTGTTTGCTTTCCTCGTGTGTCTTTGGTTTTTATTTTACCCTAAATGAAGCTTTGTGAATTGGAATGGAATGGTAAAGGAGTGCCTATGGCTGCTCCCTTTCCCCCCTAATGAGTAGAAGAGTACATCTCATTTTGGTATCATTTCTGGTAACTTTTTGACCAGTAATAGTCAGAATACTGACTATTACATACTTTCAAAAAATGATAAATGATGGAAAGTGTGCCCATTAAAGGTACAGCTGAAGATTAGACTACTCGTGATGACACCAAAACTATTCAAGAGAGCACAATGTCCATGTACCTTTCTGAATGATTTTCATTGGAGTCATTTTATTAATGGAAAAATAGGCAAAACACACTCTGAAAAACCTTCAACTGCCTCTGTGTGGCCACAGCTTTGCAGTTTAGTGGGTTTCAATTAGGCTTAGTTGATCTCTGATTTATGTTTTTGCAGTGTTTTAACTTGCCAGGTCCATTAAAATTCCATTAAATTCCATTAAAAGCTAATTACTAAAAGCAGCACAAAAAGTTTCTGGAATTGAGGGGCTATAACACAGAGTTACAGGCTTTATATACATTGGCAATGTCTAGTGCCTGGCCTGGCTCCCTTTCCTATTTTGCCCTCTGCTGGTCTTTGGCAGAAGAACTAAATAGAAGAGTAGAATTAAACCAGGATACTGTTGCAATGCCCTGAAGACTGAAGTGCACCAGTCATGGTCTTTCAGGTGCACACAAGCAGACAGCACCAATCAGTGACATAACTAAGATATAATGAGAAAAAGCAAAAAACTTCCTTAACTCCCATAATATTTTGTCTTAGCTTTCCATAATCTAAACATTGATCCAAACATCTAAACATCAAGCTACAAAACTGTGCATACAGTAATTAATTCTTTATCATTTCCAAGGGAATTACCTTGTTCGAGCAAAAAAACTGTTGTGCCTGTCAAATTATCTCATCTTTGATTTATTGAGTAGATTAAACTAAAGAAATGGAAACATATTTTACTCCAGAGTTTTGCTGTGAAGTGCCAAAATGTAAGGAAAACAAGATGACCCAAAAGACTCGCCTTCAATAAGTAGAACTTTATTCTTGCAAGAAGGAGCAGTCAGCTCACACTAGTCAAAGATACAGGGTTTCTTCCAGGCTATATATGGGGCTGGACTTCCAAAATACAGCTACACAGCATAAGGTTACAGTTTGTTATCAAGGAGGTCAAGGAGGAGATGTGGAGTTTCTGTGATCTATAATTCAAGGATAAAAGCCCTTCTTCAGAAAAGTTTCAAATGCCAGAGGCTTATCAGACACATAGTTCGCAGGACTTGCTCACCTACACCCCCATCTGCTACTGTAAGAACAGCGTGAACTTTTAACCTAAGCATAAGGATACAATAAGCATAAAGATTTAACAAGTATAAAGGTTTATATTTTCTAACACTAAAGAACAAGGCTACTAGATAAAAAGCCACTCAGCATTCAAAATCAGCAGTGAGAGGCAAGTGAGTGTTTTGACGATTCATTTTAATATGGAACAAATCCTGTGCGATCATATCAGTCAAAACAAGAAACCTGAATGTTTTACAAAGAAAATGTGAGTGTGAACATTCTCAGGGGAACATACACATGTGCACAATTGTTAGGCAACTATTAGTGTGCAGAATTATTATGCAGCCATATGAAAAAGGAAATTTTTTCCATCTCAATTGTTTATTTTCATCTGTTAAAGTAAGAATAAGAAACAGAGAACTCAGAATTTACAGTGACCAATATAGCCACCTTTCTTTTCAATAACAGTGATAATCCTTCCATTCACGGAGTCTGTCAATTTCTTGATCTGTTGGCGATCACCTTTTTGTGCAGCAGCTACCACAGCCTTCCACTGTTCACAGAGGTGGACTGTTTCCCTTCCCCGTAAAAAGAGCCACAATTTCTCAATAAGGTTTAGGCCAGGTGAGGAAGGGGGCCATGTCATTATTCTTTCATCTTAAAGCCATTACTGGTGAGACACATAGTGGAGAACTTCCATGCATGGGATAGAGCTGTCCTACAGAAAAGGTCTTCTTGAAAGAGGCAGACTTTTCCCTGAACCACTGCTTGAAGTTGAAGTGGAGTTCTGGGCCCATTACTGATCCAATTAGTTTGTCAACAGTCACTCATCTCATTAGTTCATAAAACCTTTAAAAAACAGCCTTGAGATATTTCCTGGCCCAGTTTTAACAGTTCAGCTTATATGTCTTGTTCAGTGGTGGTCGGGTTTCAGTCCTCCTTACCTTGGCCATGTCTCTGAGCACTGAACACCTTGTTCTTCTAGGCACTTCAGGTAGGTTGCAGTTCTGGAGTATGACAGCACTGGAGGATCATGGGTTCCTGGTAGCTTCAGGTTTGATTCGTCTCAAATCTTTGGCAGTTAACTTTTTTTCTCAGCATGTTTCTTGCAAACCTATGGATTCTTTGATAAAAACGTTTTGATGGTTCTGTGATCATGCCCCAATATCTTAGCAATTTCAAAAGTGCTGCATCCCTCTGAAAGACTTTTTACAATTTTTGACTTTTCAGAGTCAGTTGTCTCTCCTTTTTGGCCCATTTTGCCTGAAGAAAAGAAGGTGCCTAATAATTATACACACCTTGATATGGGGCATTGATCTCCTAAGGCTACACCCTCCCTCATTACATAAATACACATCACCTGATATGCTTAAATCCAATTAGCATTCAAGTTTATGCCGTTTGAAGTTGGAAATCATGCATAAAAATGATGGTATGGTCAAAATACTTACTTGCCTAATAAAATACTTACTTGCCTAATAATTGTGCACACAGTGTACTTACCACTAGCCTGATCACTTGTAATCAGTTTCTTTACTGCTCCTTACCTAAAATCCTCTGAAACTGCTCAGGTACAGAACAGGACTGCAAATGAGAGCCAAAAACTTTGTCCTTCAGGAAGCCTGTATAACTATTCCTCAACAATACATTAGGAAGAGTAGAGAAGAGTAAAAGAAGAGTACATTGTCAGAAAAGAAGAGTACATTGTCAGTTTACTTGGGGCTGGGATGAGCTCAGGGCTTTCCTTTGTTAAATTCTCCTTTTAGGTTATTTTTATACATTTGCAAAGCACTTGAAATATGTTTCCTTTGTCATTCTTCAGAATTGTGAGCAAAAGAAGAATCAGTTGTAAGCCGGATCAAAAACACAGCAAAATGCTAAAAACTTAAGTGGGTCTGAGAACGCTCTGTGTGCACTGTAACTGCATCTGCATTTACATGACTAACACTGGCCAGATGTGCAGGTCTGGACCTGAGAGTCCAGCTTGTGCTCTGCAGGGCACACCTTAAAACGTCCCGTTGAGTCTCAGTGCTCAAATTGATAAATATTTTGTCTTAGCTTCATTTTTTGCATAGTGCTATATATAAATTGAATTATTATAATTACTATTTTTAACCTTCACTAATAAAACAAAGGTTTTCTTTGTTGGTGTCGGGTAAAGTGATGAGTGGTTAAGTGAAAGTGACTATTTTTGTCATTGTGAAACACAATCTGGTTTTCACCCTTACACACACACACGTGCAACAGCGGGCAGCTATTTAAAGCACCCGGGGAGCGGTGATGGGGACGGTACCTTGCTCAAAGGGACCTCAGGGCAACCTACTTGTCTAGGATTCAAACCCATGACCTGATGTTTTTAATTGTGGAACTTTATGGAATAAAATACATTTGACACAAATTATTTTTTATTATTTAATCAATGCATAATAATAATTATTATTATTGTTGTTATTATTATGTCATAAGCGCAATTTGGTTGTGATATTTTTCACATTATTAAGGGGACCTTTTATTCTTTTATTTTTTGCTGCGCCTCACATTTACCCTGTTCTTCCGAAAATATCACATGTATTTATTTAGAAGCAGTTAATTCACACGTTTCCCTCGTTAGAACAGACCATCTTCGACTCTCCCCTCCCCCACACACCCCCACTCCCTTCTCAGTAATGGAATTTTCCCAGTTTTGTCGCAGTGCTGGGCGCATTGACTTGCAGCGAAAGACGTGTCTAAGCACGACGATATTTTATTGTTTGCTTCCTCCGCCGCTGGCGAGCAAGAGTTACGTAGCGTTTAAAATCCCTCTATTATTTTTTGCTGTGCTGATTTAATACCTGTATATATATCTACAGTTTATCATCAATAAATCACCAACGATATTGCACACGAATGGCAGTTAAAGACGTAAGCGCGGGAGGTCTAATTTTTGCATCAAAAAGCCCCGCCCCCATTCCGCCATTTCGGTGGATGCTATTGTTAGCATAGGAAGTGCGATGGTGCAAAAGCGCAGCAGCGTGAGGGGTTGCTAATGAAATAGAGACGGAAATATTAATATTTTCATTGTACAATAATTCTACTATAACCGACTGGCAATTTTAGACGCTTGGGCTGTGTGTTCACGGGAGGCAACCGGCCAATTAATCCTTTATCTGGTTAGCCATCGTTAGCTTAGCGGAGGAGAAAGGGGGAAGAAGATATCCTGAAGACGCCGGCCTCCTGCGACTTGTGAAACTAATAGACATTTAGGCCGTTTCTGCCTCAGCACGGTAACTCGTTGAGGGTCCGAATCGTTATTATCATTATTATTTTAAATTGAAAGGTGCGCGTTTGTTTTGGCACCCTGACGACCGCTCGGCGAGACTCGAAGACTGAAGGGGAGATGGCGAGCTCGGTGGGAAACGTGGCCGACAGCACAGGTAACCCGGACAAAAATAACACACAGCGACAGAGATTTAAAATACCAGCCCTGCACACATGACTAACGTACACACGCTGTGTGTGTGAGAGAACTGATTGATTTAACCATCTTCATGTTGTTTAAGGCTGATTCCCAGACTAAAAACCTAACCTGAGTGTTTCCAGTAAAACTGCCTATTAGTGACTTTCTTGTTTGCAAAAGAACATTAAAACCGAGGTGCTGATGGTCCATAGTCAATCATACTGTTTTGCAGCTGACCTACACTTTGTTTATCTAAAGGTTATACAAGCGGTTCACCTGACGTCCACCTATACGTGGAGAGCTCGTTTTACCTGATCATGTGTAGGGGTGTGTCAATACACGTGTTTCGATTCGATGATATTTATGTTCTCACGTCAGTGTTTGATTATATTCGAATTTCCTTATTTTAAATGATGTAGATTCTCCGAAATCTGTCATTTTATATTTGATGTGTCACTGAACTGAGACTAACCGGTAACTTTAATCCTTTTTGAATGAGCAGTGTGTGATTCACTTGCAGTTATCAGTCCTGTCATGCTCATTGTCATGCCTCTTCCCTACATCTGTTTGTTTTTCATTTAAAGGATGAAATCAGCAAGAAATCCAGTAGCAAGATCAGGTGCAAAGATAAATAACATACAGCTACATGTTAGGAAACTGCAAAGGAGCATGTGTAAATTTTAACAGTCTGAACTCAGCCTTCATGTTTATTCTTGCTGATTTTGCCTTCATGTGAATGAGTATCTCTTAGGTTTGTGTGCGTATAATATATATATATATATATATATATATAT